>JBBMOC010000034.1:1008586-1452024 GCA_037975185.1 Centropyge bicolor | reverse complement strand
CACACACACACACACACACACACACACACACACACACACACACACACAAACAAAGACTCTGAGGTGTCCTCAAGCAAAGGTAGCAGCTGGTCCCAGCATCGCGTTGCATGTTTGAGGAGAGAAATATCAAATATCTGAAAAGTTCCCCTAAACATTTGAAGAGGTGCCTCTAGAGATGGGATACACACACACATGTACACACACACACACACACACACACACACACACACACACACACAAAGCCTGTGAATAGTCTGGTGTATCTTACAACTTAATGCAACTTGTATTTGCCAGGGATGGAGAGAGTACACCTCATGAATGGCTGACCAAGCTCTGGCCTCCCACACACACACACACACACACACACACACACACACACACACACACACACACACACGCATATACACAAACACACACAAACATGCACTTCCCCCACTAGACAGGATCAAATGTCCTGAGCTGCTCTTTGTTGAGTTTTGTTAAAAATGTCATGATATTTAAGCTAAATGCTAAAAATGCCAAAAGCAAAGAAAAACAGCAGGTTGTTAATTGTCTGTGTCCTTTCTGGTTTAATGTCTATCTATGGATCTCGACCCTCTAACTCTCCCTCCGACAGCCTCTTTCTAAACTTCTCTCCGTCTGAGGCTCTGGCCTTTCTCCATGGCCCCTTTCTGTCTTTCTCTTTCTGTTCTTATGCAACCAGCTCATAAATAGAAAATGGATGTGTCACTCAATTACTGTATTTATACTGGAAATGGACTAAAGGCTTAGGCCAAGGTTTATACCAGAGCCCACACAGGGTTTTCAGCCTTCTTCCATTAACTTTATTTTTGCTCCAATATCAAAACACGATGACTCATTTATCTGCTGCACAGGTGGATAATGCACTGGGCTTTTTGTTCTTTTTTTATTGTTTGTTTTGCAACTCCAAAATCAATAGATCTTTTTCAAACTCCTCATAAAAAGTGGAAGTGACATGTGCCGGTACATGTAAGATTAGATACAACGGTGCGGAAGGAAGGATGGGAAGAGATTGCCATTGGTTATTCTTCCAAGAGGGAAGCGGTAGTTTGGCTTTCTGTTTTCTTTACATGTTCAGTCCAACACACAGCAACATGTTGGTGACAGAGTAAGAAACAGGGGCCTTTTAGGTTTGTCCGTCCAGCTGTGTGGTGTGTTCTTTGTTATTTTAGCTGCTGCTGGAGTTAAATCGGTCCCAAACCTCCATCTCTTCCTGGTCTGTGCTGTTTGCCTTATCCTCAGCCAGGTGGTTCCTGTTCTTCACCTTGTGTTCTACCAGTTTCACAGCTCTGGTGCTGCTTTCAGAGAGCTGCCAACAATTTCCATGGCCTTCTATGCTGGATTGTTGTTATCGTTAGAAGATTCGTTTTTGTAAATTCACAGAGTAGCAAACAATTTTGTTCAGTTAGATGAGCATGTTGCAATGTTTTCATAGTGCATTTAAGTATAGAAAAACATCTAGCTGCACAGCTATTAACCCTAGAGGCGCACCTAATTGATTAATTGTTCATTGGATGTTTAAATGCATTTGCAATATCGGACAATCTCAGTTTTTTTTTGTACTTTTGGCCTCAAGAGTTACTGTGATATTTTACATATCAACTGGCTGAATTCTGTGTTTGCAGCGACACTGTTAGCCACAGCTTTATAACACTGTCCAAGAGAGCAAGCAACATGACTAGTCAGATGAACAGATGGTTTCCAATAAATATCTAGTGTGACACAATTATCCAAACCCCCAATGTGAAAGTGAGAACTAACTGGACTAAAAATATGCTTCATATCTCTCCATTGTAAAACTGCAGGCACACTCACGCTCTGGTACAAAATGAAGCCAAGAAGTCACTCTGCAATATCTAAAATAATGTGGGGAATATCTTCAATGTTTACCTTTGCTTTTATTTCCAAGTTGGTATGAGTAAACAGGCTAAACTGTAGTAACGCGACTAATCCCTTTTATGGTTGCATTCTTGTAGTTGAATAGGATGAAAAATTTTAATTTCACATTGTGCGTTTGATCAAGAAACTGTTTATATCATTTACAGTAGTTCCCAAAATAGCATCAAATGCTGATAAAGTCTTTATTTTTACAGGGTTGTTTATATACCACTTTACCCACAGCCTTCTATGTGTGTGACTAATTTGTTTTTATTAGCAGAGAAGAAGACTAATTTGCATTTAGCGTCAGAAAATTCCCTGATGCACAGAAACGACTAATTCCTTGCACGTGAACTCAATATAAACATTCAGTTTAGTTTAGCTCGAGAGTTTTTAAAAAAAAAACACTTAAAAGACTTTTCCAGCCCAAATGACAAGACGGTAATCCTCTCAGCGTGGGATCCAGGCTCATTAAAACACACCACCACTCTCGCCATAAGAGGAGCCGTCACCGGCTGAACTGTGACCCATTTTGGGTGTGACCCCTTCGCTTAAGAAACCAGGCTGCAGAGTCTATTATTCGACATCCTGGGAACTAAACCTAAACCCAGCACTCTTCTCGTGTGCAAGCCAAGCAGCGTTTGAATCAGCAGCTGAATAAAAGCCCTTGTGTGTTCTTTCAACAATTTAATAGACCCAAACTCACTCAAGCTGCAGTGTAACAGCACATTTCAATATGCGTGTGTGTGTGTGTGTGTGTGTGTGTAAGAATGGTAGGTTACAGAGTGGGAGGGGTTCAGGATACAGACTAAGGAGTGTGTCCTGCAGTTTGAACAATCACACCCAAACTTCACTTCACCTCCATCAGCCACAGGACATTTCCCTCCTCTAACCTCTCGTTCCCATTTACTTCCTCTCTCTCTCTCTCTCTCTCTCTCTCTCTCTCGCTCTCTCTCGCTCTCTTCTGTTTTAGTAATTTTGCACACATTGTTCCTTCCCATTCTTCACAACAATGTTTATCTCTGCTGCTATCTCTCATTTTCTGCCATCTCTCATTTCTCATTTCTCATTTGAACTTAGTGGCATCAGGGGTGGAAAGAACAATTGAAAATTCCTAATTGTAATGTGACTTAAAAAGCTGTATTTATCATGAAAGTTGAAAAAGTCAGACTTTGGCAAGGGGGTGTGTCAGAGTAGTGGGAGGATGTAGACTTGCTCCAATCATCTAGTTCAACATTGAGAATACTTTTACTACTCTGTGATTATATGTCTTTATTCAAAGTGAATGGGATGTTGTCTTGTACATCCGGGGTGTGGAGTACAAGGCAGCACCACAGATTTTCACATATCTTTTCAGGGTCGGGGAGAGAGCCTATTCCAGTTTATATTTCATGAGAAGTAGGGTTCGCCCTGGACAGGTTGACAGTACATCACAAGGCTATGTCAGATTTTTTTTATTAATATTTATGTATTCATTGGTCTAGGGAGCAGTTTTACTCAAGATTGTCTGGAAAAACTGGCAGTAGACACTATAGACTGGGACCAAAAACATCACTTACAAACATAACATAACTGATTCCAGAGTGACTGACAGTTAATGAGAGTCAGGGGAATTTTCTGTGTCTTTGCTTTGAACTCCTTTTCCCTCATAAAGAATGATCTGTGATAAACATTTCTAATAATAAACAGTATGTTTTCCTTTCGGCATCAGAAAGTGCAGAGTGGTTTGGTTTGCAGGAAATAGTTGGGGGTCAGAATGCTACACTGCCCCTTTGACCCATGCAACTATAAACAGACTAACAGCGTTTCAGAGTTAATCAAAACACACACACAGTCTCTACAAGTAAATAAACACTGCTCATGATTAATTTATAGCAGAGAAATTCTGACATTCTGAATTTTTCTCACCACAAGAGGTAGTAAGTAAGAGAGGTTGCCATTAGTCAAACTGAGAGTGTTCAAATCAAAATATACTACTGTACTTAGTTTTTCAATAAGTCTCATTAGTATCTTCAGTAGCCTAACAACACTTGAGATCCAGTTTCAGTTTCACCATGAGCAGAAACACACTGTCTGCTGTACCGTTTGTTCAGGCCTCTGTGCACTTGTTTGGCTTTTGTGTGTTAGGACACCGCCCCCTGGTGTTCACGTTTGGTACTAAGCACTTCAGCAGCCAGGGGGAGGGCCAGAGAGTGGAGCTCCACCTCTGTGATCTGCTCACAGGTACATTTTTTTAAAGGCTGTCAGCCAAAGGCAAGGGAGAAGAGGCTGTTAGTGTTGAGAAGTTGTTAGTGGTGGAAATAATTTGCAGAGGCAGTGATGTACAGTAAAGACAATGGACGGCACAATGAAAGAGCCAGATGTTGCTCTAGCTAACTAAATGCAAGTTAGATTATAAGGGCCTAACTAACAATGGGGAGTTTTGTGGCTGATCTGTTTCTGCTCCTGCTGATTTCCACAGGACAAGTTTATGGAGGTAAGGCACTGCAAAGAAGAGAGAAGCACTTTTCCTCCTAAATGTGAGATGCAATACTTTATATTGAGAACAGTCTTCTTACTGCATTACAGTTGGTGAGCTGTTGTTAATAGAACTGGTAATCCTGTAAAAAGGTTTCCCTTTTGAAACATGTAAATATATTATTTTTAATTGTTACATATTTTATTATTAATGTATTAAAGCTCACTTTTAACATTCACACAAGCTGTGTTCTGAAGTGTAATCCATCACCTTTTAATGAATTAACACAGGAGATAAGAGTAAGGTTCTTAATGCAGTATTGCTGTCTGCACAACCTTTGATTAAGTTAAAATGTGATGGTGACAGTTGGCAGCTTAATGTTTAATCCAGTCTAATATTGCCTGTAGACGTATGGCAATATGCTGCTGCATGCTGGATTACAGTTTGCTTGGATGCTTGTAGTTATGTTATGCAGTGGGACATCGGGTACCTGATCTGTCATACTGCTCTCCAAATGCCCTCCTAAAGTTTGGTTTATACATTTTCCTCTAGTGATGTAACTAAACAGTACTTACTAAACAGTATCACACATTTAATTGCAGCAAAATCAGTATCATTTCACTCTGAGTGTAAAAGGGGGCATTTTATTTTGTTTCTTAATCGACACACATCAGATTTCAGTTAATCCAGTCAATACTTCACTCAATTTTGAGAAGTAACTTCAGAGCTAAAATCCAGATAATTACCACTTAAATATCATCTAACAAAGGCCTATGACAATTGTGCATGTCTCTGTCCTTATATGACTGAACATTAAAGACCTGCATTCACGTTCGAGGTGTGTCTGTGACAGTAGGAAGATTACTAATAATCCAATGTTCACTGGTATCATAGAGGCAGATTAGAGATAGAATGACAGACATGGGTTATACTGACAGTGGGCTTATAGGCTTTATGCAGAGCAGCATGCTGGGCCGGCCTGCTGACTGAGTACTTCTCACTGGGACCAGTCGTATAACACATAATAATAGCCTTGATAATAAACTTCAGATTTTACAGGCAGTGCATTTCTCATGTTTAAAGCAACTAAAAACAAATAGCCAAGATTACCAATCCTAACATTAGCCAAATAAACTAAACCAAAATTGTTTTTATCTAAAATCACAAAATCTCTTGCTAATTTCCTTAATGATTTTACAAGATGATTAACAGTGTTGGCCAACTTGGCAGATGGCTTGACACCCTTCAAGAAAAACAATGTTTAGAGACTGAACACTATGTTGTGATTTTCCTACAGACAGAGCTTGTGTTGACATTTTTCTGTGTGATGTGGTTAATTAAATAAATCATGTAATTACGCTGTAGAATTTGATAGCTCCACACGGCAGCTTTTGTTAGTAATGCATTTATAAAATGTCTTGGTTACAGTTTTTCTCCTCTAATATCAATTATCTCTTAAGATAAGTGAAGATAGAAAGAATCTGTCGTATATAACAATTTCTGTTTTTTTAAGTCTGGTTTTTAATTTGAATCATTTGAATACTTCTTTGATTTCTTTCTTGTGTTTATTCCATACTGCCATACTGTTTAGAAAGCTTTAGAGATGTTTTTAAAGTGTCAGAGGTTTGCACAACTCAATGTCCAATCTGCGTCATTTGGGTCAACAGTGAAGGCCAATTAGCATCACAATGCATTAGTTGTCATTAATTGAATTCGGAAAGCAGGTGTAAAGTGCAGAGTAGACACCACATTGACAAGCCAGTCAATGCCAGCATGGAACAAATCTCCAGCCTGCCCTTAATTATTTACCCTCACGTTAAGTTGCGAAAAAGCTGGAATGAAGCCTTTTTTCAAATCAGGCTCATCTGATTCTGACTGGGCTGCAAGTCAAAACAGTGCAATATGAACACTTTAGAATATAATGTAAACAACAACAACTACAGCCTGAAATGTATAGAGGGTCGCTGGAGTGCACTAGATTTCACAGGTGTTCATGATATGGTGGCCACCCAGTCTATGTTAGAATTTTAATAGAATTGTTTTAGAATACTAAAACTGCTTCAACCAGAAGTTCTGCCACTGGTGTTGATCAATAAAACTTCTAGACTTTTTATCTGTTTCCTTTGTCATTGTTGTAGTGTCATTCTATGGTGATGGCTACATCCACCTGCGGACAGTTGAGGCTTCTATTCAGACGTTGCTCCATGTAAGATTTCGAACCTCCAGTCAGGCCGGGCTGCTGTTTTTGGCAGCTGGACGTAGAGACTTCTTGCTGCTGGAGCTGATCTCTGGACGGCTGCAGGTAAGTCACAGCACATAGAATAGACACTGTCAAAAGCAGCTGACAGGAATCTACAGATGGATGGCAAACAACAAGCAAGAAAATTTAAACAAATATTATGACAGGAAATATGTTGTTTAATTTTTGGACAGGATTTAAGTAATATGAATACAAATAAGTTGAACTAAAGCCTGTTCAGAGGCTCTCACATAAAGATGCCTCTTACCTTCAAAACCAGAGAAAATATCCATCCCTTGGGCCATTTTAGCTCATATATATTGGCATTTACTATCCTGAGAAGAGCCAGAGAGAAGACTGAACATTCTCAGGTTGGTGTCAGATTGCTCCCAGAGAGAAAAAAATAACCCCCGGCACTGTCTTCAATCCAGAACAAGTTCATTCATGTCTCAGGTTAAGAGAGAAGACCACAATAGTTTAATGAAAACTCCAAGTAGATGACAAGGGAGCTGCTCATTGAAAGAGTTGGGTTGCATTTGTGTTTGTTGAATAATCCTTCGATCTACACTTACAACTCCCTTGATTCAATTTTTGGTTGTGCAAACACAAGATTTCATCACCATGCTACGTTTGCTTTTATGTGTTTTGCTTTTCTTGTGATAATGCTAATTAAAGTGTTTTGGTATAGAAACTGATATTGGAAAGACTTTCCTTTCATATATCTTGGTTCCTCACTCTTGCCCTCCCCCTGCATCCCTCAGGTACGCCTGGACCTGGGCTCAGGTGAGCGTTCACTGCGCTCAGAAAAGGGCATCTATCTTAGCGACTTGGCATGGCACTCCATGGAGCTGACCCACAACCGCCACAATGTCACCATGACTGTAGACCGAAACTCGCATACCAGCCTTCGTATGCCAGGACCAGATCTGGAGCTCAGTGTCGAGGATGGCCTTTTTGTTGGTGGGACAGCAGGACTGAACCACCCACACCTTCTCAACATCTCCACTGGATTTAGAGGTTGCATAGATGAAGCTGTGTTCAATGAGCATAACCTGCTGTCTAGCCTAAGGCCTTATTCTGGGTACAAGACTGTCCACGAGGTATCTCTGGGATGTAATCCACAGTTTTCTGCAACAGAAGAAGATTCTGTCAGCTTTTTCAGCTCTAAAGCCTTTATCTGTCTCCCGCCCTGGGAGGTGCCACAAGAGGGGGTGTTTGAATGTGAATTGCACCCCTCTGCAAGAAAAGAAGATGGCATTATCCTGTATAGCTCTGGCACCCAGACAGGGTTTGTTGCTATAGAGATCAGAGATGGTCACCTTGTGGCGACAGTAGGAAACGGAGAGGGGAGTAAGACTGAGCTACATTCTCTAACATACGTCCACAGCAACCACACCTGGTACCCCATTCAGCTGCGCCTGCTGCCCTACAGTGTCCAACTGAAGGTGGGCGAGGAGTTGGTCAAGGCCAGCCTCAGTCTGGATCTCCAAGTTATGCAGCTCAAAGGGCCTCTCTTCCTGGGAGGGCTGGACGAAGAAGCACGTAGAGAGGCAAGACAAGCTGGACTGATGTCCGTTGTGCCTGGGGGGCAACTGGCTGGGGGAGGAGGCTCCTTTAAAGGCTGCCTCCGAGAAATTAGGGTCAACACTCAAAGAATGGGCCTGCCTCATGCTGCGGTCACCAAGGACATTACTGTGGGCTGTAAAACAGGGCAAGCTCCAGATACATTGACCACCACCGGTCCAACAGATCACCCTGAGTTTGATGTTATGACCACTCAACCATTTACAGACAATAAGAAGAGCCCTAAACTTTTGTTGCTGAGAAAGCTAGAGGTACCGGAGGGAGGCCGGGCACCACTGGAGCCCAAACACATAAGGGTAGGACTGGTTGTCTCCTACTGTCCATCTAGGTTTCACTTTTAGTTATTTGAAAGGTGTATGATGCATAATTAAAATTATGAGTTCTCACATGGTAGCATCCATATATAAGTCAGTTCTTGTTTGCATTCCCTTTCAGGTCAATCTGGATTTTCGGAAATTGGGCATTCATCCATCCAAGCTGATGTTCCACATTGAGAGACAGCCTGTCCACGGCCAGCTCCGACTGGACCTCAGTCCAGACCCTGATGGGAAACTGGGTGAAGGGCAGGAGAGGACTATCGCAATAGGAGCAGAAGCGGTTGACCGGACTTTTAGTATGCTGGACCTGTGGCAGGGACGGGTGATGTATGTTCATGGTGGATCAGAGGTCCAGCAGGATTTCTTCATGTTTTCAATCTTCTCCAGCAATAAGAAGGAGCTGCCCTTGTTTCTGAAGGGCAACCGCCTGCACCGATTTGACATCAGCATCAGTCCTGTCAATGACGCACCGGTGCTCAGCCTGCCCGAGGGAAACCTTTTCACTCTGGTGGAGAAATCCAAACGACAGGTATGTACAGCTGAATGCACAGATGGTATGTATATGTGCGTTAAGTATAAAATGAAAATTAATACAAGCACAATGTCCCCAGCTGACAACAGACATGCTGAGAGTGTCCGACCCTGACAGCAGTCCTGCTGAGCTGGTGTTCAGCTCCCTGGGAAACCTCAGCACTGAGGTGGGATATCTTGAGCACCAGGATTACCCCGGCAGGTTTGTGATATGGCTTGTGCAGCTTTACAGTGCCTCACAAATGTTCTTATAACCAATCATTAAGGTCTATTGAAGAAATGGCTATTTGGTTTTAAAGGCTCATTGAAGATGAGGTTGTTAGATGTTGAAATGATAGAGCCTTCATCCAAATGAAACAAAATATTCAGTGCACTGTGAAATTAATGCTAGTGGAACTAATCATTGACTGTGGCTCTCTGTAAATGCTTCTTGTCCAAGCCACTCTTATTTCCTTTTTGCACTTTGCTACCAAAGCAAAATTAATGCTACCTGCTCCTATTTGTTAACGTGGAAGTCAAGAGCATTTCATATATCTTCCAGGGCCATTAATTTGTTCTCCCTGAATGATCTTGAGGAGGGCAAGATCAACTTTGTCCACACTGGGGTCCCCACCTCAAGGCTGGTACTCAGGGTCAGTGATGGGCTGAAGGTAAGTAAAAAGCTGAGATATAATGTGAGGTTGGGGGATTTTTAGCCACGCCAGCAGCTTTTGGAATGGCAATGATGGTCAGCAAATGCAGGCTAAAATGTTAAACTAAAATGGCAAACATGGTAAACATCAGTAAGTCAACATGTCATTGTGAGTATGTTTGCACGTTAACATTAGCATTTAGCTCAAAGCACCGCCTGATTACGCCCTCACAATGCTGCTAGCATGGTTGTAGACTTGGCTGTGGTGACTCGTTTTTGTTGCACACACACATTTTACAAGTTGCCATTATGTAAAGTTTGTTTCCACTCCCTTTGTCTCTTATCCTTACCTTCGTTGTCTCCTTATTCCCTTTCCTGTCCATAGTTGAGCAACACAGTAGTTTTGAGGATCATGGCTGTGCCACTTGAACATAAACTGGTAAATAACACTGGACTGGAGATAAACCAAGGCGGAGCTTCCATCATCACAACCATTCACCTTGCAGTACAAGTTAACATGGCTGACCAGACAGTGGAAATCCTCTATGACATTACAGAGCAGCCACAGTATGGTGAGCTCCAGCGGTTGCACTCAAGCGGAGACTGGAAACCGACAACCTCCTTCTCTCAAAAGCTTCTAGAAAAAGAACGGATCAGATACGTCAACACTTTCTCTGGCCTTCAGACTCAGAACAACATCACTGATCACTTCAAATGTAAAATCACTGTTGGTTCCCTGGCTACAGAGGAGGTGCTTTTCCTCATCATGGTACGCTGGATCCACTTCAAGGTCACACGCAGCAAAATGGAGGTCAACGGTGTTGAGACTAATGTTGTCACACCTGAGGACCTCCGTGTGATTTCTAAAGGTGTTAAACTCAATGAGAGCGACCTCTACTTTAGGCTCTTGACAATTCCAAAGAAAGGACGGCTATTTCTCAATGACACAGTTCTACAAAGGAACTCATCCTTCAGCCAAAGGAATATCACAGACGGCTTGGTAAAGTATGAGCTGCTCAGCAGGCTGCAAGATGACACAAGAGACACTTTCAGTTTCCAGGTGTTTTCAACACACGCCACATCAGCAACTTACGACTTCAGAATAAACATCAAAGCCGAGTCGTCCGCCATCACCATTGTAAACAAAGGCCTTTCAATCCTGGAAGGAGGACGTAAAGTCATCAGCAAAGATATCTTGTTCGCTCACATAGCAAGTAACCGGGAGGTCCACTACAGCATTACAGTGAGTCCCAGACATGGGCAGATAAGGAAGATCAACCTTTCCAACTCAACTTCCATTAATGACAACATTGTAACTTTCACAAATCAGGATATCATGGAGGAGAGGATCATGTATGTTCATGATGACAGTGAGACCAAACAGGATTCCTTCACTTTTCAAATTATGGTTTACAAATCACACAAACAAACCAGCAAGGAGGACAGAAACATAGCCGAACACACATTTAATATCTCTGTGCAGCTTGTCAATGATCAGAGACCTGTCAGGGTTGTCGATAAAGTTTTCCATGTAGCCCGAGATGGGCAAAGATTGGTGACGTTGAATGACCTTCGTTACCGGGACGATGACTCTGACTTTGAGGACAGTTGGTTGGTGTACACGCGGAGGGGGATTCCCATGGGAGAGCTGGTGCTGGCCAGTGATACAAGCCACAAGCTGTACGAGTTCACACAGCGGGACCTCGAACAGGTGAGCACAATGTGTCTGAGAAGAGTCTTGCTCATTTGGGTAGTAGAATATTTAGAATCAGTTTGGATTTGCTGTTTTATTCTTTAGATGTCAGTGACGCTCAAGCGATCCTTAATGTCTGACTGATCCCAAAATTAGGTTTGAAAGCCTTGCAACTTCCCAGTAAAATGTTGGAAATGTAATACTGGAGTAATACTGGTGCAAATGTGTTTTTTTTTTTTTTGCCTATTTGTTCTTATTAATCTTCTGTCATCATCTGCTTGTCTTTTCTCTCCTCTCAGAAAAAGGTGCTGTTTGTCCACAGAGGAGTGAGTTTTGGCCGTTTTGTGCTCTTCGTATCAGATGGGAAACATTATGTGTCAACACTGTTGGAGGTGATTATAATGTCTTCATACTTTATATTATTATATTTCATGGTTTTATTCATTTATTTATATTTTAAAGGGAATGTGCGTTTGATAAATGTTACTTTAAAGGTGCCAGTGTTTGGTGGATCATTTTTAAATGATATCCCTTGGCCAGATGTTGATTAGCCATTGAAATAACAAAATATAATAGAAGAAAAATGAAAAATGTTAAGTGCCTAAGCAAAGAGTGTTGGTTTCTTTTTCCTGTTGAATTATATCTCCCACAAATTATTTGCTGGTAATTCAATATCATACGTAATTTTTACAGTGAAAATAAAGCAGAATGATTTTAGTTACATGTTTGCTGTTGTAAATTTTTAATTTCTGTCTCTGTTGTGCAATTGGCGGGTGCAGGTAATGGCTCAGGATCCTTACCTACAGGCTGAGAACAACACAGGCCTCACAGTCCAGCGAGGTGGGATCACAACCTTGACCTCTGCAAACCTCAGCGTCTTCAGCAACCTTGACATTCGAGACCCACAGGAAGTGACATTTGAGGTCTTCCTTCCACCTAGACACGGTGTGCTCTGCTTTAATGATGGAGATCGTGAGACTGTAACAGAAACAGATGCAATTTCAATATTCACCCAGCAAGATTTGGTGGTGGGGCGTCTGGCGTATCACCACGACGGCAGCCATGAGCTGTCAGATGGGTTTAATGTGACGGCAAGAGTAAGGGAGAAGAGCGCACAGAGGCAGCTGGACAGAGGGAGGAGGGAGGTACATCTGGATATTGGAGTGCCAGTAAAAATTTACCTGGAAAGTCACCAGAGGCCGCCGACAGTCATTAATAACCGTCCAGTGGTGGTGGCTGAGGGACAGAATGTCTCCATAAGCAGGGAAAACTTGGAGGTAAGCCAATTACTATAACATAGTATGTGACTAAATTAGAATGTAACCAGTGTTGTATTTGCAGCCTGTGTTTGTCTCTGATATTGAAGGATATAAATAAATTGATCTGTATTATTTGCTAATAAGTACTGTTTTGTTTGAACAGGTGGTTCATGAAGACAGCCAGCCCTCAGAGATAGTTTTTACTGTCCAAAGTCCTCCCGTCCTGGGCTTCCTTCAGAGGTTTCCCCCCATCAACAACAGCAAGCACCAACAACTACAGCAGCATCTCTATCAAGTACAACCACCTTTACAGCCAACATGTAACCCAGCTTATTTAGGTTTAGAGCCGACTAAGTGGAGCAGTTATGGGGGTCCAGTCTGTTTTATTCACATCCACACAGTCCTGATGAAGGAATTTTTACCTTTTTGACTGTTGAGTAGGGGATGTGTTGCTCACTTAGTCATGAATATTTAATGTTTTGACGAGATGAGACACAGTTTTGTCAGATGGCACAGTTGTGGTTTTGTCACTATAAGTGACCCTGTTTACATTCAGTCACTTTGTAGTGACTAGTCCTGTACTAGCCGCTACTGGCTGATAGTAGGCTTGGAATTGTTTGGACGTGTACTCAGGTTAAAGTAAAGCAAATAAAGCGATGATAGAAGTTGCTATGGTTTAACTCAAAATGGCCTTTATTTTAACTAATGCAAATAAAAACCGAGCACAGTCGAAAAACTGTTTGGCTCCTTCACTTCAGCCACATGTACATAATTAGCTCCAACTTAAAACACCTGTAGCCACCTGCAGCCTGCGCCACATGACACTACATTGACCTCTAGTGGCTCGGAGGAAAACAACTCTCAAAACAATAGTGCATATGGCTCTTACACACTTTATCAGAACTCTAGAAACCAAGAACAAAAGCGTTGGCAGGATTCACACACAAACAGGCCTTGATTGGTTTGTCTGCTCCATTCCTCCATGCAGGGCATCAGGGAGCAGCCAGCAAACTCTTTCACCCAGGAGGACATCAACCAGGGAATGATCATCTACCATCAGCAAGCTACAGGAAGCACCAACGACTCTGTTCTGTTGGAGGCAACCAACGGTGTCACCAAGGTCGGACCTGTCAGGCTGGAGATTGATATCATCCCTATCCTGCTCCCTCTACAGGTACGGAATGAATGTCTAGATGTTACATGACCTTAAAAAAGAGAAGATTTGCATGAAAAGGGAGAGAAACTTTTCCCAATTAGTACTATAATCTACTGGTTCATTTTGAAGGTGTCTGACTTGACCCTTGATGAGGGGTCATCCCTGCCGCTGACCTCTGACATCATCAAGGTGGCCAATCATCACTTCTCAGACATGAACTTCCTGTACCAGGTCATCATTCCACCGCGACACGGACACTTGGAGCATAGCCGGATCCCAGGGATGCCCATCACTGCTTTCACCCACACTGAGGTGTGACTGAGTGCACACACACACACACACACACACACACACACACACAGAGGACATATGAAATAGTTCTTTTAAAAAAGATAATTAGGAAGATTTATGCTGTGAAGAGTGTTTAGGTGTCAACCAGTAAAGGATTGTTTATTCCAGGTGGAACGTGAATACATCTCCTATATCCATGATGGCAGCGACACACAGAGAGACAACTTTACCATTGTGGCCAATCAGACGGAAATCAGGAAGCACAGTCTGCCCTGCACCGTCAGCGTCACTGTCACACCTGTCAATGATGAGACTCCTGTTGTAGCAGCCAACAAGGGTCTGAAGGTGAGGAGTGACAATACACACCCACAGGACATGTTCATAAGAAGCAGCCCTGATTATTTTCAGCCCAAATGATGGAGTCTGATTACACCTCCTTTTATAAATCTAGGATTTCGTCTGACTACTTTTTTGATCAATAAAGGGAAACATACATGATTAGTGAGTTCTCAAATATAATAATTTAATAAGTTACACTTAAAAGAATAGTCTTTGGGAAATAATCTTATTCGCTTCTTTACAGAATTAGATCATAACATCAGTAGCACTCTCATGTCTGTATATTGCTAAATAAGAAGCTACTGTATAGAATCAGCAGGCGATTAGATTAGATTAGCATGAAGACTAAAAGTAAAACCACAATTTTTTCTACATTTCTGCTGGTTTACAGATTAAACAAATAAAATAAAACATCTTACTTGGTCAAAATTAGAGGTGGATTTCTTTACCATTTAGTCAAGCCAGGCTAGCTGTTTCCCCCTGTTTCCAGTCTTTATTTTGAGCCTATTCTTTTAATCACTGTCTTCCTCTCATCTCTGTCCATATTTCCTCTCGTTTCCTCAGGTGTGGGTGGGTGCTGTGACAGAAATCACCACAAATGATCTTAGTGCCGAGGACTCGGACACCCTGCCCGAGGGGCTGGAGTTCATCGTCACACCACCCAGCAACGGCCACCTGGCCCTGAAGAGCTCCCCCTCCAGACACATCCTGAACTTCACCCAGAGTCACATCCAAACCGGACAGCTGGTGTTCGTGCACAGTGGTGAGCATAGTTTGCTATTTGTAGTATCTTTTTGACTTTAAGACTAACAGGTGAGTCTGGAATAAACATTTGTTTGTATGTTTGTTTCCTCTGCTCTTGTGTAGGTGCTTTGTCAGGTGGTTTTCACTTTCAGGTGAACGACGGTGTGAACTTCGCCCCTCGCCAGATCTTCAGCACAACTGCCCACTCTCTGGTCCTCACCCTGCAGAGAAATCATCCCCTGGAGGTCTACCCAGGTTGGATTTTACAATTCAAAAAAACTGCTTTGACAGTCTGGACTCACACAAAGCTTGTCCTCTGTCCCTCACACTGTCTTTGTTACCCTTAAAGGCTCTGTGACACCAATCACTGAGCAGGAGCTTCAGGCTGTAACCAACGATGTCAGCGATGTTAGACGGAACCACTCTGTGGCGTTTGCTGTGACCACGCCTCCTAAACTCGGCCGCCTGGTCCAACGTATGCCCGACAACTCTACACAGAACATTTCCACGTTCACGCAGAGCATGGTAGGGCTGTGTGTGTCCGTGTGTGTGCTGTTGTGTGTCTTCACAGCAAAAGGAAAACTTTTGTTTACTCTAACAAAATGATTCTCTTTCTTCCTCCTCATTTCTTTGTCTCTGTCTCTCAGGTGAATGATGGGGTTATCTTGTATGATCAGAAGAAGCCAGAGTCAGTGGGGTGGTCAGCTACAGACTCTTTCTCTTTCACTGTGTCCTGCCCTCCTGCTTTCCTTCCTCCACACACCTTCACTATCTTAATCTCTTACCAGGCCAACAAACATCATGTCAACTCTCAACACAGAACCAGACTACTGAACAACGCAGGTGCTGTGCCACTCACTTTGTTCACTCACTATTTGATATTATAAAGTCAGGTTATATACTTTCAGAGGGATAAACACTAGTACCAGGAAGAATATAAGTTCAAGAGGACCAACTGAGGTGTTTGTATCTGTCCTTCAGGTGCAGTGGTGGCCGAGGGAGGCAGGGTGATGATTGACAGGTCTAAACTTGATGCCTCCAATCTCCTCGGGAAAGTCCCAGAGCCCCAGAGGAAAGATCACCACATCCTCTATCGTGTGATTTCCCTGCCGCGTCACGGAGCTCTGTCTATACGAGGACGAAACCTTACCAGGTTCTTGCTGAATGTTGCCCAAAGTTATATTCAACTCATGCATGTTTTCCATCCTTCACAAATTGAAAGTAAGTAATAGCAGCTCTGTTTTCATGTTCATCTTCTCAGGAACCAGCCTGATTTCTCCCAGGTCGCCCTAAACAAGTTCGGCATCACATACATCCACGATGACTCAGAGACGACGAGTGACAGCTTCACTTTCCGGGCCTGGGTGGCTCCTTTGGATCTCTCCACCTCTACCTCCTCGTCTTCCTTGTCTGATTTTTCCTCTGATTCCGCCTCGTCCTCCTCCTCCTTTTCCCCTCTCTATTCAGCCTCATCATCCTCCCTTTCGTCATTAGATGTGGTTTCTCATCGCCGTGCCAAGGACAGCCTGGCGGTGACAGAGAAATTTAACATCACAGTGACGCCGGTTAACGACCAGCCACCACTCATCAGGGGCAGAGCCCCGAGTATGAAGGTTGTGGTCGGAGAGAGAGTCATAGTGGGACCAGACAATCTGCAGGTGCGCCAGTGTTAAGAGAGCAGGTGTAGCTGTGGTTAGGGTTGCACGATTATGGTTCAAAATTGGAGAGGGGTTGTATAAAGGATGGATGGATTCTATTTTTTTTCTGTTTTACACAGTACCCCAACTTTTTTGGAATTAGGATTGTCCAAAAAATAATTTAAATATTTAACTGAAATCTATTAAATCAGCAGCAACAATACATGAATATGGATGTTTACTATGTTTAGAGTACAATCCTGTCAATCTACATGTCCAGGTTGAGGATCATGACACTCCACCAGAGGAGCTGCACTACCTTGTGATCAGTAAGCCCAACAACGGCTACCTGACACTGGGGGAAAGACCAGAGCCAGTGACGTCCTTCACTCAGTACGACGTCAACCACGGCAGGTTGCACTTTATCCAGCAGGTGAAGAGTCAGTCCACTAGAGGAGATTTTACTGCTCTAGTTTTTTTTTTCCAAATCTGTGTGCATTGGGGATATTATGTGATTATAGAATTGTACAGCATCTTTTAGCATCTGATGGCAAAAGTTTTTGCTAGTAGAAGAATGTGCATTGCTGTCTACCACAGAGTGTTTAGACACTGTCACTAGGGGTCGCCAAAGACAAAAAGTTTCAAATCCTACAAAGCTGGAGTTTTTAGTTCAGTTTTTTTTTTAATCTTCCTCTGTATCATTGTTCAAAGAAATTTTAGGAAGTAATAGTGGATGCAGTAAGAACCAGAGCATCTTAAAATCAACTTCTGCAAATCATAGCCTGTAGGTTTATTTGCATTTTTCTGACTTGCGGACACCCATTGATTTCAATTATTTTAAGTGTGGAAATCAGCCTACTTGAGATATGTAATTTATCAGTATTTTATCTTATCACTGTTATATGATAATGCAGCTGAGAGTAGGGTATGTAGGGATGTCTTTTAGTGTGCTGTTAACTTTTTTTTTTTGCATCTTTTCATTCCATTTTTACTCTTTTTCTTATTCATTCTTCCTTTCTTCCCTCCATCAGGGTGAGCCCTCAAAAGGCGTTTTCTACTTCAACGTGACTGACGGTCATCATCGTCCCCTCTACAGACTGTTCAGTTTGGAGGTGATAAAGCCCTCTGTCTCCATGGTGAACAACACTGGCCTGTCATTGGTTCAAGGCAGGACGGCTGTGGTCCTGACAACCAGCCAGCTTGCAGCTCAAACCAACAGTCGCAGCCCAGCCAACATCACCTACGCAGTCACCACACACCCACGTCATGGACGCATTGCTATTAACGACCACGAGGTCACGACCTTCCGCCACAAGGACCTGCAGTTTGGCCGTGTTGTCTACCACATGACTGAACTCAGCGAATCAGAGGACAGCTTTCAAGTGTCGGTGTCAGCCTCGTCCCCCGGTGTCGACTATGGAAATGTAACCTCACAGATGGTGAAGGTAACTGTGCGGCCTCTGATCCACCTGAGGGAGCAAGTGAGAGTGCCCAGTGGTATCGCAGTGAAACTGGGGAAAGCCATGATCGATGCTTCTGAGCTGGCGAGAATCAGCCGAGCCGACCCAGTCTTTGAGGTTCTGTCTCCACCAAAACATGGGAAACTAGTCAAGGTAAAGCTGCTCATACAACATGTAGTCAGTGTGGAAGAGTCAGAAGTGTGCTCTGTCATAGTTTACTGACAGCACTCAATTCAAAACAGCATGCAATCAATAATTAAATAGGAACATGACAGAAACCTGAGGTGCTCATGTGACTAGTCTAATCATCTAATTTTCAGTTTTCTCTCTCTTGTGCTGTGTCTGTGTGTGCATATATGCAGATGACCTATGACCCAAACCAAGCATCAGAGGTCTTGAAGTCGTTTACATTCAGAGATGTGGTACAAGGCCGAGTTGCCATCAAGGAGACCCTGAGTGATGGTGACTACCAGCTCCATAATAACAACTCAGCAGTCACAACAGCTGGAGGCCACGCCCCTGCCACACCTCTCAATGATTCATTCATCTTCTTGCTGAAGGCTGGAAACGTCCAACCAGCGAAGGGCGAGCTTCACTTCACCATCTTTCCCCACCACCAGATGCATCATGGTCCGAGCAGTTCAAACAACGCAAACGGTGCAAGTCGGGAACACACAACACCCCGTCTGCCGACACAAAATAAGACCACCGCTGGAGGAGGAAGAGGAGGAGGATCCACGACGAACAGCGGGGTCGGGGTGGGTTTGGTCCCCCACATTTTGTCTCATAAGAACCACAACAGGACACAACACAAGTTGAGGCCTCACAGCCGCTGGGGGAACCACACACGCAGTGGGGGTCATGGAGGGAGATCAGGAAGTGTTGCAGAGGGAGCAGGAGGGGGTCACACACATGCCCCTCAACCCCACACTCCTTCTGTCTCACACAAGCACGGTCCAGCAATCTCTCCAGACACCCACCCGGTACATGTCGAGGTCCTCCCACGCCCCGCCTCCGACCCTCTCCTCATTATCCTGCCGCTGCTGGCCTGTTTGCTCCTCATCATAATCCTCGTCATTTTGATTCTGGTGTTCCGCCGCCGCAAGGAGAAACAGGCCCGGCTGCGGCTCCTCCAGCAGCTGGCTGCAGTGGCATTACCCAGTGAGGGCAGCCCCTACCTGGGCCGGGCCGAGCGGAGCGTGGCTATGCCCTCTGTGGTGGTCACCCCGCTTGGCCCTAGAAGCTGCCCTACCTCACCCAGAGTACCCATCAGTCCCAGAAGGAGGAGTCTGGCCCCTGGGATGACCTTCTGGGGGCCATTTGACTCTGATAGAGCAGGTGATGGGAATATTAGAGGTCGTAATGGCAGTGAAAGAGATGATGTCACTGCAGGATTCAAGACCTCTCTGAGATCAAGGTCCCCTACTCCGACTCTTAAAAACAACCAGTACTGGGTTTGATGGAAGTCATACAAAGAAAAAATGTGCCTTAGAGGTGTATTTTTGGTGTGAAGGTGACATGTGCATACTCTCTAGGTGACATAGTCATCTAAGGATACATCCACACTACTAGGCTTTCATTTTAAAATGTGTAACTTTTTGCTATGTTTCAGTCTAGCGTTCACACTACTCCAACATTTTAGAACCCCTAAAATGGACACTTTTGGAAACTCCACTGACCTTGTCTTAGTTTGAAAAATCAGGGACCGTGTCCACACTGCTGTGGACAGGTAGAAATGGAGACTTTTGGAAACAATGACGCTGACACACATGTGCGCTTCCTGATTGGGTCTTATCAGTCATGAGACGTCCTTCCTAACATGGATAACGAATTGCAGCCATTGCTGACCTTGTTTCTATGCTCACAGCTGTTGTTAGTTAAATTCAGTATTTAATCAGGCTACATGCACAGGAGACAAACTCTACAAGATTTTGCATGCCTAATGTATGTGAATGGTCATTTGATGTGCTTTTTTAAGGCATGTTAGTCTGGCTGGAGATTATTTCTGATACGGTGCTAAAACGCTCATCTGGACAAAGACGGTGTTTTAAAATGAAAATGTATGTGTGTGGACGGAGCAAAGGGTATGTGCGCACTCAACAGGGGAAATCTATAGTCTTCAATGGCACATCTGACCTGCTCTGAACGATTTAAAAAAGACGACAAAAATATGCACATTTGTTGAAGACATTGTTCCTTTTTTTTGTAGAAAGTATATGAATGCCATTATATTTAAGTCATCTGACTGAACCAACTTGAACTGAATACGAGCTTGTTGTAGTAACTATGTAGTGAAAAACTGATTTTTCATCTGTAACACATTACACAGCTACAGGAGGTGTGAGGTATAATTCAAACTAAACAGAATCCATTATTACTGCTTAGGCAGCTATTGGTCATTGTCCTCTCAAGGTACTTTCCAGTTTTTGCAAAACATTGCTGCAAGGCTGTGACATGAGCTCGACCACAATTGTTTGTTTTTTTTTATGCAAAGTCAATTTTTGGAACCAGCAATCTGACTGACTCCTCAAAAACTTCTCATTTTACCTTCTATAGTTGTGATGGATGTAGTATTATAGTTTCAGTACTGTTTCTGAACAAGGAAGTGAAACATAAACTCAGTGAGGCATTTACTGTAGAAATTGTCAGATATAATGTAGCTGAATTTGCAGTTAGCTCAAATGTGAGTTAGTAGTCTAACTGGTAATTGACAACTTTCACCTTGTATTGTAACTGTACAGATTTGATCTGCTCTTCAGAACTCTGTATGACAAATAGATCATAGTTGTACTGTAAGCTTCGGAGTCCATGCATGCAAACTGTTTTGAAATTCATCCCTCATACACAGGCACAGCTGTCATTCATGCACTTTTCTGTTTCCTTTGACTGATTTTGTCACAGCCAAGTCCATACAGTATTAACAAATACACTAGTAGCTTCCTCAGTTCTTGATCGACCTCAGTATTTTCGTCACATTAATGCCAGCCTCTGTTTGCCATGCACTGTGAAAGATTTATTTTAATAAAAGATATTTCTTAAAGACTTTTGTGACTGTGTATTTAGACTTTGAGTTAAGCTCAATCACATAAGTGTAACAATTAGTGGAGTAATAACTAAGAATGAAGATCAGGACTAATCTTCTTTTGAGTCTCATGATCTTCCTTCTGTGCAATGATTTTGCTCTGATAATGATCATCAGCAGCAAACTGTTCATTTCACTGACAATGAGGATGCAAATTGTAATAGCTGAGTACCTGAAAACATTATAGACTGACATAAAGCTGACAAATCAGTGACGATTACATAAACCCCCATTAGGTTTTACGTAACTTGCCAAAGTAGGTCTCAGCCAGCAGAGCCATTCAACAACAAGCTTTAGCCTACAGGTAGTTACACTTTTTGTTAATTGGAGTCAGTACTTAAAACATGTTTTCAGATGTGTATTCACTTACATAATTTGTATGTATGTAAATGGTTCACTTTACCCTGTGACTATCCTGACCAACAGGTACTCCTGCTGTGATGCTCAGTGCAGCATTCAGAGAGCAGAACAGCAGGAGAGCTTTGTTTCTTCTATGAAATGGAAAAAAAAAATCATCTTTATACTTACGAACTGAACATGTTGGCTGTTTCAGAACAGCCAAGAATTGAAATTTGAAAGTGTTATCAAAAACCAGTGAAGGGGGGAAAATGAAAACAGGGAGGAGAGGAGAAAGCCTCTGGTCTAAATAATGAAGAGGCTTCGACTGCAGTAACCTGACCTGCAGTCTGTGAACTCTGGTGTCAGATATCAGGGCCTGGACTGCTGCTGCCTCCTCAGGAAGAACAAACGATAACACGCTCCTCCTTGACAAAACTTTGCACTGAAAACACACAGAATGCAAATGTTAATGAAAATATTATGGAGCAGGTGTCTTGTTTATAAACAGTGAGTGTGATTGAAAAAAATAATCTGACATTTTTGTGATCTCCACTGTAGACTAAATGCACTGTAATAAAATTTTACTATTTATGCTTCATTACTATGCAATGCATTATTATTAGCAAAAATACTAGATTAAATTAATTAACTAATAAAAACATAGCTGACTGTAAATGTCAGTAGTTTGTGGTGTGATGTTTTGTTTAATAAGGGTGTATCCAAAGCAGCAGTTTCAAACTCAGGAAATGGGCTCTTCTCTGATTTTGGCACTGACATGTGTCAACTCAAAAACAAAATATCTGAATATAAGCAAAACATAAATATTCATCGACAACACTAACTGAAAAACAGAACAGGTCAAGTGAAACTACATTTAGGGAAACAGGCAACAATGCAGATATATGATTAAAATAAATTCTACTTTCATTTATTGAATGAAATGCTGTTCTGTTGTGTTACATTAAAAGCGTTAAAGAAACAGTTTCATCGTAGTGATACTTGTTTCCGATTAAACCAATACAGGATGTTGGCAGTTGAAAGTCTCACCAGGATTCCAACTTTAACTGAAAAGGTTTTTCTAGCCCAGCGTTAACAAACAAATGAACGTCTTAGAATCGCTGGTTAGCTTAACGAGAATAGCAACCATCCTTAAAGCCGCTATACGCGCTACTTAAAAATGTCCAACTTTGTCGCCCTCCAGTGGTAGTAGCAAAAACAGACAGCACCACTGTTGCCACCGAAACGAATGGGGTGAAAAAAACACATAGCTTTTCACCAAGATTGTCTAATTTTTTTTTTCATTAAAAAAAAAATTCCCTAAGAGGAATTCAAAATATGCCATAATCACACAAAAAGTCAACACACAGTGACTTTAAAGAAGACATGCGATCAGAGCTTTAATGCCAGGAAGCATCCATCGCGCCGAAGCGTCTGTACCCTGAGTCTCTGACCTCCGCAGATCGAGGGAAAGCAGAGAGACTGACGTGGACTTTTAATAACCCACGGCCTGCAGTAACCCATTAAAAAAGAACTGTGGGGCTGTTTCTCACAACAAGCACAAAAAATCAGATCAATTACCGTTTTAGGTCAGGCAGCACATGAACTAAAATGCAGAACATCAGGCTTCGAATTATAACACAGTGAAGACATGACAGCGTTGTGAGAGATGTTAGATATCAGAAGTAGGTCGAAGAAAATCGAGCCCACTTTCCTCTTTGCGTATATTCCCAAACAGTCGCTTGCATGCCGCCATGTCCCATCGAAACAATACTGAACAGGTCATTCAAGTAAAAACAGACACATACAGAGAGAGCAAAAATCATTAAAGTCCCGTCTTTCAATCATTAAAACATCCAGTTGGAAGTGATTTGAGTTTCATCTCTACATTTCTGTTAAAGTTACTGTGTTCCTGGATGGAGGGTTTTCCGTGAAGTAGTGAGGAAGCGGAGGCATGGAGAGATCACGTGATGCCGAAAAACCGGGAATCGAGTCAGCCCCTTCATATTGAGAGCAGCTGTTTTTAATATTGTCGCAGTCCCGCTGAGTTGCAAGATGTGCCTGGAGCGTCAGCAAAATCCCTGTTACTGCTACATTCATCAGAGCCGTCCAGATAATCCAAGAAGTTGTCATTCTACAGTCCAGTGGCCTATATTTTTTTTAAAAAGTGGTATATTTCTTCCAATGCTTGTACCCGACCCAGGATCCATCACATCAAATAGTTGTCTCTCTAAAAGGACGATAAAATGTTCTCCATAACCGCAGGATGAATCCATCAATCATCCCTGTTGGCTCCTCTCTTCAAGCCTACCCCCATTTCCTCAAGGCCTTTATAATCCAACTTTTTTTCTCCCCCCTCCTCCTACTGGTCATCGTCGTATCTCCGGAGCGCGTCCTCCAGCTTGGCCGTGATCTTCTGGAAGAAGCCGATCTGCTGGCGGAGGTGGTGCTGCATCTGCGAGCGGAAGTCGCGTACGCGCGTGCGGTGGAAGTGCTGGATCTCGGCCAGCGTGGCACAGGAAATGATGTTGCAGCGGTCGTGGAGCTCGCCCTCCTGCTTCGGACAGTCTTTCACCTTGGTCAGTGCACCTGGGAGGAGATGGGAGAAGGTGCAGACTGAGAAAAGTGCAACAGGCATGCAAAGTATTCAGGCAGCCTAAAACGACTTACAGGATTAGTTTGAGTAAGCAAATGACTAAAAATGCAGCTTAAACATCATCATGCTCAAAGGATTGACTCCATTTGTCTTTAGTGTTTTTGATGCCACTTGCATGTCTGTTTGTTAATGAAGCTACAGCCAGGAGACAGCTGGTTTGACTCTTTTTTTATTTTGTTTTTTTTTATGTCAATCATTAACCTTTCAGCTTTTTCCATTTCTTTGTGTCCACCTACAAATAACCAAAATGTTAAAACTTTATTGAACCCCATCTACCACAATCCCTTGATGTCAGGTTACGGAATGGAGAAGACTGAAGACACAGGTCTCGGGAAAAAAAACACGTAAAACGACGTATCACAAATATGTTGGCAAAAAGTCTGACAAGGGTTTTTTTTAAAGTGAACACACAAATAAATGTTAAACTGGAGTCATAAAGGGATCAAATTCTAGCAACAAGTGATGTCGTCAATACTCATTTTTTTGCAAAGTATGGAGAGCAAACGCTGTTACAGTTAAAAAGACCACAAAGGAGAACTGCAGATACATTTTCCATGACATTGATGGATATAATTTATACCAAAGAAATGAGCTGGCTATTACCCAATGCCCAGTTGTGACTCAGAGCATTTGATACGACTACACTTTCGGGGGGGAAGTAGTAAAGATTGGCCAGACATGACCCATGAAGAAATGGATGAAGAGGAACTAAGGCTCTAACGTGGAAGCATGCGAAGGAAATGAGCTGGTCGTCACCATAACTGACCTCAATGACCTCTCTCTTCCCAGATCTATGTCTCCATTTATCTCACACACAAAATCGAAAATACACATCATATGAGCACAAGAACACTAACGAACTGAAATTAACTTGGACTTTGTTCTCCGTGCTGCCAAGGCGATTACGGCGCTATAATCTGAACTCTTGTACCGTTGGCTGGTGGGAAACTGGTTCAGCTCTGTGACTATCTGCGCCCTCTCTCACATATACACACACACACACATATACACAGCCCTCCCCTCGTCTTCCTCCTCCTTCTCTCCAGCTCGCTGTCTCACCAGGAGGAAGGAGGAAAAGAGGGAGAAGAAAAGAGGAGGAGGGGAAACTAATCCTGAGACCGCTCCATTTTGCATTCCTGCAGTCCCAGGGCAACACAGGACAAGAGGCCCAGGAATCTCCGCTCATTCAAATCAGATGTAGCCTCTGGACCTCACAGACTGAACCGGCAGAGTGGGACGATACTGTACCGGGACATTTAGGTCAACAAAGCAGTCCACCTTAAGAGCCCAGCAACTGATTTTCTAACTAATCTGTGCCGTAACATTGACATGTTTTTCTCATTTGGTCATCATCAGAGAAATGTTCAGCCCTAGATGAGATGATTAGATTTCTCTTTAGGTAGAAAAAAAAAGAAAGAAGCTTCAAGAAAAGCTTATATATTTGCAAGTGTAAACATGTCTGACCAGTTTTCTCTCAATGAGGGTCCTTCACCAAATTGACTGTTTATGGAAACTTTGACTAATTTTTGTTAAAGGTAGTTATTTCACAATGACAGAAGTGCAGACTTTGCATCGTGGGGATGTGTTCGTGTTACTCAGCAGACGACACACAGCTTCCTATGACAGCACTGACGGATTACTCACAAGTCTGTGCTTTCATCTCTCAGCCAGGACTGATTACACGATCCACCACACGCTGGGTACATGTCGTGACTTCTGAGTCAATGACTCCCTTTGTGTTATTCATAAACTGGATTGTCAATTAATGTGCAACTAAACAGACACGCAAACAGCAGGAAGCTATTACAGTTTCCAATGAAATTTAGTAGGATGTGAGGTTATATGCCAAAGAATTAATTGCCCAAATGATTAAAATCTGGTAAGGATCCAAGAGTGTTTTTTGGGGGGGTGGGGGTGGGGGGTAAAATTAGAAAGATACTAAAAACAGAAAGAGACTTCTGTTCCCATTTCGTCCATGAATCTGATGTGTTGCCACACCAAGTAATGACAGAAATATTTTCCAGAAGTGAAAACCATGCTGGTGCCCAAGAATGATGACAGTGCTTTGTTTGACATCCTAAGAAAGCAGAAATGATGGCATCATATCCTGTGGCATTACTATGAAGTCCCTGGTGATCTGTTTGGTCAAGTTCTGGATCCATTTTTGGTAAAAAAAAAAAAAATTACATTAGGTAAGGCTACAATAAATTAGACTTAGTAGTATTTAGTGCAAGTTTCCCTGGCCTGGTTGTGTCATTATGCTTTCTGTACATTCTCCCATTTAATACAAACAAGGTCAAATTTCCATGAGATCACGCTCCACAGAGAAAAAGCTTAAGCTTATTAGTGAAAACTTCAATAATAAGAAGAGCGTCTTCCAATGCAGCAGACGAAAGTATATTCAAAGTTTCTCGTAATTAGAGGCTGTTTCGGGAACATGAAACAATGTGTTATTTGTCAGTCACAAAGTAGGTGAAGTCCCCGTCAGTCACAAGGACTATTGGGATTCAGACTGTGTTGCCATAGTTCGGAGCCGTGATTGTATCTAGAGAACAGAGCTCAGCGGACTATAGAAACAGTGCCTCTAGGTTTTGGCAAACGTCAGGACTTTGCATGCCAGGAGCAACTCCCTCCTCCCAACCTGCATGGAACTAACACGCTAACTCCTCTGCAAGTCCTTTGTACACGTCTTTGCGAGTGTGTGTGTGTGTATGTGTGTTTTTCTCTGTGTTTGTGTTTTCCAGTAAAGGAGCACTGGCTCTCACAGTACCCAGAGTGTTACAATAGCCGGGTTTCAGTTTTCAACCCGGAGTGACACTGCAATTCGCTAAATGAAAACAGATGTTGAAACAGTCAGAATCTGGGTCTCTGTGTTTCGTCTGCCCCTGTATTGACATGATGGATAGATAGGGAGTGTGCAGGCTGGACGGCTTTTGGGAACATCGTTAATTATCTTTTAACGCAAGTGGAAATAAATAAACCTGTGAGCCTTTTGTTTGAGAGTAGATTAAACAGCCTGTAGAATGGAAACTCAGAGTGAGATGTGTTGTTATGACTCCTCCCTGAAATGTATCCCTCCACCCTGCAGAGGCATCCATGAGCAAGAGTCCTGACCGCTCACTCCCTACAAGCTCCACTTCGACCTAACCTCTGACCCCCCTGCGTCTGTTTCATTTCTTGCAAGCATGTTGAAGGGTTTCAAGCATTCTTTTTTTATCAGTAACTCCTCTGTCATTGCTCGCCGCAGCACTGCTCAACCTCTGTTTTTCCAGGCTATGACATGTTTGGTATTTACATCCCGAGCTGAAAAAGACTGAGTGGAAATACAAGTGTGTTAAAGTTCAGACTTTAACGCTCCTTCAGACATAAACACACACACACTTTCCCACCTTTCTGCACGTGGATGATGTCAGGAAAATTGGCCAGGTGTCCTCTGTAGAGGTCCAGCAGGTCTGAAATGGGATCCAGGTCTTGTCGCGGCTGCTCAGCAAAATACTCTCCTATGGCCTCGTAGGCCTCGCCAGTGTCTGCGATGGCTTTGTTCAGGCCCACGGAGTAGGCCTGCTGGTCCAGCTCGAACGCCTGCGCCAGGAGTTTGAAGGACTGTCCGACTTTCTGGTACTCCTTCTTGAAGCCCGCCGCCTGCTTGCGGGCGAACTCGTTGATGGTGGTGTTCACGACCACGCTGTTCTCATCCATCCTCTTGGTGAAGGTCTTGAAGCCTTCGATCTTGCTCTCCACTTCCTGTAGATCCAGCGGGACAGAGGGCGTGCTAATAACAAGAGGGGAAAAGTAATTACAGACTTTGAGGTTTTATTTTGAAAGTCTTTTATGATTTATTGTTTTATTGAAGCATTACAACATTTTTTGACCCCTCTGCTCTATTTATCCTCACTATCAGGCACTCCCCATGATAAAGGCTTTCAGTTGCAGCACATGAAACAAGGAAAACTGATAACAGTCTCTTGCTAAAGGGCAAAAATGTTCCACTGCTACTTTACACCAATATAAAGTGGGTGAACAAAATAACTGTGTCATGATGTAAGCCAACACCACAAACTTGATTTACAACTCTTTGACATTATATGAACAAAATACGATATTCTAAGCTTCACAGTGTTTCTGTTATTTTGTCCATCATTACATCACATCAGCACATCACTCATTTGAAATGTTTGGAACATTGTGTGATATTTAGGGTTTAGTGGACTTTTATCCCCCAGTCTACCACCTCTGATATTTCTACTTAGCTGGTGATTACCTACATTCCCCATAATGCCCTTTATAGTCACCAGAGAATAGGATGGAACCTGATTACAGACATAAGATAAGATAAGATAAGATAAGATAAGATAAGATAGGATAAACCTTTATTTGTCTCACAGTTGGGAAATTCACATATAGGACAATAGTGCACTGAGAGATTTTCAGGTTGATGGCCCTTAATGAAAACCTAATCTGTGCTGCAGCATTGCATTCTGGTCTAACGGATTTTTCCTTGTATAACTCTTGAATGCTGTTGGAAAACGGCGTCTCTAGAACCTAATGCCTCTTTTCTTGGACTTCAAGTGCCTAACGTCCAACCTGGTGTTTTAGATCAATGACACATTTCTGTAACTAATTGGAGCAGCAAGAAAAATATTGTTACTTGTTACATTATTGGCTGTGCGAGACATGAAGGACAGAACATCCACTAAATTCTAATTCAGTAATCGAACCCACAACTTCACCCACCTGATCGTGAGGAAGAAATTGGCCCCGACCAGCTCATCCCTCTCCGCCTTCCTCTTGCCCTGTTTCCACGCCTTCTCGTCCGCCCCGCACGTCAGGAAATGCTGGAAGACGTCACAGCGGGCCAGCACCGGGTGGCTGGTCATGTGGTTCATCCACCAGATCAGCCCCTTCCTCCTCTTGGAGATGAAGTCCTCCTCGAAGCGGCCGGTGGCCTGCTTCTCCGGCAGGTGGGGCACAGAGATGACCGGGAAACGCTCCACGAGCCGAGCGTACAGCCAGTCAAAGTGCTTGTACCTGCGGGGGTGATGGAGGAGGGGGCGAGGAGGGCGAAGGTTCGGTTAATGGGACATTAGGAAGTGAGGTGAATGGCATGAAAATATAGTGAGGAGGAGTGAAAACGAAGGGGGGAGAGCGAGTGTAAAATGCATTTTCTCAGCAGGACCAAGCGGAAACTGAAATGGAAGTGAGTGTGGGCTGGTTTGAAATGACAGACCTACTGACAGGCAATACAATGTTAAAGGTGCAGAGGGAATCTCAGAGAGGAAAGAGGAGATTCCTGAGGACTCCAGAGGGCAAAAGGCCACATTCAGCTCTGTTTTTGCCATTTTGTGGGAACAATTGCGGTCACAGGAAAAGCCACAGAAACAGTATTTTTAAGCGTGTGGGGGCCGGGGGGGATCCAGTGAAGAAATAAGGCCAGTTGAGAAAGCCCAGAGAGGGAAGAGCAGGAGGAAGAGAAGGAAGAGGAGGAGGAAGACAGCGTGTACCTGCGGTTGACTTGTATGTTGGTGTGAGTCGGGGTCAGGCCGTAGGACATGTAGCTCTTCATGCCTTTGAACTTGGTCTGCTTGGTGGGGTCGTCGATGGTGCAGGTGAACGGATAGGGGTCCTCCTGCCACTCGGGCCCATGCTTCCCCATCACCACGCAGATCTTGTCCCCGTCCTTCACAAAAGCGGACGCCTCCCCGAGCAGGAAGGCCTCCCCTCCGGACTTGACGAAGGTGGAGAACCTGTTGAGGTTCCTCCCCACCGTTGCCGAGCTCTTGGCCTGCTGTTGATGCTGGGTGCTCTCCCGCCGCCCAGGCAGGGACGAGGTCACCGGGTACAGGGAGGGCACGTTGCCGAGACCCTGAGGTACATCTGTCGCGGGGGAGCTGTCGTCCCAGTCGTCGTCCCAGTCGTCATCGCTGCCCTGGCTGGTGTGGAAGCTGCCCCCGCCGCTGCCACCACTGCCGGCCCCCAGCCCCCTCTGAGAATGGGCATCCGGGGACGCGTAGGGGGCGTGGGTGGGCGTCTGGGCTTTAGATTTGGGCGACGAGAAACCGTTGTTGGCGTTGGAGGTGATGTGGTCCCTGATGATCTCCACATAGGAGGCTGGGAAGAGGCCGGCCTCCCCCCTGCTGTTCTCCCCCTCCAGCCAGCCCTCCAGCTCCTCCTCGGTGAACAGGGTCACCAGCTCATTCTCTGATATGGAGATCTCTCCTTGGTTTTCAGAGTGGAAGTCATACAACACTCTGGCCTTTAAAGCCATACTTTTACTACTTGTACTACCTGCCTTGTACTGCAAATCTGCTTCAAAGAACTTGTTTTCTTCCTGGATTTAAACCCTTCAGATCTCTGAGCCCTGGATGAGGTTTTGATCACAAACCAGCAGCAGCAACAACAACAGGGATGTTTTTCACACTTGTATCCAAACAAAACCTGCTTGCATCCAAGTTTGTTGCACAAAAGAACAAGAATGAGAAACACACAAACAGGCTTGTATCCGACACCCACCTCCTCTGCGCGGGTTCAGATATCATTAGTCTCCATGCACAACTTGATCCAGGTCGGAAACGCTGAGTAAAGCAGCTTCATCAGATGGTTTCTCTCCGGTGAAAAGACGCCGGGTGGAGCAGAAAGCTGACGGACTTTTGACGCCCGTGTTGCTGCTTCTTTCCTCCAGATAAGCACCGGGGGGAAAGTCCTCTTTTTTTCCTCCTCCTCTCCAGATGCTTGTAAGTTACAGGCACCAGTCTGAACACGTAGAGGACTGGCTGACTAACAGAGGGTGGAGCCAGCAGCAGCGAGTTCAGTCAAGTCCCCGAACTCACACATGGAAAAAAACCCGCACGAGCTGCTTTTAAAGGCTCCAGCTGCATCACACACACACACACATGTTGTCCTGTGTGTCCCATCATTGACTCTACTTAAAAAATATGTTTTATTTTTTCTGTCATTGATTATCTAAATGTTGGATTATTTAGAAAAATAGATTTTTCATTGTGGGTTTTATGAAAATTACTTTAACTATATGTGCTTGTTTTTTTTTGTATGAACCTTATCAGAAACAAATGATTGTTCCAAGCAGAGTATATTTTTATCCTAAAACATATCTGGATATGATTGATGGTTTTATGCAAATTCAATTATCATATGGTCTTGAAAATACATTTTTCTTCTTCACCCCACATTTCCAACCATAGATGTTTATGATTTGATAACTAATGTAATGATAGGAATTACTTTAACGCAACACTGAATGGGCTACATTATCCATTTCAAATTCACATAGTGTCTTGTCTTGCAATTAAACTGCAATTTTGACTTGAAAAAAAGAGACTTATTAGGCTGCAATTAGGTGACAAAATCATTCCTGTTTATGTTTACCTTTGTCTTCTTTTATACTGCATCACATCTCTTCTGTAAAGTGTGATCAAGGCCAAAAATCTTCATTTGATGAATGTGGTAAAGGCACATTTTTATTAGCCTGCCAGTAAATGCATTACAGATTTGTTTTTATATTTAGATTTTTTTCCTTCTATGTCACATCTCCCCACAAAAAGAGAGATTTTATGTTGATTCTAGTGTCACTGAGCGTTAAAATAAAAAGATTACATTGAATAGCAATTTGTGTCCAATATGGTCACTTCAACAAACTAAACACAGTTTCTTTAAAGCACATCTGCTCCTTCCCAACAGAAAAACCACATCTACCCATCCAAACTATGAAACATGCCAGTGCCCTTTCAAAAGTTTCAAGATGTCTCCTACTTCACTGAAAAGTCCATTCTCAGTGTCAGTGCACAGAAGGATTCAAATTTCCACTTCACTCTTGCGTGGGCCCGATTTGGCTTCCAAATTACATATGCTGGCACCAAACCCTGCTCATATATACACATCTTAAACTTAAAGGTAAAGGGCGACTAATCATAATGCAACTAAAATTACTAAACACGGATGATGTTTACAGTTTTTGCATTAGTGTAGTAGTGACCATATTGGACACATATGGTACTAAATTTTCATAAATTCATTTGATTACTCTTTGCTTAAAATACAGGGTAGTCAAGTCAAGTCAAGTTGTATAACACAGTTCATAAACTGTAATGTGCAGTAAAACATTGAACAGATGAGATAGAAAACATATATAAAACACACACAAACACACACACATTAAAAGAGGGAGAAAAGGGTTTTCGCTGTATGAAAGCTGATAGTTTAGGCTACTCAAATTGATCAAACGGTATTCATTGTTTCATATAATATAATATAATATAATATAATATAATATAATATAATATAATATGGGTTCAATTCATTGTGCATTGACGCATTTTGGCCACCAGAGGTCACTGTTACATCATACTGTGAGAGGAGACAACAGTTCTTCCTCCTGTCCAGCTGATGGCAGTAAAGCGACTTTTTCGTTGGATCCCGGCGATGTTAAACCCTCCAGACAAAGAATCTAACAATTAAACGAATACAGCACGTAAGAAATTAACGATATTTAATCAAATATCATTGTCGTCGTAACGAGATGAAAGTCACCTCTGTGTGAATCGGCTGACTCATAATTAAGGAAGATGTGAAGATGAGAAACGAGCCTGGACTCAAAGAATGTTTTAATTTCTAATGAAAAAGGTAAATATGAGACATGTTGCTGTCATGTTGTGGAAGCTTTTGTTCTGCTGCCTGATGACCTGAGGTCCGATCTGATAGACATGCAGACAGTCTGATGGTGGATCACATGTCTGTTTGTCTGTGTGATGGTTGGAGTGTAGTTTTAAATGAGACTTTTATGAACAGTTCACTTAGAGCCACCTGTGTGTTTTTGTGTGATTGTGTATGTGCCTACGTAGATATACACATTGACACATTGTATAAAGCTATGGGTTGAAGGAAAAAACTTATTACTGTTGCAATTTTAAAATGTTGCCTTCTCTAATCACAGTAATTTTTTGACACTAGTTATTACATAGTAAATAAAAGGTTTCAGTAGTGACTATATGCAAGTAGGATTTTGCAACTAGTTTTTTTTAAAATTACATTACAGGAGGAAAACTTTTGCAGACTTCCAAAAAAATATTAGAATCCAAGTTATAGACAGCCAGCAGGTGGACCAATAAGCTATGTGACTTTCTGTTTTATTATAGAGCTACAACGATTAATTGATTAGTCGATAACAGACCAAAATGTGCTATTTTATAAGTGAATCATTGGATGTGAAAAATTTTTTTTTTCTGTCATACATGAGAATCTGAATCACTTTAGGTTTTGGACTATTGGTCGAACAAAACAGTAAAGACACTATTTTTATTTGGGCAAACCCTTATCTAAATCTTGGTACTATAATCTGGAGGAGGTGTTCCTCCTTTTTCCTAAGCCTTGAAGAAAAAACCTAACTCAAGCACACATTAGCTGAGTTGAAGTCCATCTCAGAAGCGTTGAGAGTTCAGGTCCTGGATGGTTGAAAGTAAAGTAAAGTAAATACACTAATCCACCAGTGGCTGCAGATACTTTCTCCTCTCTCTCTTTTCTAGGTTTCTATCATGTCAGACCCGGTTCAAACCACCTCTGAGAGTCTGTGTAAACTTGTCCGCTGGGCTCACAGCCACGGCACCATCTGCAACCTCATTCCCAGCCTGCAGTACCTCGCCTGTGGTTCCTACAATAATGTGCTGACAACAGAACCCGGCCCCCATGGCAGCAATGTCCCTGTCGCCGTGTGGGGCTGTGGCGCCGGACATGCCTACCACTGGTCCCTCAACGACCGCAGCAAAGGGTGTGGAGGATCAGTGAATACCAGTCAGGGCCAGGGGAGGTTTGCTGGAGGGCGTTCGTCCAATAAGGTAAAGTATGTAGTACACAAGAGTAAAACTCTTGTAAGAGACTTGAGAGACTGAGACTTATGTTCCTGACTAGATAAGTGCTTTGGATTTTGTCACTATAAAATCAGGATGTGCCTCAGGGCTCTTGTGAAAATGTTCCAAGCCTGTTGTCGGCCTTTAGTCCTGCAGACCTTTTCTCAGTCAACCCACAATTCATATAATGTTAAAATGTCAAACCTGTTGCAATTGGACAATTCTCTCAGTTGTATCCAACATCTTTGTACGGCAGGTCACTGCGAGGGCATCGTGTGACCTCTCCTGTAGCGATGTTGCATCAGAGGGAGAGGAGTTCAGCAGCCGGCTGTTTGACATCGCTGGATGTGATTCGTCGGCCACGGACGAAGATGGCGAATACGAGCCCCGCCCATCCAGGAAAAGAGGCGGAGCACCAGGTGTAGCAGCTCCTGGAAAGAAGGTCAAACAGGAAGCAATGTTAGCAGAGGATTTTGACACTACTGCTAACATAGCTAGCACAGAGCTAGCTGTGACAGACGCTTGTCAAGCACCAAACACACGCTCTCAAATCACACACAAGTCCCTCACAACCTGCCCACAGCCCCAGCATGGTCAGGATCTGGAGTGTGAGGGATTAGCGGACCCAGAGATGGAGCTGCTGGGAGGAGGCAACTGCATGACAGGGACCATGGAGCAGGCTGAGAGAAGCAGCTCAGTCACAGAGGCTGCAGAGAAGGCTGCAGGTACAGCTTTGTTGTGAGGCTTTTTATGTGCGTGTCACTGCAAATGAAACTTTATTTTCCATGCAGTGTCCACCCAGTGGAAAAAAAAGTGAAATTCATGTACATATATGTTTGTGTCCAGCTGTCTCTCTTCCTGTTGCTCAATGTTGGTGTGTTTCTCTGTCGATCTGCAGGGGGGCAGAATGAGCTTGAGAAGCTGCGAGTGCTACTTTGTGCAGAACGCAGCCGCAACCAGCAGATGAGAGAGATCATCTTCAGTCTGAAGCAGGAGAAGGAGCTGCTGCAGCATGAACTCACCAAAAAAGCTGAGCTCATCTGTGACTTTCTGCAGGACAAACTGCGGCCAGGTGGAGTTTGGGTTGAACATCCATCTATTAATGATTTAAATGATTATACGGTATACAAAGCAGCACAGCTTGCTGATATGGTGAAAGCGAATTGCAGGGCATTTAAAATGAACTCAGGTTAGGAGTTTGTCGGCACATTAAAAAAAAATCTCATTTTTGTGTTGTAGCTTTCATGCAAAATTGACATTGAAGGTGCCTCATAATAGTGGTAAAAAATATAAATAAAACAGAGGCAAACAGTAAAAAGAATTGAAATACTGATGATGACAGTATTAGTAAGTAGAATAAATCAATTTACTATTCAGCAAATTGATACTTTAAATGTATACATGAAAACTGTGTAAGTCCAGGAGTAAGAAAAATAAAAATGAAATGTCTTTGAAAAATAGTTTCCCATGTCCCCCAGACTTTAATGTCGATGCTACAAAGTTTCTCTTGCTCTACTACATTACAATTTATTGGTATCTTATAATTCAGAATCAAGTAATTTTTGTGTTTCTAATTGTAGAGAAGAGGGGGCCTCGTTGCTCTAATCAGATGGAAGCTGGAAGTTCACACATAACCTCACCTGAGGATGTGGCAGGTTTTGATTCACCGATAATGTTTGACTCGTTTGAGGAAATGGAACTTCACCCTCTGGAGCGCCATCGGACACTGAAAAGCAAGAGGAGCCGGGATGGAGAAAACACCCGAGTCAGGAGTAAGGAAATAGCACAATAAGGAAGAAAAACCATATTAAAACTGTGATAACGGTCGTGAGAGAAACATGTATGGTTCTTGCTAAATGTTGCATTTGTTTCCTTTTTCTGTGCATTTCTCTCACTGTCCCTGTACATCTCCTCTCCAGTGAAAAACGTGGTGGGTGTGATAGCACGCTACATGGCAGCCCTTCAAGAGTTTCGCCGCAGTGTTTCCATGAAGGTGGCCTTTGACCGGGTCGGCGTGGACCGCAACACCATCTCCCGTACGGCGGCCATAGCTGAGCTCAGCCTGGCCGCCCCGGAGGTGTTTCACGCACTGGCACCGTGGGACGAGAAGGAGGAGACGTTGGCACATTACGCCCACCGCTGCCGACAGGTGATGGATGACAACATTAAGGCCAAGATCAAAATGATGAAGGCAAAAGGAGAACTGCTGCCGATTGTGTCAAAGTGACAGACATGCACGGATAGTTTGCTGAATCAGAGACCTATGATTCACACTTGTACATATAAAAAGAAAATCCAACATGAACATAAAACAACCTATCAAAGAACAAACCCACCTTTGGATTCTCTTATTCTATTATTTGAGTCTGTAGTGGTCAGTTTATTTCAGGAATAATAGTTTAAGGTTTTAGTAGCTTTCTTTTGTTATACCAGCTTTTTCACAATTTCTTGTACTTCTGATCATCTGCCTGCTGTCCAGTGGATTTCTCCTTGTTTGACTGTGAAACATTTGTGCAATATTTTGTCTTGGAAAGAAGTTCTTGTTCTTCAATTATCTGGGAACATTTTCAAAATTTACCATTTTCAAAATTAACATTTACCATTATTTCATGCTGCACTTGTAGCAGCTCAGAGTTCATTACATGTTGGAATCAAGTTCCAACTTTTGAAAATAACAATAAAAAATAACTGATTAATTCCATGGTGGTCACTCAAACCACTTTGACCACCTTTGATGTTCGAGTGAATAATCTGATCAATGAGGGAGTTTTTTGTATTCGAGATTCAGTGGCTTTTTTAATGCATGATGATATCAGTATTCATTCTGTTGCATGTGTTGATTGTGTGTTGTCGATCACTGTTTTACAATAAACCACTGACAACAGTCGGTATATTAAGTTCAACAAGACTTCTGTCATTTTAGAGAGATAAGAAATATGCCTTCTTCCATGGGCACAGTGTTCAGGATGGTTTAAAAAAAAGTCTTATAAAAAATAAATAAAGGCTTTCAAAATAAATGCTTTTACTGAATATGGATCATTTTAAAACATGGATGTGAACAGTCAAGACACAAAGATCAGAAGTGAGTAAAACCAATCCGAACTGATCATAAAACTAATTTGAACGGAGCCATAGACTTCCTATTTACACCTGCACCCTTTGTTATATTGGCAAGAATAAAAACTGAAATTCAATACATATACATTTGAATGTAACAATTTTATTTTTCAAATATCAATACAAATCCATTACAAATGTAAAAAACCTGACAAAATGTACATTTTAAAGCTATGTGATTAGAGCCATGATAGGCAACAGAGCAGGAAAGCATTTATAGTATTCCTATAAAGTTTGTTTTTAGCCCCTGGATGACAGGATGTTTCACAGCTATCTGGATCATCTTCAGACTGTTTTGAAGGCTTTCCTAACTTCAGCAGCCAGCTTGCCAGTCTGGAAAATGTAAAAATGAAAGACTCCCCTGAGACTGTTTACAAGATGACAACTGTTCAGTAATCACAGACTTAAAAGAGGAAAGTGGGAGAGACGCGGGTCTGATGTGCATGTGTGTCATTTCAAAGCTTTGTCTCGAGCAGCATAAGGGGGGCAAGAGGTAAAAAGGTCAAGACTCAGGCTCCAGGCGAGGAAGGACTGGGAGGATGAGGTTCCCAAATGAGGAGTCCTGAGTGATGAAGAAGCCTGTTGAGTGTGCGTGTGCATGCTGCAACCAAAGACATACAGTTATTTAGAATGAGGCTTTTAGAATGAAAGCTTTTTCAAGTAATGAATGTAGAGCGACTATATTAGGAGCTATTTGTTGTGCTACTTGATACTATGCGATAAAGTTGTGTAAAGGGATATGCAGTTGCATGTGTATGTGTGTCACCTGCAGTGCGGCTTTCTGCTGGGCAGCAATGTGCTGCTGCTCTGCATTGTCCCTGAACTCCTTCAGACTCGGCCTGGACAGCGAGATGCTACAGGATGAGAGGGAGGCAAGAGCAAGGGAAATAGAGACATACTCTATAATGTAAATGTGAAGCTACAAAATTACTGACATTACCCTCTAGTATACTCACACTTTTTGTCTGCCACTATATCACTTTAGATTGCCACTTTGTATTAGTTGTATATACATATATACACACACTTACATAATTTTATCTATTTCATATTCTTGAAATTTCTCTTGTGCTGTTGCAATGCCTGAATTTCCCCTCAGGGGGATCAAAAAAGAATTATCTTATATATACTAGCAACTTATATATACAGCAAACCCCTGTTATCCTTCATAGCTGTGCATTGTCCCTACCTGGCTCCAGGTGTGTTCATGGACTGACTCTGAATCAGTCGTCTCCTCTCCTTCTCCAGCTCGGCCAGGATTGCCACCCGTGTCTTGTTTGGGAAGGCTGGATGGAGGAAAAATAAGAGGAGGAGACAGAAGGACAAAGGGAGAGAACAATATGCATCAGCTCAACTGCTTTATCTAATGACAGACATAGATTAAATGTGGATGATTGTGTTAACCACACAAATAACTGTGATAACTAATGGTAAATTGAAATACAAACATATATCTACTTTTTTATTGTCTTGCTGAGCTGCAGTAATCCAAAGATTACATTACAGGAGCAAAAAATATGTTTAACATTGTATAACACAATTATTTGATGCTTTACAGAACCGTAAGTATGGATTATAAAGCCATTTAATTTGGATGTAAAATTTGCAGAGGCTGTATGAGTTTGTTAGCTGTATTTCCTAAAGAGGAACCAAAGAGCGAGAGGTTTTCAGGGGGTGCAGTGTTTGGAGCTACACCCTCGGAATAACTGTAGGTACAGATAAATTGAAAACAACAAATAAGAAGACAAAGTAGTTACCTTGTCCTGGAGGGTTAGCTGACATGTCGGTGCAGCTAGCAAGACGAAGCTCAAACGTACAAACTACAGAAATTACTGTATTTATGGTTTCGCTTCGATCGGATTTGTTTGTGTTTCCTTCCGCTCAGCTAATGTTGCACTAACAGACAACAATAAAAGTCTCCTGGGTTGATAAATGTGACCTAAACTTGAGCCGGATAAATCACACAAAAGCTGCTGTTGTAAACCATTGAAACAGTAACTGAAAGTTTAAAATAACGATAAAACTCTTCACTATTTGCTGACGGTCAGTCGCATTTTGCCTCTTGTGAAACCATGTACCGGCGTTTCAGTTAGATGGCTTAGCTAGGTAAGAGGTCTCACTCTGCTCCAACTTCCGGTAAACAAAAACGTGAACTAAGGGGAAGCATGATGAAAGAATATAACCTAAAAAATACTTATAAAAAATAGTATGAACTCTTCACATCAACTTATTTGAAGTTCACATATCTGGGTTAAATATACAGATGTACGAATTCTAGCTTTTCCCCTGGCTTTCAAATGTATTTAATGTTCTTCTTCAGCAGATGAAATTTCACATTAAGATAGTTTAGTGAGAATGACAGTGAGTTATCTTGCATGACAAATGAATCTGTCTTTCAACCATGAGATACGCCTGAAAAGTCGAGAAAACTAGTAAGCAGACCTTAAGTTGAAAATCATTAATCTATATTTTCATTAGTATTTTAATCATATCGACTTTTTTTGTAGATTCTGCGACTTAAAAAGCAGGGTTAGCACTTTCAGTAACAATTCAATGATCGCTTAATAGACGATCTTTAGCCTTTCATTCGTCGCTTGTTGTCACGTGATGCATGTGTTTACATCCGGGTCTGTGTAGTTTAACTTCCGGAGCTGCGCGGTGGGAGTCAGCTGACAGTTGGGACCAACCAGCGGGTGTAACATCTGAACCGAGGAGACCCTGAACGGAGGAAGAAGCCTCCTCCTCTGTCGGTCCACACAAACCGTGATCCAGCCGCGGAGAGCCGGACTGCCGCTGCCCCCGTTCCACGGCCACGTCTGCCCGCCTCCTGCAGGATGAGTGTCGGCGCTCAGAGAGGCCTGGCCAGCTCGGGGCAGAAGCCCATCGCGGAGATCCTCCACCCGCTGTCCGCCGCCGAGGAGCCGCTCTCAGTCACCGTGAACGTCGGAGGGGACAAGGTAGGATCTGGACCGAGACCCGGTGTGAAAACAAGCAGGGTGTTATTCAAACTGAACTACTACTCAGCCTGCTTCAGTGTTGATGGCTGAATCCAGGAAGGAAGAACTAGCAAACTGATGCAAGTTTAATGGAGAGAACGGAATAAACACGAATCTCTTCTGGTTAATCTTCATGTTTGTTTGCATTGAAGCTTTACTGACCGTGATTTGAGTTGGCATTGAATCACTGTTGCATGAAAGACAAACCTCACAACCCCCAAACAGTGGATTTATCTAATTAGAGACTTTATTTTTATTGCAAGTGCAAAAAGCAAACAAGTAGAGATCAACAACATAAGGATAATATGCTCTGACTAATACACACACATGAGCTTTACTACAGAGGGAGTAATGTGTTTCCACCATTTACATTGGATTATGTTTTTACACATGTTGCATTATACTGAGTCCAGCTCACACATGTTTTCTCTCATTCCACCTTCTTTCTATAAAAAGGACCTGGCATCATTATGAGCCTATGTTTGCTGTGTAAACAGTGATGGGTGAAGCAAACAAATCACAAGCTTTTTTTCTCCCAGCTGTTGTTTTACTCACGACTAACAAGCTTCCAGCCACTAGCTGTTACAGTAAATTATTGCCATTATGATACATCCTTCCAACGAGGTTACTTTGCATTTGTCCATTTCTATTTTATGCACGAGTACCAAGAGGCAACCAGAGGCTATAAGAACTTCCACACTAATGAGTAATGTGAAGCCTGTAAGAGCTTCCCTGTTCACTCGTTCTACCAAAGAGCTCCATTAATGATCGTGGCCCCAGTCTGTTAGCAGAATATTGAAACCATTTGTCATCACATTTCAATAAAATGTGATTGAAATTTACATCATGGGTCAGTGGAAGAAGAGACTAGTTTCTTTGGAATTCACATTGCATTCTTCACATTTTTAACCCTTTTCCCTCATGTTGCCTAATGAATTAGTATAATTACTACTTAATATCAATGTATCCCATCCCACAGCTGGTTGTAACTTACATTTATATAAGTTTTGTAATGTTTAAATCTCAAATTTAAAGTATTGTGCAGACTTGGTGGATGAATGTACATTTAAGTTTTTACATATATATTTTAATTCAATTCTAAGCACTTTTATATGCCTCTGCCATACGAATGTTCTGCACTTATTTTGCATAGCTTTTTTTTTTCTTTCTTTTCGTTCGGTCCACATGTAAAGAAATTGCCATGTTAAGCAACAGAATCAGGTAACTGACCTACTGCTTCAACTGTGGTCTTAGTTTCTCTACCTGAGAAAGCAAACAGTACTTTGTGCTTATACAGGCATTTTTTTGAAATCCTGGAATTTGCAGTTCATGACTGATGAACAATGGACATGTTTGACTCATTCCCACAGTATCAGTAATGTGGTGATGGGAGATTTTGGGTACGACTTAAGTGTCTGCTCCAGTATTTAATCATATCCCAAAACAGAGGTTGGTATCATTTTACAGACCTTTGCCACCGCAGATATTTTGACATGTCACAGCAGGAAAAGTGCAGGTGTCAATGATAAAATGAATAATGGCTCGGTGCCATTTGGCTGCCTTGGTTTTAAGGTCCTGGTATTGTGCTTGGTGGGGCACCTGAATAGAACAGAGTAAATGTTATTAGTAACACCTGTGCTCTTCCTACTCTGACAAGTCAAAATATCTGCTATGGAAGAGGAACTATAAAAATAGTAATTTGGATGTGACGATCAACTACATGTTTTTCACTCTCCATCTCATCATCAGTGACTCACTAACTGTGTGACAATTTTGATTATTACATTCATACGTCTCCAAACACTCCTGTGTATTAAAAAGAGATCTGGTTCCTCTGGATGTAATATTTGCACGTTTTCCCTCGCTGAGTGTCTGTCTGAGCGTGACTATGTTGTGGTGGCCTGGTTGTTCATTCATAGTGGTGTAATGATGCAACGCAATGCAATTATCCGAACTGTGATTACCAGTGGAGGTTAGCACCACGGTGTAAAGAAGGAACACTTACAATGTCAGCAGCCAGTGTCTGTTTATGTGTATGCACAGTGGCTGAGAGAGAAAGAGAAGTGCGAAGAAAATGTGTGTGTATGTAGAAGTGAGAGACAGAGGGGTAGCACTTTTTTTTCTTTTTACACTGATTAACTGGAAGGTTGCACACATGCCCACTTCAGACAATTAGAAAAAATGTATGTGTGGCAGAAAAAAGGTGATTAAGGTTGAACATTAGCTTCTGTGCTTTCATGCACCTTAACCTGTTTCAGGAAGACAGAAGTTCCTTCCTCTTACGAAGCAAGTTGTGGCCTCAGGGGATTTTAGTGACTGCATGGTGAGAAATGCTGCCAGCAGTTTCGATCACATCGGGTTGTTGTGGCGGCAGATCTGGTCGGTTAGTTTTATTTTCAGATCCATTTCTCGATGATGCGTCCCCGCTGCCTCTGTGTTTTTCCCACCTTCCTGTTGCTGTGTTTAGATTTTCGTCTTTGTTTATATCTAACATTCTTTGGCCTGCCGTCCCTCAAGTTTGCTAATGTGATCTTCAGAGTCTAGTTTCTAAATTTGCAGCAATACATCAATCCATCATATGAATATGTTGTTATATTGTGGATGAGATTAAACACAGGTATAGTTAGAAAATCAACCACATAATTCTCTTTTTTCCTCATAATAACGTGTCCAAATCCACAGGTTGGTCTCTTCATCTGAGGACACACTTTCCGCAGCCTCCACTTTTGTCCACTTATTTGTCTTTTTATAGCTTTTTTTCTGAGCACTCTTCCTGTGTATAGATGGAGCCCACGGGGGGAAGTTTGTTGTCTTCACTTGTTTCTATATATATAAAAAAATTGAAAGTGCTAGAATAAGTCTGACAGCATGTATTTTACACCAACGTACATGTGTCATCTATGAATAGCCTATAAATAGTTTGGCATCAGTTTGATACTCATATTGATCAGATGTGTTTTTGCACATCCTCGTACTGATTCTATTGATTCTTGCGCCCAACACCGGTTTGACCAGGAAGTAGGTGGATGCTATTTCACATTAAGACTTGTCTGTCTTTATAAAATAAAAACCATTATCTGTTAATGGCAAAAACAAACCTTCTTTCAAAAAAAAATATAATGAAATAAAAATCTGTTCTTTTGTGAGCCTACAGATGATTTATGTAGCTATTATTTTCTGTTTCTATTTTTGGTATTATGATGGTGGAATTGCATCCCCAGTCTACAAATGCTCCATTTCTCTCCCCTCGTCCATCATTCAATTAGAGAGACGAGAGCAGTGTCAGATGATGTAGGGTGCGTACGCAGCAGCAGCAGTCTCAACAAGAGCCCCATTGACAAGAGAGAAACAACTGCATCGCCATCAGCATCAATCTATCAGCTCTTTGTTTGCAGCTTTTCCCACTGCAGCATCTGAATTTGATGTCACCGCTGTCTCTGTCCACGCAGGAAGCGGGCCTGACCAATGGCACGCCGGTCGAGACGTCGAGTCCCGCCTCCGCGTCCTCGCTGTTCAACAGGCTCCAGCTGGACGACGACCTGGAAGCAGACGTCCGGGACCTCTACGCCTCGACGGAGACCCGCGACCTATTTGTCACAGTGGACGACCCAAAGAAGCACGTCTCCACCATGGAGACCTACATCACCTACAGAGTCTCCACCAAGGTCTGCTATTGGCTGGTGTCCTGTCTCCCTGGCTTTCTTTGGATATTGGGCGCTGTACTGTACTGGGATTGTAGTGGCTGTATTAGCCCACCTACCAATCATTTATACTTAATGTTACTGCAAACCATTTCTCAAAGCCTACACTTAATATTTCTGCACCACTACACAGGTGATCCATCACAGTGAACGTTTAATCCTCTTATTATTTGTCATATTTTGTTGTGTTTCATTATTGTTTTCTTGGTGGTGTGTTCGAGGCACGTTTGATATTCAAGCATTAAGAGCTGGTTGATGACCTGCAATGTTTTTTATGCAAGAGATTATATACTCCTCAACATTCAGGATCTGACTTTTGAAATCCAGGCCTTTGTAAAATGCTGTGCTATAATGTCAATACACACAATCAGTATGTAATGGGATTACACTTACAAAACTACCAATATGGAAACTTAATGTTAAAGGTTTGATTGCTAGTAGTGCTATGGAGCAATGATTTCATGAGTAGGTCCCTGCTTTGTTTGTATCTTGATACATAAGTATCAAGATGCACATGATACACACTTCTGACAATCGCTTCATGCTATTTGCTGATCGACAGTTGTTGGTGGTAAAATGCTAAGAAATGTAGCAGCATGCTAAGAGAGGCAGGGAAGAAAAAGACTGCTAGCCAGGAAATATGGACGTTAACAATTTTGAAAAAAGTGGCTGTGCATGTCATGAAGGAAACGCATTTGTTATGCTTCGCTAATACACATAATGCATTTTTTACACTGAATGTTAACATAACTTTTTCTACAAGAAAACTGCAGATCTCCTTTAAGAACATAATATATAGACATAAAATGGAAATTAAAAAAAAGTTTAAAATTTAAAAGTAATAGCAGTAGCAGTAGTTCAGAGCTACACACATGCCAATATCGCATCCTTCATTCAAAGCCTACATCCCAGGGGTTATGGAACTGATAAGATTCTAGTTAGGGAAACAATTTTTCTCTAACTTTCCCATAAAAAAATGTGTAGACTGGAGGGGAGATGTATTCAGTGACTTGTGTTTACCAGGTGGCTCCTCAGCTCCATCCTTCAAATCCAGTAAACAGAGCAGGAGGATCTTTCTCTGCCAGATAGAAGTTAATTTGTTCAGACTTCCAGCAGAGACTCGTAGCTTTGGAGGCCTTTCCATCGTGTAATGAAGGAAACAGATTCAGAGGGAGACACTGCCAGGAGCCGTCAGGTGGCCTTGTGTGCTCTGTGGTGCTTTGGCTCAGAGGCCCTAAACCAATATCACAGCCCAATATGAACACAGAGTGTTAATTGAGAGCATGTAGGGGGTGTCTTTTAACACTGTCTTGTTAGAGAGAAAGCGAGATAGAGAGTGGTTGTGTGTGCTCTGTCAGCTATATTTCAAGGTCAATAAGCATGTACAGTAATCCTAAACGGGCTTCAGTGTGCAGAGACACGGCCAACCTCCACTCTAACGTCTACACATAAACTCTACTGCTTGTGTGTGTGTGCTTTTCTTCAGACGACACGGATAGAGTTTGACCTGCCTGAGTACTGTGTGCGACGGCGCTACCAGGACTTTGATTGGCTGAGGATCAAGCTGGAGGACAGCCAGCCGACCCACCTCATCCCTGTAGGTCGAATGAGCCACGTACTGTCCCGCTTTCCGCTTAGAAACGCTTAATTTACGCTCTCTGCTCTGCTTCTCCTCTTTCCTCCTCCACCTCTATTCGTCTCCAGCCGCTGCCAGAGAAGTTCGTGATGAAGGGCGTGGTCGATCGTTTTTCAGAGGAGTTTGTGGAGACGAGAATGAAAGCTCTGGACAAGTTCCTGAAGCGAGTCGCCGACCACCCCGTCCTCTCCTTCAACCCACATCTGAATGCTTTCCTGACTGCCAAGGTAAGGCAACACCTTCAGGGACGGTCTGGAATTGATGTCCCTTCTTCTGATCCTGACCAACCCACAGACAAAGTCAGGCTCTCTGAAAGTTAGAAACTGTGGTGACACAAGAAACACAAGGTGGAACGTTAGTGCTTCTCCTGCCATAACACCTTGTTTTAATGCTAATAAAATTGGTAATATCAGCAGTTCTTTTAGTAAAGTGCTACCACAAAATATGGAGCTTCTGCTACCTTGCTTGTGTGTGTGTGTGCGTGTGTGTGTTTTCCACATCTGCCATCAGTCACAAATTTTCCTTCTAAGTAGCTGAAACACAAGACAAGACATTATTGATCCCAGTGGGGAAATGAGGTTGTTGCAGCAGTGAAATAATTGGACTCAGAAGGAAGAGAAAGAAAGGAAGTAGAGCATAAGCATAATAGAACAGTGTCAAACGTAAAATGTGTGATGAAAGACAACAGGTAATAAAACAACAGAAGAAGCTGGGGGGTTTTCCAAACACATAGTTGACTATTTCAGCAGGTCAGCAGGTTAGGTTAACATCTGTGGATTAGATTATTACATATACTCCTTTCTTGATACATTAATGTAGCTGCTGCTTCATACCTGTCTTGTGGGACTCATGGCCCGTTATCACTGTGCGTCTGCAGGACCTGAACAAGCGTCAAGGTCTGGCCCTGCTGACCAAGGTGGGCGAGTCTGTGAAGCACGTGGCTGGAGGCTACAAGCTGCGGGCCAGGCCGGCCGAGTTCTGCGCCATGGGAGAGTACCTGGACACCTTCAGCCAGAAACTGGGAACCATCGATCGCATCGCTCAGAGGATCCTGAAAGAGCAGTCAGGTATCAGACTGATGTTAGAAAGTGAGCCATGTCACCCAGAAGTGGATGATGACATCACCAAGTTATTTTTTGGGGGGGCGTATTTTGCCTTTATTTGATGGCACAGAAACAAAACTGAGCCATCCTGCAAATGTCATAGAGGACCTAGTGGGCTTGCAAAAGGTTGAAAAAAAATGTTAATTGTTTCATTATAATTTGAATAGAGAGAAAAGAGAAGAATTAATAAAATTCTAATCAAATGAAAAAATTATTCCATTAAAATAGCAGTAGTAATAAGGGTATATGAACATGCAATAAACAGATCTATTAATCAAAATGAATAAAGCAACTAATATGTTAGATGTAAATACTTCCACTTCCACTGTAAACTGAAGCCACTTCTTCTTAGTTCTTGCAAACACGTGTTTAGGGCACCAGGAAGCATCATATTGAAACAGCTATTGTTGCACTGCTTCAAAGTAATACTTCTCATACTCTTTACTGGCAGCTATTTGCATGTGCTACATGGTGCTTGTGGTTGACTTATGTCATGAAATGATTCAGTCTTTAACCGGGGGACTAACGCTAGCTTGTGTTGTTGGTGCATATGCAGTATTGACCCACTCATTGCTGGAGTGTTTGGTTTGGAGAAAACTCACAGACCTTTGGGCCTTGAACGAAGCACGGTTGATAACTGCCGGCCTCGCTCATGCATGACGAGCGATCCTGTAAAAACCCGTCACTTGCCGTGTGAAATGTTACTTGTCACCATCTGTTGGGTGGTTTTAGACGTGCTGCTGTCTTTGGCTGAAAAAAAAAAATCTGCAGTGTAAACGAAAGGTTCTTGTTTCCATAGTGGAGGAGATAAAATGGAGCCTGTGAGCTGATAGAGAGTGTGAAAAATGCCATGCATGCTTGACTCAGCAGCCTGGCGATTAGACGTCAACATCTCTCATGTGTAATTTACAAATATAGATTTTGCTGTTGAACATGGCGACCCTTCCCGTATCGCCTGTGAGTACAGACAGTTCTGTTTTCCAGTCCAGCAATGTTTTGTGTAGTTAGAAAGTATGAGCTGCTCAATCAGATATGGAGTAACAGCAGGTCATTCAGAAGGATGAAAAAAGACCACAGCTCTTCATTTCTCACTCAGCTGTCTTTTCCACTTTCACCCCCACCAGAGTACCTGACAGAGCTGCGTGAGTATGGCACCGTGTACTCCAGCTGGGCGGGCTCAGAGGACGAGCTGCAACGCCCCCTGGAGGGCGTGGCCGGCTGTGTGACAACGTGCTGCAGAGCGCTGGAGGACCAGAGCGAGAACATGAGCCAGGACTTCCTGCCCGTGCTCCGAGAGTACGTCCTCTACATAGAGTCCATGAAGGTGAGAGGGACATTTACTATTTGCAGCCCAAAAAGCACAACCTCCTTAGACGTCCATTATTTAAAACAAACACACAAACACGTTGTGTCCCAAATCAAAACTCCTTGTACAATACAGTATGTAACTATAACAATTATCATACTGTTTTGACAGTTGGTACACAAGAAATGGATGTAACACATGGACAGCAAACTTTAGATTTAATGCTTGTTTTGGTTTGATATTTCTGGAGCTGGTTCACCACCACCCACAGTTTTTAATTTTTTTCCAGCCGTGAGCAGCTCCTCCAGAATAGTATCAGCAGCACATGCACATTTAGTATGCATTTTGTCACTTTTCCAGAGTGAACAGAATACATACAAAAAACCTGCTCAGAATTAGAGTATGGTCTGAATTTAGGACACAGCCACACGCTCTCATTCTTATTTGACCCTGAATAGAGGAAATAGCGTGAGAGATTCTGCGTGTGTCATGTCCTCACCAAGCTCCTGATTCAGCATTTTTCTCTCTCTGTTTTTATGTATTTCACATGTTGTCGCTCTCAGAAATATTACAGGATCAGTAAATGTCACATTAACAGCGCGAAATAAATCAGTCAATGTTTTCTGGTTGATCACAGAATGTTTTGAAGAAGCGAGACCAGAGCCAGGCGGAGTACGAGGGCCGATTAGAAGCAGCCATATTGCGTAAACAGGAGGACAGAACGCCAGTAAGCCTCCTCCTTCCTCTCATCTGAATCTGAAGCTCCTCTCACATATGGAAGCCTTAAAATTGCTGTGTACACTGTTGCCATTTGTGGGAGTGTCTGTGGTTTCTCAAAGTTCACTTCATGGTATTACTTTCCATCTCTAAAATGTCTGTGTTGTAAGCTCATGATGGGACATTCAACCATTTTAATACAAGTATTTTAATCATGCAATAGTGATCTACCAGATTATTTTGTTTCCAAAAGCTTAGTTTGATATCAGTGAGTTATTTTCTAAGCTGGAAAATGGAAATACGGATGAATATCTCTTCTGCTTTTTGTACAGATACATGTACGATTAGTTGGATATGTTTTGTCAATTCACCAAAAAGATTCTCAAGATTTGAGAATTGGTAAAAGCTTTCTGTAACTTTGTCAAATTTCCCTAATACACCGCTCCCATCCAAAACTCCTGCACCACCTAGTCCCCTTATACCTGTAGTCCTGTAACCTGTAGTCTTATATTATGTCCCCCAAAGGCCCCTGTAGCTGTAGTTTTGTCTGTGTCGCCGTAGATGCCAGTGGAGGTAGAGAAATGCCAGGACAAAGTGGAGTGTTTCAACGCGGACCTGAAGGCAGACTGGGAGCGTTGGCAGAGCAACAAGAGGCAAGACTTCAAACAGCTGCTCACAGGCATGGCCGACAAAAACATCATCCTCTATGAAAAGGTACGCAGGCTCCCGGAGAGCTGTATGATACAAGTGTGGACTTTAAATCTCTGTGGGAAGATTTAATTGTCCTGTAATCATCCATCAAAACATTTTTATAGTTGGAACAGAAACATGAGCAGGACAAAAACTCATCACATAGAGGTATTAATCACAATAAAAAAGTGGTTAAATAAGGCTTGTAGGGATTTGAACTGCGATTAACAATTGCGGGTCAACGCAGGTGGAAATATCTCTTTTCTACTTTTTCTATTTTTTCGCTCGAGTCGTCGTCACCTCAGTGGCCTCTCTGCTCTCTGTCAAACACAGAGGAGAGAACAATGAAGCTAGTGCAACCACAAACGTAGTAGAAAACGCTCAACATAGTTATTTTCCCCTGTCAAGGTTCTGTTAAAAGACACTAAGAGTTATAATGGTAGAAAACACTGAACTTTATTTCCGACCACAGGTCCATAGTAAACGCACTACTGATAAATAATCTAGTATGTATAGCAAATGAGCTTTGGGACCAGATCCAACAGAGCACTACCAGAGCTGAAATGAGCTGCTGTTGACCTTTTATTATCAGGGGTAGATCCACTGAACATGAATGATCTGTAGCAGGAATGCCTGGTTCACACTCACACCTGGAAGCTGCCCACTATAAGAACAGTCTGATCTGCTGAAGCAAAAAGGAGTTAAAGTCTCTGCTCAAGATCACCTAAGGAGGCAGCACTTTTTCCATGTACACTCCCAGATTTATCACAGTAGTCTGACACCTGGAAACACAAAGGAACATAGTGAGAATACGTCTGAACAGGATGACAATCTGAATACATACATACATACTTACATAGCTGTAGTTTTGTCTGTGTCGCTATAGATGCCAGTGGAGGTATATGAGAGAGAGAGAGAGAAGTAAGAAAATATAAAGTATTGCAAAAGCTGAGAAAAGTGGAAAAAAAATGAATACAATTTTGAAAAAACAAAACAGTGTGTTTTTAAAATGAAAAAGCTGTACAGTTTGTGCATGAATGTGCAAAAGCAGATTCTGTATTTAGTAATACATCACTGCCTCTCCCTCTCTTTCCCTTTCACCTCATGTTTTACCTCCGTCAACTGTCTTCATCTATCTCCACCCTCCGCAGTGCCAGGCAGCGTGGGAGTCGCTCATAACTCTCCTCCAGGACAAACAGACTGAGGACAAAACGAGTGAGACGAACTGAAACACCTCCTCGTGTCTCTGCCCCTCCCTTCCCCCCCCCCCCCCCTTCTCTGTGGAACTCATGCCAAGGAAAAGGACCAACTGGGCAGCAGATTTAAACTGCCGGACTCTGCCCCTGCTCTCCTTTGAGACAACTGTACGGAGGGGAGTCGCCTCTCAGAGATCTGACCTGCCAAGGAGGTAATGAATGATGCATTCAAGGACAGCGGGGGAACAGGAGAGACCTACTATGTACAGACATTTTCTTTTTTTTGTTTTTGTTGTCTTTATTCTTATCGACTTTTTCTACTTCATATTTCCAATTAACAGTCGGTTGCCAATGCTGCTTGTGTTTATTTAACTTTTCTGTCCATTCTCTCCATGTTCACATTCGGCCAAGTGTGAAGAATAAATCTTTAGTAGACAGTTATTTTGCATAGGCCTGAAATATGTATTCAGAGCATCCCCAAGATTTTTTTTTTCTTGTCGGGTTGTAAAACTAAGAAAATGTAAAACTAAAACGCTCCACTGGAACAAGACTCTTAAAGGCATCACATTGGCTGTAAATTTTAAAGACCAGTTCCTGTTACTTTTGCATGTTTCAGTCCATAAGCTCACACTTTCCATTACTGTTGCTCATTTTCCAAACGGTCTTACACTTTACAGTTTTCCTTTGTGCCCAGCAACCATTGTCAATATGAGAGTCAACTTGCAGAGAATAGCTATGGTTTCGAAGCTTCACAACACGGCCTTGTGTTCAAACAGAACTAACACATGGACGGAGAAAAAAAAGCAGCGACAGACCTCAGCAAAAGCTTGTAATAGTTCTTTAAAAGGGAAACTGTTGGATGTATTTTCCTTACAGATAAGTGGGCATGAAGCAAGGCAGCGTTCAATAATGACGACACAGGCGTGGGTGTCCTAGTTGAATGTCGAGCTCTATCAGGGAAGTGATTTTTATTGGAGGCGATTTTACTTCATGAAGCTAAGCACAGATGAGCAGCAGATTTAGATATGTTTGTGTTTTGAGTGCAGTGTAGCAGCACCACCTGCTGGTTGAAGCTGCTAATGGTTTTCATTCTTTTGAAATTGGTTTCTGTTCATATCACGTTTGTTTTTGTTTTTTTTACCATGGTCATTTATACCTGCTGTCAGGATTTCACCTCTCTTGTTCAATCATAGGCTTTTACTCAGTTGTGGATGCGAAAGGATTGAGTCAGTGAAAAGCACACAGAGGGAATTGAGGGTCAATACTCTGTTGTTTCAGTGTAATTTATTCTCTTTGAATTCAAGTTTGAGCTTTTTTGAGGAATGTTTTCGAGTCATTTTCCTGCAGTAATCTGCTTCAATGACACTTATTTATGAAACATTTTTGAAAGAAACAAACCCAAACGTGGCATTATAGCACCTCATTAAGGAAATGTAAGTCTCACAGAGCTTAAACATGTTGAAGCTGCTGGAGGGACACAGAGCACTGGGGCTTCTGGGAAATCTCTGCTTTGTCATGTAAACACCAGAGGAGGTTAGATAAACCAGTGCTCAGTGGAGTTTGGTAAAAGCTCTTCAGGTCAGAGCCAGACTTTGCAACAACTGCATTCTGACTGATACACTTTTTGATCACAAGAGCTAGAGTCACTTGTTGGAAGTAAACAAGTATGAGGCTAAACAACTGAGTAATGTGGCAATAGGTCAGTTAAACCCTCTGATGGAGCAGTTTGTGACCTCGACTGCTCAACTGTGACTCACGGGAAGCATTTTTAAGAAGATGTCGTAGCAGCACGTACGACCAGAAGTGTTTTTGCATCACACTTGTTTCCTCTTTTTTTGGGGAGGGGGTTCAAAATTTTGCTGATGTTGCCTTGTCTTAAAAGGAAAACTCCATTATGAGACATCCTCACATACGTCAATGCATAATCTTTGCTGAACCCACTTTATTTAGCGATTGCTGTTCCCTCATATATTCTAATATTCTGGCTAATTTGACGTTTTATTTTGGTGATTTTCGTTCCCCCCTCCATCCTCAGCCGTACTGCTAGCTCATTACACTCAGCGTAAAGTAGCGAAAACATGACCAATGATGTCCAGGGCAGAGTCAGTTCAGGGGCATCTTCATCAGAACCACATTAACAAAGACACTGATTTTAACTTTTGTTCATGTGTGGCACAGATCCCGCAGTGTTGTAGCCTCATAAACAAGAAAAAAAACAACTTTATTTTTCCAACAAATGTAAAAATAATGTCTGAGTTTTCTGAGCATCATTTCATTTATGGGCAGGATTTTCAGAAATAAGGTGCTTATTTGACTTTTTCTGGTCCTAGATGCTTTGTTAAAAACAGAAAAAAAATCTCGTGTTTTAGTCGTTTCTTTTAAATGTCCTTTAGTCCGATTGTCTGTGAATGGCCCTTGCCCTGTTTTTTAGGTTGCCGTCACATTACTGAGCCTGCCCTCAGTGTAGCCAAATGTAAGACGGCAATGAGAGGAAGTGACTGTGGCTGCTTGCAACCTAGTTTTGGTACTTTGTCACTTCTCTTTTTTTTTATTCATCCTTTGTTTTTCCCTTCGAGCTTTAAAAGCACCAAGCAGCTATTGTTTCTTCGTACGATCAGACGTCCCAGTGGTGACATATGAAGAATCTTTATATTCATCTAGAATGCAGCCTGTAAGATGGAGAAGAGCTTTCAGAGCAGTTTCACTGTGGTCCAGCATCAAGACAGCTACAGCAGACAGTACTACAGATGCACTGATACTAAATTACTGTCATTAAAATGCATTTTGAAGAGTCAGAATCAGATGTGTTTAGATTTCAAAACAATAAAGTATTGTCTATTTTTTCACATATACTGAAGAAAAAAAAACTTTTTTTTCTATACTCAAACTGCTTTGAAAGAACAGTTCCACTATTATTTAGTTTTCTACATACTCCATCTTTATGTTGTCACAGCTTATATGAACATGCACCATAGTTAAAGATAAATATTTGAAATATGATTAATCTAAACATCACTTATGGGATCACTGTTAATTCAGTTAATAAGTGCACCACAAGACACGAGAAGGCAAAGCACACATTTTCTTGCGAAAGGTATTTCAACCAGTAGCTATCGTTCACTGTAACCCAACTACATTTCATGTCGATATATTTACTTGATAAAGAACTAAGGGACAGGAAATGTAGCAAACATGATTGGTACTGAAAGAGGCATCAGTGCATCTGTAGACTTTCCTGCTGCTTGATGTAAATGAAGTAACTGTACCGACCTGATGAAGTGACCTGATCTGAGCATGCACAAGTTTTGGGATCATTCAGACTTGACTGAATTTTCTTTTTTGCTCTAATGGCAATATAGTGTATATTCAACATACCCCATTGTACAGCTGAATTATATTGAACAGCTGAGTCTATTTTTCTATAAAAGAAGCAGGAGATCATTGTCGGGTTTCCAATGAGTATCCAACACATTTTAGAAGGGATTTTGACAATTTGTATCATAAATGTAAATGTTAGATAACCAAAATGTGAGGAATGAAACTTTTTTTTTTTTGTTATGCTCATTGGAATCCCAACAATAGCTCACTGGTTAATTTACTTCTTACTCATAGCCATTGTAAAATCCCCATCTTATACTGTGTGCCTGCTGATTTGTTTTTGCACTATATACAAAGCTCCAGCCACTGGCAGAAATGTCAGCAAAAAAAAAGTCAACAAAAAACTAAATTTTCTTCCTTGCAGTAGCCAAAAATGACAAATAGTCTGCTGTCAAGTTGGTTGAGACATATTTTATGTCACAGTTTGGAAATTTGGTTGAGTAATGTTAAGAAAGGCATCGTCTGCAAATGGGGGTGTTGATGGCTGCCATTCTACAAGCCTGTTAAGAGAAGGGAGATGTGATTTTTTGCTTTTCTTTAATGTACAAATCAAATGTTTCGAAGCCAAATGTCCTCTTCACGTAGGTTCACACACGATGAAAAGATCTGATTTGCAGTGCAGGATAAACCTGATCAATCAAACCTGGTTAAACATCAGACTATTTATGAACGTGTGAATCTAGCTTTGGTCTTTTTATTTCCGTTCCTCCCCAGTGTGTACTGTTTACGTTCAGAGATTTTATTGTACATTTGGATGTTAATAACATCTTGTTGTAATTATAAATAAGCTTGTATATTGATGTCGTTTTGATGCAATTTATCTTTACCTCAAATGATTTTTTTGGATATCTTGGACCAATAATAAAAAGAATGAATGCATTTGAAACTTGTCTGCTCCGGTCTGATTTGTTTGTCTTTTTTCTTCTGCAACATTTGTTTTCACAAATTTGTTTTCATGATCTTACTAGGATGTAACAAAAACATGAATTGAACTGGTTTAGATATGATTCTTAAAATGCAATACTACTAATAACTAAAATGTATTTTAATTGATTTAAACACCTTTATTTGCAAAAGGTTAAAGTGAATTTCAGAATACATGACATATAGTTGCTTCAAAACCTACCTCTGGAATGTATACACACACACACATTCCTGAGGTGTACTCTTTATTTATATGTATATATATTGATTTTTCATTTGTCTTGACAGCTCCTTACACCAATTGTAACTTTGGTGTAATAACCTGAAATATTTCATTGGCAGCAGTGCTAGTGTGAACAAATAAAAGTGAAGTAATAAATGTAGAGAATACAAATAACAATGCAGGCTGCATTATCTTCCATTCAGTTTACTACCATACCATTATTACTACCATAAAGCAGAATGACAAGACACACACTGAGATTCCCAAACCTCTCAACCAAGCAAAGGTACACTAAATAGAATTCAAATATCAAACCATATATAGTGTCTTCCAAATTGCTGAGTGCTTTTGTGCAAATGCAAAAATTATCTGACCAAACATACAACCATAAAAAAAGTACCAGCAACAAAAAGTCAAGTGAAAGAATATGATAAAATTCACAAGTGAGTAAACACGTAACAACTTCAAATATTAATCACTAAAGACTGAAATATAGGATTAAAATAATGATCACAATAGTGAAAAAAAATTAGGATCATAAAAACACCAATGTCAAAAAAATAAACATCATTATCATTTTAAAAACAAATGTGTCCTGTACTTTCCTGACCTGCAGGTTCAGAAGTCAGCATGTAACACTTGGTCCCCTACAAATACCCATAAAGTGCATCTGTTCTGATTTAATGTTAACCAATGACAAGAAACTCTATTTTGCAAGACAAGGGTTGGTATGTGATGTATGACTACTAGCCAGTTAATGAATCTACAATCCAGCAACAAAGTCCTCCTCCGGCTCACTGCAGGTCTGCTCATCTCACAACAAAATAATACAAAGCCAAAGTACACAGTCCCAATAAAAATATGAACAATGTGAAATCCTCACAGTTTGCATAGATCGACTGCAGATGCAGATCGTCTGCTTACTGGATATCTAACGTCTGACCTCATATCCCTTTATCAGTCCAGTCTTAATGTTAAGAAATATCAAATATGTTTGATATTTACAGCTGAAAACTGAATGTGATCATGTTTGAGTCAGTTCACAATGGAAAACTCCAGTCAGTCATTTTTAGTCCATTCTCCTTCAGGTGGTGCTCACAACAGGATTTTCATGTCTGACACATTCAATGACAAATCTACATGTTGAAATCACATTGGGAGTGTGTTGTTGTTTTAAAGCTGTTTGGACGAATTTCACTGGCTGATTGCAAAAGTTCAACTTTTTTTTAACTGGACTGTGATTTATCCATGCAGTCACTTCTGAGCATATAAAAGTCACAGTCCTCATTAAAATATAAAAATATATCAGATAATCAGTTGTTGTTTTTTTCATGTAAACACGAAACTTGCTGTTGTCCATCCCGTAACAACAAAAGACTGTATCTCTCCTGAAGTGTCTATAATTGTAATACTACAGGAAGTGAGATTACGGGCAACATTTTGCCCATTTCAAGTCTCAGTTCCCCTCTGCCTCTTACCAACACCAGCTCACTGCTGGTGACCATGTTGATGCAATCAGTCTTCCTGAATCCTCTCATACTGACGTCTGTGATGAGCTCTACAGCCAATGATACTGTAGGGAGGAGAGAGGAAGTATTATTATAAGTTTTTTTTTGTTTTTAGGTCTGTTCTTCGTTCAAGGCTGTACAACACTGGACACACAAAATGTAGAGAGAGAGATGTCAGATACCCTCAATGATTTTATCTTAGTGGGGCATAAGTAAGATTTTTTAATTACTTTAATATCCAAATTTTGTCCCTATGCACCCAAAACTTGTTGTTATCCCATTATGCAAGATGACATGGACGAAGATTATAAACATAACTCGACAAATGTTGTGATTCGAGAAAGTTAAGACAAAAATGACACCTATGTATGGGTTTGTAAAAAAGTAAAAAAAAAAAAGTAAAAAATACGCAGGCTGTTTCTCCCTGTTTACAGTCTTAATGCTTATAATAATTGACTCCTGGTGTCGACTGACAAATATGAAAGTGGTATCACCCCTCTAGTCTAACTCTTGGAAGGAAAGCAACTATGTGTATTTCTGAAAACCTTAAGTAAGTAAAAACAAAGTGGGAAAAAAAACGCTTTAAAAATAGCTAGACAAAAAAATGGATATATTTCTGGATTTCTTTTTTTGATTGAAAAATAAATACTAGTCCTAAACAAATATGGAACTGAATCATCACAGATCAGTCGTTATAACTGCCAGCAACATTACATTGTGCCACCCTACCTGATGGGTATCATTGCCAGGACTGTGAAGATGCTGGAGAGCGTGAAGACGAAGCCTGGGAACCACTTCAGGGTTCTCTGATAGATCTTAGTGAAGGCAGGGATGTAGGCCAGGCCGGCAAACTTCAGGGACAACTGCAGGGAGGTGAGGGTGGTGCCTAATGGTAAAGAGGTCAAATAAGAGAGAAGTAAATAAGGTTCAGACAGGAAACATATACACAGAGATAGTTAGACATTTTTGGGAAATACATGTATTTGCTTTCTTGCCAAGAGTGAGATAAGAAGACACCGCTCTCATATCTCTGTGAAATATGAAGCTACCACAAGCACCCTGCTTGCTTAGCTTTACATAAAAATGTCCAAAGGGAACGAAACCCACCTACCAGCAACTCTAAAGCTCAGTTAACATGTCTTATCTATATCTTTGTTTATGCTGCACAAATAACAAAGAGTAAAAACATTCTGAGGAGTTTTTTGACAGACTATTTTATTTCTTATCTTGTATTCATATATTTTTTAACTTCCTTGTATGTGTGTCTATGTGTGTGTGACCTTGTGTGGAGAAGGAAACGGGTGGGGGCTGCTCATGTGTGCGAGTGTGTTTGCATTGCAGTGACAGATGCCATGTCAAAGCAAACACACGAGGAAAAACCTTGACAATGAATAACCCTGCTCCCAAATAATCAATCAAACCAGTCTGTGTGTGTGTGTGTGTGTGTGTGTGTGTGTGAGAGAGAGAGAGAGAGGAAGCAAGACACTAACTAACCGCAGCACAGGCTCTTTTTGATGTGTCATCTTTTCGGAATAAACCAGCCTGACTGCAGATTTCCAGTATACACCACTCCCCCATGTGTGCACATACCTGACACTGCACACACACATAAAAGATAAGAACTGAAGACTAAACAGGAGGACTGCTTGATCAAAACCTATGGATAATGTCAGACACAATCACACTGGATTATACTGTGAATGATTGTACTGATAGTGTTTCTGCAGGTTTGGCATGTTTTTCTCGAGTTGCACTGACACAAGCCAACCGAGACCAATATGCCTCCTTCTTCCACCAAGAAGCTGCACAAACCAACACCACGTAATTGCAGTAGTTGTTTACATGATAGTTTTTAGAGACAGTAAGTTATGTCAGTATCGAGACACTCCATTAATTCTTCTTTTTGACCACACTGATATCTGGTTGGATCTTTTTTTTCTGGAAAGCATTCAAATGTGTTAGATGCTTATGAGCAAATTATGGTTTCCATTCACACAGGATATTCAGTCACATCTTATCTGCTCTTATTTTGATATCTGTCAGGTGACATATAATAACACTGCTCTTACTTTATCAGCATTGGATCAGTATGTTTTTTCAGACCTGTCCATGACCTTTGTACTACAAACTGAACTTTCAGGAAACGTCACGCTGTCGTCCCTTTTCCACAACTTCCTCCTGCGCTCACTCTCACACTCTCCTGTGTCACAATCCTGACACTATTGGTGTTGTAGTACTACAATATGTAAATACTAGTTCCAACAATAACACAATACCTTATTTTACTGTATGAAACAATGAAGCCTGGTGGCACTGATTCGGCAGTGTTTTGATTTACAACATGAGGAAAAAGGTGGAATGAAAGAAATATTTCATTGGGATATACCTAGTTTTGCACAAAAAAAACTAAATTTATATATTTTAAGACTGAGTTCACCCAAATAACACAACTGTATTTTCTCACTTATCTCTGGTGGTGTCTCGTAGATAGTGCAGATATTTGCTGATATCTGTCTCTGCCTCAATCCCAGTACAACAGAGATGAATGAAATTTGCTGTGCTTGCATTGGAAAGAACTGCTTTGAAACCGACAAACAAAGTCCCAGTTACTCTAATTATCCATAGACCTTGCTGTGAAAATTTCTCTTTGAACTACTCTAAAAAATAGTCCCTCTAAAGTTTTATTCTGGCTTTTTTCCCCATAACTAAGGTGAACTGACTGGTGAACTTCTTTTAGATCATTAAAGGTTTGAACTACAACTTCAATTTACACTCCATATTCCTTTATTTTATTTTTACTTTAAACTCAAATGAATATGCTGCAACCATGAGTAGGGTGGATTTGCATAATACTGCTGTGTAATTATTGGATTTGTTGTCACTGTTCATTTATCTGTGCCATTGTGATTAATGATCTGTAGTGCTCTTACACACCTCCACACACACATACACACACACACACACACACACACACACACACACACAGGTTATATACTCACCACATGAGGATGCTGGAACCTGCTGTGAGAGCAGAGATCTTATAGTGGGCATCGGGATGAGTGCAAACAGGTTGAGCGAGCGAGCTGTGGAGAAATAACACTGATTAATTTATTTCCTCATCATGCCCTCTCTCCCTCCACAGTGTCCTTCTGTACACCCACCACTGTCATGCACCTTCTGTTTTCTCTGTTTGGCAGGATGTGTGTCAGGTCTCTAATGGAGTTGGTTTTGTATTATCTCACCCACATCATCTAAACAATCACTCTTTTGTGCTGAAGTAACACTGTAACCTGTGATGCTACAAAACATGAATGTCCATTTTATTTGCATCTTAAAATAAGACTTATTGGCTTTTACTAACTCTCAGTTCCTCATTCCGGTTCCTACATTTTTATAATTTGCGCTGATAACCCCAATCTGCCATAAGCATGTTACAAGAAGTAAGAACCTGGACAGATGGACTTTTAACACACATAACATGACTTCGGTTCCTCTTTCTTATTTTTGCAGAGTCAAACCTGGACAACCAACAAAACCCTCGTTTTTGTTTCTATGTTTGCTGTGGTAATTTGGCTGGATGAAAATAAAAATGAAAAAAAAGAGCTACACCTGATCCTTCATTTATAGAACAGCCTGTTGAACCACCAGGTGAAAAAGACAATGAAGGACTTTTTCAAATTCTGTTTTCTTTCAGTGAAGCCACCAAAATTACTGAGTTTCTGGCTTTTTGAAAAGTGTTTTTGATTCACACATTTAAACTTCTCACTGGTGCTGGATGACAGAAATCAACTGCCAGTGAATTCGGCTATAAATCAATGGTTGAAATCATTTTTAACAAGCAAAAATTTGGATTTCAGGCTCTCAAAATTGGGGACATTTGTTCTTATTGTTCTTTTCTCTGTTTCATATCATTGTAAATTGATTATCTTTGGGGTCAGTCAGACAAAACAACCAGTTTAAAGATGACACCTCCAGCTCTCAGAAGGTGTGGTGGGATTTTCTGTTGCTTTAAAGACTAAATGATGAATCAAAAAGTAACTGACAGATTAATTGATAACAAAAAAAATCAGTATTTGCAGTTTTTTTTCAGTCAATCAACTAATTTGATTTTAGGGCGACAGAATACTCCAGTTTAATGCATTTAAGTAAAACGTAATAAAAGAAGCAGGGTTAATAGTCGAGTAATTAGTATGGTGATATAATATAATGATCAATTCTAAGAAAGAGATTATAGACTGTGTTTCAGTTCTGTGTAAAGTGAAAAAGAATGTGGGCATGCAGGACCTGCAACCTGCATGATTCTTTTAGGGAGGGAGGGTTAAAATGTCCATTAGTCACCATACATCAAACTGTGCACTCAGTCTTGACGTTCTCATTCTTACCGAGGTAGAACATGTAGGTCGCCGTGACGAAGGACATGAAGTAAATCCCCGAGGCGAATGACAGCATGCCGATCAGGATGAGCATCACGTCATTGACACAGCGGCGAAACACAATGACGCCGAGGAAACTGGTGAGGAATATCATGCACCCTGCTGCGTTCCCATAACCCACCTGGAGGAAGAGAGAGGAAGTGAAAGTGAGAGCGCTACACACATTCTAATAATTCACAAGTGAAACCAACACCTTGTTATCTTATCTTTCATGCATCAATATCACAAATACAAAACCTGAATACAAGCAAATAGAGCAAAACGTCACCTGAGTGGCGCTCCAGTTGAGCGGCTCCTTCATCACAAAGACACCCAGTATTTCTATGGCTCCGCCCACTGCAATGCCGTACAGTATGGCACCTGCAAACAGCAGAGCCACGTTCACCTTGTTTATCAGAGCAGGACCCTCCACAGAAGCATCACTGGAGTCCTGAGAAAGGCTGTGGGAGTCCTCCTCGGGCTCAGGTACTTGTTTCACCTTGAATTAAGATGGAGACAAACATGTGCATGAGCTGCTGTTGCAGTAAAGAGAGAGACAAAAAGCTGAAAATCTGGTTCTGACAGCTTGACTCAGTTGAAAGCAATGTCAGGCTGAAATCCAAGCTTGAGCTTGAAGGGAAATGTTTTCCAGGCAAAGTTTCAGTTACAGTTATACCATTGAGACGACCATTGATTCACCAAAACCCAAGTGGTGAATTAACTTGCCCATGGAAGCAACTGGAAACCAAAAAGTACTGGAAGCAGACTGTTATTTCATCCATTTTCACTCTTTTTAACCCTTTATAGGGCACTCATTGCAATACTTTGAAATTCAAAAATTCAACCTTATAGTATTATTGGAGGACATAACAAAACTTTATTTTCTGTTGTAACATTTCTCAAAAATTTTCAATATGTAATGTGTGCGGAAAATGACCAAAAATAGTCACATGCCTGATAAAGGGTTAAACTGTCACTATGTCCAGCATTGCTTTTCCCTGTCTCTAATGCCATCATCAATATCTGATTACTTTCTCATTGGTCAATTAGTCATTTATACTGCTCCTTGAAATTATAAGATATTCTTTTATAATTCCCATAATGGAGAAATTTGCATGTATTTTGTAGAAATGTGCAGAGAGGGATTAACTTCATCTTCTCGAAACAGGCTTGTTGTTATCACCTTAAAAAAAGTATAGTACATCCAAATAATTTGAGCCCAATGCAGGTAAACCTGGCACGTGTAATACTGGTCCATGCACCACATATTGTACATACATATATCTAACATACATCTCAACAATTACTGGCAGATACCAATGCTCGGGCCAATCCAGGAGCAAACTATACATGTACATAAACACAACACATCTATACAGTAGACAGACTATAATCTGTATTCACACTGACCTGCAGCAGGACCACGGAGTGAATGAGGCACAGCAGGTTCAGCAGCGTGCTCACAGAGAGCAGGACGGTCCCGTGTCCCAGACTGGAGCTGTACAGCATAAACAGATGACCTGACACCAGGCTGCCCACCAGACCTGTTGCCCCGTACAGCAGCTCCACTCTCATCATCGCCTGCAGGGGACATGGACACACGGTACTTCTTTTACAAATTGATCTCATTGCTTACAATATAAAAAAAAAGTTTGATGTTTAAGGTTGTTGTTTTTTATATAACAGATGAATGATCTGTATTATTTACTGTTATTCTTGGTTAGTTAAAGCAAATGATTTATATGCATATATACAGGCAGGGGTGTGAATGACATGTATTAGATGTTAGTTGGTTTTGGAAAGTCTTTTACATGACAGAGTGTGTCATTTTTCCATTACAAGAATTAGTCCTACATTCAAACTGCTGCAGGAAGATTTTCCTACCAACAAACTTTGTCATACTGTATCTACACAAAACACACAGTGTGTGAGTGCTCCATCCTCACTTGTGAACGAGCCTTTCCAGGATGAACCTTTCATACCCAATCATGATACTATCACCTGTTACCAATGAACCTGTTCACCTGTGGAATGATCCAAACAGGTGTTTTTGAATCAGTCCACAACTTTCACAGTCTTTTGTTGGTCCTGTCCCAACTTGTTGGAAACATGTTGCTGCCATCAAATTCAAATTAAGCTGATATTTAAAGAAATCTATGACGTTGATGATCAAACATTGTATATATTGTCTTTGTACTGTTTTCAATTGAGCAGATGTCAAAAAAGGATTAACGAATGATCACATCCTGTTTTATTTAGTTTTACACAGCATCCCTGCTTTTTGGAATCAGAGCTGCTCTCACTGAAGAAAAAGCAGCATAAATAATAGAAAGGTATAAATTTGTACAGTCACCCAGGAAATGTTATTGTTAGTGTACAGTTTAATTTGTTGAACTACAGAGAGGAATGAATAAGAAGTTATGATGGTGGTTGCAATCATAACCTGATCAGAGGTCCAGCTTATTGATCAAAAATTAAATAGATTTATATATTAAGTCAAATATTATCTATAGTGATATTCTCTTTACATTAAAGAAGCATTATGTCAAATGCAGCATCACAATAAACAATGTGGGCCATAATGTTGTTGTTTACTCAAAAATAAAGACCTACACAAGGACTTGATGTAAACACTGACCTTGGATCGGTCTTTGGCTCTGGAGCCGAGCGAGGCCAGCGTCATGACGCCGGGCCAGAAGGCGCAGAAGCCGCCGGACAGACCGAAGAGAGCCGCCCCGGCGAACATGACCTGCAGCGGGAGGCGGAAGACGACGACCAGCAGCAGCGCGAGCCTGGACAGCAGGTATCCGCCGAGGGGCACCGCGATGGGCGCTCGCCTCCAGCCGCGGTCGCTGAGCCGGGCCAGGAGCAGCGCCGGCAGGATGGGAGTGAGCTGTATGATGAGGTTGTAGGTCATGTAGAAGTCCGACATGGCTTTCTGCTGGCTCTCCTCCCGCGACAGGTGGGGGTCCGACGGGTAGGTGGCGTCGGCGCAGCGGTCCTTCACCACCATCTGCAGGGCGGTGTCGAAGAGCGTGCTGCCCAGCTGCTCGAGCACCAGCACGGGCTCGATCTGCCGGAGCAGCGCGGAGGCTGACTGACACACAGCCGGCAGCACCATGGCTTCACTTTTAATCAAGTCTAAATCACTAAAACTCACTTTTAAAAACTTTAAATCTAAGCGTGAAGTTTTGCAGTAAGTAGCAGCTGAACGTCTGATTCAATGACTTCTCTTCCTCAGAGTCTCTTCAGTTTGACAACAAAGTGGAGATGGAGGAAATAAAAAAGCTCTCGCGCCCACTTCCTCCGCCCCACGTGCTCATGCGATCAGTGTGATCACTCTGAGAGGTGTGTGTAAGTGTGAGAGATTTGGGAAAGCACCATCTCCACAAACCAATAGACCTGTTGCTTTATTCCACAGAGGCTGTTTCTGCCCCTGATCTTCAACAGTTGGCATGACAGTAACTTAAAAGTGAAAGTAAAATGACGTCATTACCAATGACCTCTGTGGCTTCTGTGTGTTTATGACTTGTAGGCTGATTGCCAGCCACTGGTTTTACTTCATGTCACAACAACATTGAAAATCAACTTGTCAGGCAAACATGTGAGACAGGTTGGTCTACAACAGCTTTTCCAATAAATCACTTGGTTGGTTGAAAGCTTGTTTAGTCCAACCAACAGTCAAAAAAAAAAAAAAAGACATTCATTTTGTAAGGATATAAAACATTCAGTGCTCACATTGAAGAAGCAACAACCATAAAATGTGTAGTTTTTGGTCACTAAATGGCAGCAAAAGTGCTCCAGTTTTTGTCAAAATGATGCTTCTGTTAATGGTTGTAGATTCTTGAAGGAAGATCCAGCATTTAATTATTAAAAATGTTGATGAAAAATGATGCATTCAGAAGCACAGACAAATCCATAACTATATCTTGTTAGTTAAAACGTACATGAATGAACCACTCAGAAAACCCTCGCGTACAGGTTTTGTTTTTAATGAGAAAATATTCATAATATGTATAGTAGGTGTATAACTGTGAGCCTTACATGTGCTATAAAATAACAAAAGCAGAGTATGAGCGTTACAAGTGGTTAACATAGGAACAGAGGTTATACTGTATAATAATGAGATTGCTTCATCACACACGGACAGTGTGAGTCCCCACACTGACGCTCGCTTGGGCGCTCCTGCAGGCGAAAAACAAGCTACCAGCATTTTAAAAATGATAAATAAATCATCTCTGCATCATGAATTCAAACAACAAAAGCATAATATTAATAATAATAAATCACACAATTATATCTCCTCTGCGTGTGCATGATGTCTGATAACCGTTTCAGAAGCGTTATAGTGTATTAAATGAGAACTCAAAATGATTCAGGGTTTGTTTTTTTTGTTTGTGTGTGTGTGTGTGTGTGTGTGTGTGTGTGTGTGTGTGTGTAGAATAACACAGTTTTACAATGTGCTGCTGCGGCTACAGTACAAGGGGAAGTGGCCATTAGCTCCTGTTGCTTGAAACTCAAATCGTGCTGTGAGTAAAGCTTAGACACAGTAGATGCTCAGAACAGGCCGCTCGGAAACAATTACAAAGGATCTGTCATTCATCCTGAAAAAAATATGTTGAACTCACCAGTAAATCAAGTGCTCTTATTACCGTCTGACAGCTCAATTCATGTTCCTGATTTCTGGAAAAACAAACTTTTTTTTTGTCTATTTGTCCCTTAACTCATGTGGCACATTTTCCGCTGCACCACACAAAAAAAACATCTCATAAAAAGGGACATAAGTCAATACTTTTTCACATTCTATATATTATTCCACATGTATGAAAACAAGTACAAGCAGGATTGTCAGGAACCAGGGTTGGTTTTTGTTTCAGGGGGAAACGGACACAAGAGGCACAAGTCCTTGGTTTTCACTTCTGGTTGGTGGAGTTAGTGGCACTGCGTTTTTAAATAGAGTCTGACAATTCGCTGAAAGAAACATGTCAGGGTGGGACTGTCTGAATAAATATACTAGAGAGTTATTGTCGTCAGGGGGTTAGTATGTGACGGTTCTTTATATTTTGTGCAAGTTTACCTCAGTGTACATTTATATTTCAGGCATTTAGCTGAGGATCTTAGCCAGTGAAGGTCAGTGCCTCGCTGAAGGACACTTGAACAGGCCACAGATGCAGTGATTAACACTGTCATCTGTGCTTTACAGGAAAATCTTTCTCACTCTCCTCCTGAAAAAAAAAGGCTTCAATTAACAAGCCCGAAAAGTAGAATCATTTTGCTACTTTTCGGTTGAAGTGGTTCAAAAATTCTGCTTCTATGTTGATTCTCATTTAAAGACCTGCAGTCCTGTGCAGTCCTGCAGACATGTTTACTGACATGTTTACTGATTCATATTTGAAAGGTGAACCTTGTTTTCTACACCTGGACAATCCACAGTATCACCACACTCATAGAGGCCTGTGTTGCGGTCACTTTACGTTCATTTTACAAAACACAAAATCCTGCAAAGTCAAAGCTGACAATATATTTAGTTTAAAAAAAGAAACTCTCAAGCCTCTTAACAAGCTTTCTACTGATGGTCAACGTTCTTCTTTCCCCTGCTTGTTGTGTGCTTGTTTCAGGTTAGGAAAGGAGTGTTATGTCATGCACACAATCAGTACTTCTTAAATAGACTTAAGAGCATAGGCTAAATAACAACATTCTGTTTTGGTATAACAACTTTTTATAAAAAGCTTTTTTTTTCAATATGTCTCATCAAACTTTATCCTCAGCTAGCAAGGTAGAGTAGCTACCTCAACATACATGTTCATATATCAAATACACAGTCCTACCTCAGTATAATACATGAAACAACTGCTTACATCAGAAAGCACAGGTCAACAAAGCGACGTAGCCAGCAAAGGTAAAATAAGTGATTTTTAGAAAAACCCCAACCCAGCCCTTTAATTAATACACACACTGAGTGAAGTGACGCAAACATGACCCGCAGTTAGCTTCCCTCTCCCCCGTCTCTTTAAACTCCTCCTTGTTGAACTTACTGCTCTTTATAGACATGAAATCACTGAAGAGTAGTGTTGTATAGACAGACTTTCTATCTAACGTGGTTGCGTATTTGCTCTAAGGACTACTGAAACTGTAGTAATACAGAAGAGGAGAGGATAAAATACATCATACATATCGTGCATCCCAACAATTACTCACTGGTCTAAGGCAAAGTTGATGCTAGTTATGCACATTTCCTTGCTAGCATTCAACAGTTCAAGGACGCTGACCCTCCAATCGGCACTTGAGATTTAATACAGATGCTTGAAAGGACTGGGAGCGCTCCCACCAACATGTCATATGTGTGTTATAGCTGTGCTCTGGCGTACTGTGTTACTGCAGGACGCAGAAGGTAAAAGTGAAAGTGATGCTTGGGGTCTTAGTTGGTTCAAACATTGCAGCCTTCCATCCAGGTAAAAACACTTGAGTGTGTGATCAGGCCTCAGTCAGAAGTTTCTTGATAGTCACACACCTGCTTGTCTTTTGCATCTTTTTTTTCCCTGTTGGTATTAAAAACCTTTACACACATGTTCGAGATGATTGTTATTATCAAGCCAACACCATCATCAGTAAGTCTCAGGCAACCTGTCAAAATAAAATCTTTAGATCTCAGCCCATATTTCAATTAAAACAATTACAGGTAAATGAAAAATCCTATGAATATTTAAGTCATTCAGCGTCTACCAACTAGTAAAAATTCATCCCAAATGCACTTCTTTTCAACAGCGCTCTAAACCACTGTCAAAACCCTTTCAAAGTGTCTCTTGCATCACTGACCTTTTCTTGCCCAAACTCACCTCAACACTTCAAATGTCTCTCACATGCTCAGTCACTCAACGTACTGCTGCGCCATCAATCCTCAGGTCCAAACACCACAACTTCATGCATCTCTTCGATGAGCCCAATTGGTCAAGCCAGTGGGTCACGTGATCATCAGAATACTATTAGTAAAATAAATACTGTTTCCTCTCCCTCTGCTTTATCCTTCGCTTCCTCCTCCTGCATTTTTCTTTCAGTCTCTTCTTCCTCCTCCTCCTCTCCACTCGCTCTCCTGACTGTCTCTAAAAGGAGCTATTTACTCCTCCTCCTCCTCCTCCTCCTCTTCTTCCTCCTCTTCCTCTTCTTCTTCTTCTCCGTCCTCGTTGGCGTAGATACCGGCTTCCCACTTCAGCGCCATGTCGCTTTTCCTCCTGGTGACACGTGTGGCCTCCAGAACCTGTCGATCAAAACAACCAATCAGATGAAGGCACATTCAAAGCAACAGTGGCAGTTAGCAGGAGCCTGATACAATCCATGCTATTCCCCAACTCAAGGGATAAAATGGCAACAACATGACAAAAAGAAAACACACCACAGTGACTTTCACATAGCATGCAGTGTTTGTCAAAAACTGAGGGAGTGCTTGATTAAACCAGCCTGCAGTAAAGCTCTGTGAATTTCCCCACTGAAGGACGAATAAAGGTTCATCTTATCTTATCTTCACAATATCGACCAAGTGAAGCGCGCCTGCAGTATTTGACAATAATAACACAGGTACTCCATTTCAGGGAAACGTTCATGCTGGAACACTAGAATTTTTTTTTTTTCATACTTCATGTTCTCTCATCACCATCCCTCTCACTCATTCATGCCAACACACACAGTTACACACAATTACAAACACATCTTCACACAAGGAAGATTTCTTTGTGAGCAGGAATCCAGGGTGAAGGTGAGGTCAATTGTGGACCTAAAGGTGCTTTGTTAAGGCATTAATGATGATTCCACATTATGGAGCCCTACTCAAGATTCAAGCATTTACACTATTATAACTATAACCTCCAACAATGTTGATCACAACATAGACACATATAAGCATAACTCAGAAAAGCTTGTAAATACACATCATATCTTTAAATAGTTGTATACTTGAGCACATTATTAAAATGTAGAGTGCCCTTCACATTTTCATTTTCTGCTACCTCTATATTTTAAATACAAACTTGATTTGTTAAATGTCATGAGCTATTAATTCTTTACGAGGTGGGGGTGGTGGGGGTCAGAGGTCACACCAAATCCATGGACAAACACATGCAGCACCAACACCACAGAGCAGAACAGTAAGGCAGTGAGACCACAAGCAGACCTGGGACCAGATATGACATACTTTTAGGTTTCCTTCACAGAATCCACCCAGTCGAGGGTTTCAAACAAAAATGCATCTCTGTCTATATTTTCAGGACTGGTTTCACATCAGGGTGACTGCGGGAAGTGACTTACTGTTGACTCATCTACATTTAACGGTGAAGAAGTAGGCGATTGCCAGTGGAAATCTCCATTCTGGCAAGTCAGCGTTTGGATGAATGGTCAGTTTTTCTACTTTCTACTTTTACTTTTCATTCATAAAATCCTTCTTCAATTTGTACAGAAACAGTCCAAATATACTCAGGAATGCATAATTTTTTTCATTTTAGTCTGACCCAGGTCTGTCAGTACAGGCAGTTAACGGAGTGAACAGGTTTGGGGTGCAAACAGGTACCTCGGTGGTTACCTCGTTAGCCAGCAACAAACGGGCATACTGACCGACCAGCAGGAGAGAAGCAACAGTACACACAGTCAACATATGTGATGTCATCAGGGATAAACAATAACAACATCAGCAACAACCCTGCTGCATGTCCGAGGTCATTTCAGTTCAATATCTTGAAAAAATGCATGATAACTATGATATGAATTCTGCACTACATGATATGTTAGTATGCATGTTCGTGTATGTGAAGGTTAAATTGAGTTTATGGAACTTATACATAATGAAAAAAGGTGGAGAAGTGAAACTGTTCTCATTTTCTAGTTATGAAACTTTTTTCCATCATGTAAGCCATTTTGCAACATAATTGTTCTTTGTAGTCCTCCACAGACACTTAAGTCTTCCAAAATTCAATACTTCCTTTCAAGAGAGGCCTAATTCTGAACAATGACACCCTGCCAGAAGAAGTCTGGCATTCAAAAAACGTAATCAGATACAAAATACAAAAAATGAGAAAAGATGGAGTCAGGACAAAAATCCCCAAATGTCTGTGCCTTACTTTCAGTTTCATTTCCTGCTTCAGGCTGGGAAATTCCCATTGGTGTTGTACAGTATTTGCTCATGCCCACAGGCCACGGAGGGAAACATTCAAACTATGTTGATATTAAATCCCAGTAAAGCACAAGAATCAAACAAGCACATAATGTGTGATGAGCCGCAATCACCTTTTTGCTACTTTGACACTTTTTTGATGATGTGATCAGAAGTTCAACCAGAACTTCGTTAAAAAAATCTGCAGGTTTATTTAGTTATATTTTATTTATCTAGATCAAGATTCTTTTTTCATTTATAGCCGCTGGTCCCTAAAAGTAATATCTATCCAAACCTATACAAAATGCATACGTTGTGTTTTTGCTTTTGCAGTAATCTAAGGTAAGACAGTATTGTGCAGAGTCATACATGGGCAAAAAAGTCTTCCTTTCCTTCCCCTAACTTAGCTTCTCCAAGTTTAAATACTTACACTGTTGTCCTCCAGTTTCTCCCTCCTCTTCACCTTGTGTGTTTCATAGTCTTCCATAAGTGTCTGCATGAAGTTTTTGGGTCGGGATCCTCCGGAGTCCTCGCTGCCGGCGTCAGACAGGGCTCCCTCTGAGGGTGAGGGTGAGACAGGCGGTGCAGGTCGAACCTTCTCGATCTTTCCTGCACAAAAAAAGCATGTGGAGTTGGACACATGTTTGCCAAATTAGCATGATCCCACCAAGCATTTTTTTTTCATATATTCTAACTGGTATGTATGCATAAAAACCATGACTACACCTTTCACATAATGACATATTTTTCAAACTTAATAATATCAATGATGGCTACATTCCATTTAGTTTTTTTAGGCACACTAGGAATGGAGCCATTGTTGATGCTATTTGTTACACGTGTGCTTCTCCTGCAAGAGTCCACAATGAGAAAAGTCTTTTGTCACTGTTCTAACATGATTGCATCACAACCAACAACTGTGGTTTGAGTGTGGTGTGTTTTAAAACATCTGTTTCCTTTGTTTACTCTCTCTCAACTGAAAACTTCACATTATGTACACACAAGAGAAACCCCCACACAAAAACACATAAACATCCTCCATCATTATAGCAAGAAGACTATAATCAGAAAAAGCAGCCAGAAATAGACACAGCCTATGTGTGTGGTCAGGTTTAGCCAGGTATACATGAATGTCTGTACAGGCAAACAGTTCTTGTGATATTTTGATCTGAATCAAAGTGGTGGACTGACTGACACTGGTATCCCTGGAGCCAGGCTAGCTAAATGCAACAACAAATGCATACCGTGTGTCTCATACACAGGGACCAGTGAAGAACTCCCTTGTACTCACTAACCTGGTGCAGTCCTCGCTGTCAGTGTGAGTCTAGATGGCAGGCTGTTGCTCTTCATCTTATCTGCTGGGGAGATGGTGGTTTGCCGCATCCCCGTCCTCACGTGACCATGACCGCTGCTGGAAGCATTGCCAGGGCGGGCAGTAACAGCAGGCTGCGTCTCCCTCTGCTTCTTCAGCTCCTCCTCCCTCTGCTGAGCCGCTCGGATCTCCTCCTCGATCATTGACAGAGTTCGTTGCTTCTTGGAGCGCAGGCGGAACGGGCCGCTGGCGGGCTCCACCTCAGGGGCTCGTGCTACTGCCGCCGTGCTACGCAGCTCGGCAGCCTCTGAGTATTTGCTGAAGTAGCTGAACTCTGGTTTCTCTGGGCTCGGAGGAGAAGGGGGACGGTAGACTGGGGTCGGCCTGGGAACCGGTGCTGCTGCAGCAGGGGCCGGAGCTGGAGCCGGGGTTGAGGAGGCGAGTGCTCTGGCGTAAGAGGATTGGATTTTGATCCTGGGGCCTCCATCTTTGGGCCTCTGTGGTTGTGAGATGGGCTGTGAAGGAGGTGGAGAAGGCGTCTGGAGCTGTGGCTGCTGTGCTGGACTGGAGGGCTGTTGCTGCTGCAGAGCCTGCTGGGATTCTGAAGGCTTCTCTTCAGAAATGACTCTCACCTCTGGCCGCCTGTCTGGCTGAGGAGACGGGTTGGATGGAGCAGGACTGGAGGATGCAGGTGATTGTAGACTGGGAGCTCCACCAGAAGACACAGGAGAGTAAGAAACTGGCACTGGGCTACTTGTAGAAGCTGAGGATGGAGACACAGGGGTGCTCAGTTGTGAAGAATTCAAGTCAGATGGCTGCCACTCATCTCCATTCTGAGCTGCCAGGGCATTCTGGATGGCATTTTGGACAAGTACCCCTGCGTGGTACTCCAGCTCATCCTCTGTTGGACCGCCACTGGTCTGCCCATTGACTGGCGTGGTGGGCTGGGGAGTAGGCGGTGACACCGGGGTGAGTGGCAGCGGGGTAGGTGGTAGTGAAGCTCCGCTGTCGGAAACATTATCCAAGCTAAACACAGTAGTGTCCTGTGAGCGGACAGATAGCTCGTCTAATCCTGAGTCAGACTCCTCCGGGTGAAACGATGGATGGAAATGGCCCTTCCCTTCTTCCTCCTCACGCAGGATTGTCATCACAGCTCGTGCACAAGTAAATTCTTCTGCCAGACCTTCGTCGGACCAGGTCACGCGACCCTCTCCGGTTTCTGCAACAATGTCACTGCTCCCTTGGCTGGCCCTGGTTACGGATTTCGAAAAGGGTTTGGCGGAGTATATGTGAGGAGCTACGTCCCTCTTGGTTGGCTCCCCTTGTAGAAACTGCTTCCTGGCCGATGAGAAGTCGATCTGCTCCTCCACAATGTCCACCTTCCTGTTTAGCTCTGGGTCAAAGGTCACCATTGTGGGAGGACCTGACATCTGGGGCAACAAATAGAGATGGGGAAGGAGAGAGTTAAAAGAAAGGAAAGAACTAAAAGTAAGATGGAAAATCAACACTCATCCGCATTACTTTTGAATGGTATGGTGTCTATGAGTGTGTGTGTGTGTCACCTGTGTGTATGCATAAGTATGATTCTGTTTCTGCTGTTTCCTCTCCTGGTATTTCTTGAGAGACTCAAGCTGCTCTGCATCCAGCTGGTCTTCCAAAGGAACCTGGAATGATTGAATGAACCAACCAAATAACCACTCAGTTTCTCAGGAAGTCAATGGCATTAAAATAAAAAACAGAAGATTAAATGTGGGGCTACCTCCTGAGGAGGGTTCCACCAGCGCTGGGCGATCCCAGGGTTTTTCTTTACTGCCTGGTCTTTGATCAGCTCCTGACGCTCACGCTCCAGCTCCTGAACCTGACGGGGGAACAAACCAGGGGAAGACAAGAGAAGAAAGAATATGAACATGTAGATGCATTCCCAATAATTTGCAGTTAGCATTAGCTTCTCATGACATATTAGTTCAAAGTTGGATAGGAGAAAAAGTTGTATGCATATTTAAGTGTTTGAAAATATGTTGACTTTGCCCCTGTCAGTGCAGTCCAGTGAGACCTGTTGGAGGCCTGTTGGCAGGTGATACAGGTACAGGTTTCTGTGACCTTGCTAAGCAAATGTATTGTTCTTGAGCATACCGTGTTATACCCAACTACTCTGGAAGCAAAACAAAGACGCTAACACTGACCACAATTGGCCTTTTGGGCAGTGCTGTTGCATCATGTGCTTGTGTTACTCTGGGTTAACTTGCGTCAGACTTTCAATTTCAAAATTCCTTCCCTTAAAACTGTGATTTCATGATTTGATCTAAAGTGCGTTGTGGGAAGCACACTCCAAGCTGAGATCCATTCACTGAGATAACACTGTGGATGAACAGACTACAAACTTTAATGAATCAATCAATCAATCGTGATACTGTGCTTTTTGTCATTTTCTGTTACCCTGACTTGACTTCCATGCATTTTCATATTTTTTAGACTGGGGTATTAATGTTGAGGCTGGATACTTAGTGAAAAAGCCTTTTGTGTTTATTCTTTATGAAATATTCTAGTTTCAAAATTGTTGCAATAACAAAGAGGACTAATTTCAAACAAGGATGGAAAAGTATTAATACTATCAGCAGTAGTAATAGTAGTAGTAAACATTTGCTTGAACCTTAACATTCAATTTTTAAACTAATCATGTCAGAATTTACCTGGCAATTTAATTGTGTTTTAGGAAGCAAACAGTTTAGACAAAAGACAAAAATCATGATTCACAGCAAGAGAACTGTTGTGTTGCTTTTGTAACTGTATATTTGCTACAGCTGATACATTATCTAATGGCCCTTTACCTCCTCTGTGGGTCGTCTCCTTGTCACCCTGACCTGCTGCTCCTCTCCAGGGGAGAAGAGTTTCGCCGGCCGTCTCTCCTCCTGAAATGCTCTCAGCTCAAACTTGGCCCCACTGCGCCCCGACTCCTCTCCCTGTACATGCCCATTGGTCCTCACAGGAGAGTCCTCCTGGTGGAGGAACGTAGTTTGTCTCTGTCCCTCCACAACAATTGACTGGTGATTGATGGGAGAGGAGGTTGACACACAGACTGAAGGAGAGTTTCCATCGATGCTGATTGGTCTGATGTGTTCTGACGGAGAAGCGTTTCCGTTGGTGGGTGTTTCTGAGGCGGCGTCTAAAACCTGGTCCAAGTAGCGGATCTCCTGTAGACACAGCAGATAATCACACTATTATATTATAATGTTCACCAAACTCCTCCTATTATTATAATAAGGTGATAATATGCAGATCAGAGATCAGATGACAAACCATATACTATGGATGTATATGATGAAAACTATAAATGCAGGAAAAGACCCTACTTATACTATACATTTCTGGACATGGCAGTAAATGTAATGTAAATGTTGCCAGCAGAAGAAACCCCTGTCTGTGAAAATAAAAGAAACAAAAAAAAAAACGATTCAATTCAATTCAAAATAAATAAATTGCTACAGGTCAAGGATTTTAGTGCTGATACCTGCTTCATTTGGGAGAAAATAATACAACGTTTGAGCTGGGTCTTGCTCAGAGAATCTGCATACCTGCACAACCTCGCTGTCAGGAGTCTCTACTTTCACACCAACTGCATTGTGGGCTCGGTTACTGGGGCTGCTGAGGCAGCCATGTTGGATCTGCTGGCTCTCCAGTTCCATGGTTGCAGGCCTGTCAGTGATAACGCTGACCGATTCCTGGAAACTGACGCTCTTCAGGGCTCGCTCTCTCGGTATGTCACTGACATCCTCGGCTGCCCGCCATGATTTCTGTGTCAGCAAAAAAAAGACATGAGGTTCAGAGGTACTGTATGTACACTGTCTCATGATCACTTCAATAAAAGCAAACATTTTGTTTGCTTAAAGTAGGAATTCAGACATTAGATCTCTAAAACACACACACATACACTGCATCCAGACACATGTCACACATATAAATCTGTCTGTCTGCATTGCAGTAGTACAGTATGGTAAGCTAAACCTCTGCAGCAGCATGAATGTGTTCTAACTGGTTTCTACCACGAGGGGGCGATAACTCCCATACTGCTGCTATAAAACAGACCAGAAACACAAAAACCTTCCACAGTACTGAAAGTTATTGTATCTTCACTGTATGTTGAATACCTGACAAATAATTAAAATACAGTAACTCTTCCTGCCTGACATGTCTTCATGTTCTTTATAAGACAACAGACAAACTGACAGGTGGGATGGCAAATAATTAATTTTATAGTTTTTGGAGAAAAGAAACGAGAAACATGCCTTGTTCCTCTTCACAGGATATGTCCACTAAAACTGTACTTATTTTCTATTGATTCACGATCTGAGACCGATGGTCCTATCTGGCATCACTATTTTAACATAATACTTATTCTGCATAAAGTTAGTCTGAAGTGTGTCACTGGCAAGAGAGTCGTCAAAGATACTGTTGTAGGTTCTGCAACATCAAAGATATTCCAGGATTTATAGCCTCACATTTGCTCTGTTAGTCACATTCACCGCCTGTATCTTCCTATCCTTAGCTGCTTACAGAGCAGTTTCACGGATCTGTTTTTGGATTTGAAGCGTCTGGTTCAAGGCCACAACATCAGTAGTTGTTATACAAGGAGGGGATCTGTTTTCCAAAACCTAAATTTCCCAGCTGAGTTGGTCGTGAAGCCTGGAGAACTGTGAAACCATAATATGGTGTCAATGTGTTATAAATTGGTCTCCAAATGAAATGAAATCTGTCAACTTGCTGTAATACAGTACATACATTATATGGCTGTCACTTTTTATTCTAAACATGAACATTCTTTCGAATGTGGGATCTGGGATGCATCACAACCTCACAACAAAAACTCTAGCTTACTACCATAAAATACAAGACTACCATAGGACGGGAGATAGGTTTATATGCAGCAATACAATAAAACATGCGATATCAATTCCCAAGGTACAAATTATTGCTACATATATGAATCATTATCATTATCATCAATTGCTGTGATGTGAGAAGAGTGTAATGTAAAGTTAGACAACATTAACAAGATTAATTCGCATTAAAATTCATTCAAACAAATTGTGTCATTTGAAATTTGATTTTTGGGAAAAGTGACAGCGATAATGCATATGTACAAACACAGGTGACTTTAGTTCATAAAATGAGGAACATTTTTATCCACTGATGTAATTTCAAGGCTGACAAACACCAGTTAACACAGTTCCCTAAATACAATTATTATATCATCTCTGAAGAATGTGTTACACCCTTATGAAGCAATAATCAACAGTTAATGCAATACTGTGATTTTGAGCACTTTCTTCCTCCATTTTGAAAACCAAGCTCTGATTTCATAAAATACTTAGATAAAATACTGCTGCCACAGTTCACTGACAGAGTGATTTATCCAGAGAAAAAATGTACAAACCCAGGGTTGAGGGTCTGGTTAAAGCACATCAGTAGACACACTGGCATGCAGGGATCAAACCTGTGACCTTCCGTTTTTGTAAACCATCCATCCGACACATTCCAGACCCACCGTTAGCAAGAAGCTACACTTACAAACTCGTGTCTATATTGAACTTTCTGTTTCTACTAACAAATACTCTATTGGCTTCCTGTTTTACTGCCTTACACCAATTACACCTCTGTTCCAAGGATGTGTTTACTTCCATGAGGGGTTGTTGACCCCCGTCTTTGTAACATGTGAGAGTGTGTGTGTGGGGATTTAATGAGCATCACTTCAGTGAATTGGAACACTGTTCAGTTAAAGCACGCACGACCATAAAGAGGAAGTCTTTGCTTTTAACCCCTCTCACACTTAAATACTCAGACGCACTACCAGACTGGCATTTAACTATCAACATAAGGCATTTCTGCAGAAATCAGTGGCAGAAAGGGCAGCCTAGTTTTAAATCTAGATCATTTCTCTTGCCTCCCTTTCAGTATTCTTGGTCCCCGTCATCTCATCCGCCCAATCCCCTCACTCCCTCTTTATTGCTCTTTTTGCTTCTTTTGCTTCCTCTCTTGCTTCCTCTCTCCTCTCTGGGATTGTTCATGTGTTCAACAGTGGTCAGCGAAGTCACATGGTGGATTATAACACTCTGCCTCTCCTCCAAAAGCCTTCTCTCATCTATACTGCAGTTACACTGTCCTTTCTCCTCCTCAGCTCTCTCTCCTCCTCCCTCATATTCTTGTGTCTCTTGTTTGTATTGCAAGAAAAAAAAAGTTCTCTGAGGGCATTTTGGTGACCTATCTGGCTCAGTCACATGCAAATTCCTCACTTAATACTGTTTTAGTCTGTGATGTATCCCAATAAAAGCTAGACTAGACATGTTATACAATATATTTTGTTTGAGTTGTGTACTTATAGTAGCCTAAAAGTTTCCAACCATGTTCAAAGCCAGAGAAATGCATAATTTTATGACTGCTTTTAGGAATGCTTTATGAGGTTGCCTGTAAATGGCGTCATATCCCCTTTACCTCCTCTGCTTGCTCTAACCTCTGAAACATGGGAAACACCAGGTGATACATCAGATAGTGAGGAAGGAAGTTGGTGCTACGCACCCATGCTAATGTGTACTATTATTTGCATTGTTCACTCATGATAGAGCATGGTGATTCATTTTCATCTTTAACAATGAAGACAACTCCCATGATCCCACGCTACTTCATGAGGTCACCAAACTCCATCATTTGTTATTGTCTTGATTGAGAGACCCCAGGAATTAATAATGGCGCATTTAAAGGAATATGTATGAGGAATGATGTTAAAATCTATGACATTTTAATATAGAAAAAAAATCCCTTTGGCTACTCTGTGTCAAGGTTGTTATAAAAACTGTATCTAAAAAAAGTGATTCAGAAACCAGAAACAGCCATGCCAGCATCTCTGTGAGGCTGTACTTAGGGGCAGTAGTGATTTGAGCTAAATGAGCTGATAATAATGTGCTCACAAAGATAATGTCATGACGATGATGGCAAGCAGGCGTTAATTTTACCATCTTTACTTTATGCAAACATTTACCAATTAGCACAAAAGTGCAGCAGACGCTGATGAGACCATATTATTTCTTTCATCTGTAGTGAGTTGTGTGCTTTCTTTGTTGTCTGCTCACCCTCTCACACCCTGCCCAAGTCAAATGATTATTCACCCAGTTAATGATATTAGCCACCATGTGAGGACCAGATGTCACTCTTATGTACGCGCTCGCAAGGTCATCTGTCTTGTTACGTCCGACCCATTGTATATAGTGGATGTGTATGCGAGTGCATGTGCAGGAATGTGTGTGTAGGAGTGCGTGTCTCGCAGGCAGGACAGTACAGAGGGGGAGGATATCCTGTTACTGCCTCAGGAAAACAGTACTACAGTAGAGGAATGTCTCATATGCAATGCTGTTCTGCTACACACACAATAACTGGAGTGTGTGTGAGACTGTAGTTGTGCAGCCGTGCGTGGCGGTGCGAGTGTGTCCTTTCATGTGTGTGTAGTTGCATGGGAGGTGTGTTTCTGACTCTCATTGAGGTGAGCTGACATTCCAGGCATAACTGGCTGTCCTCAAGGCTCGGACTTTAATGCTTGTGATGAGGGACACTGTACACCCCGCCTGGCCAGCTAAAGGAGCAAAGTGCGAGTGGGAGTGTGCAAAGAAATCATCTAGCCAGAACGAAAAAGCTTCTTCATGATTAGTCTGAAAGCACCAGAATGTGTTATTACCCTTGTAAAAGCAACTTAAGGCTCCTTTAGCATGTAAACGCTCATAAATGTCTATGCAACAGTTACATGAATGTGAAATATAGTGTTAATAGCCATAACAGTCGCACACCATGACCATCATCACCACCATGACATGTCAGCTGTGTTTGTATTTGGCTTTCTAAAAAAAGGACAGAAAGGAAAGGAAAATACGAGAGACATTTTTACCAGTCCTGCCTTGTTTATGGAGCTATTTTAGGGTGAGGACGTGGCTTTAGAGTTTTGAATTGGTATCAAATTAGAATCTGAGTGTGGATTATGAGATTATTCTAGGATTATGTTGGTGATTATGCTGGAGGGTGATTTTGGGTTTCGGTTTTGGGCAGAAAGTTTAGATCGCAGTTAAGATTAAGATGCTATTTTATGGCTTAGATTTGATCTTGAAGTTAAAATTAGGGACGGATCAGATTGCTAAAGTCTAGGGTTTTTAATATAATTAGCGTTAACTGAGGTTGTTGTACTATGCACTCTGACATATTACAGTTTTCGCTTTCAGATTAATATTGTCAGAAGAAAAAGAACAATACATTTCCATATTAACCCAGGAGCACAGGTTAATGTCATGTATGTAACTGGGAGTGTTAAGGTTAATATTATAATAGGTGGGAACCAGTGAACTCACTGGAAAGCCAGGACAAGTATAGTAATTCAGTCATGAGTCTATCTGAGTCAGCTAACTATTACAGTCTTATGTTCTGTCTAAATGCTGTCTCATTCTCAGCCTGTCGCCATTCCCATCACATCTGGAAATGCTTACGCTCTGACTGTGATGCACAAAAATCACAAACACACACACACACAAACATGCACACTTTAAACATACACACTCCGCTGCATGCCTGAGACACTGGGGGGTTTGTGAGTTAGAAAACTTTTACCATAATATGAATACATCCATAAACTCCCTGACTGGAAGGAAATGCACAACCTTGACGTCTCTCACACTACTATCTTTCTGTTTCTCTCCATCTCACACACAAGCATAATTTCCATGCCTTTAATATTGCGTCATTGGTCTATGAGCATACACTGTAGCCAGAACACATGGACACACAAATTAAGCTCCTGTGTAACCTAGTGCAGTGAGTGTTCCCGGCTCTGTTTCCCGGCTAAATATGATCCTGTATAGTAACTGGAGCCTGCTGCTGGTTTAACCTGGTGTTCATATCCAAACAGCCTGGATTATGAACCCAGGCCAAACAGTGCTATCCAGGACTTATTCATGATTTCTTTCAGTTTCCCCTTTGGACAGTTTTAGAGATGTTGAATATTAGTGATGGTATGTTATTGACAAACTAAACAAGAGGCTAAATTGACACATAGTGGATGACTGGTCGGTCAGCAGGCTGAAGGAGCTAACAGCTGGCACAAACATCAGGCCAGAGGAGAGGACTCAGCAGGATCTTCAGGCCAATGTGTGCAGAGGCCAAAGTGCGCAGTTCAGTTGTCACAACATGTTGCAACATCTGGACAAACGTTATCACCACAAGACAAGAACCTCAATTTTGACATGAATACTTAAAAAAAAATATAACTTTAAAAACACATCTGTTTGGGTGTTGCTGTTTGGACTGGACTGTTGTCTCTTCCTCTTTCCTTCCTCCTCTTTTCTGTCACAGTATTCCAGTTCACATTGGCCATCTGTAGCTGGTCTTTTACTGAATTTAAGCTTTCAGGACACATTTCTGTTTAAAAAACTGAAGTGAGGTGAAGAGCCATTACATTCATCATAAGTAGCCATTTACTCGTTTTCTCTCCTTTTTCTCATCAAAACAAAATACATTCAATCTATTAATGATAAAAAGGTGCAAAAATACCTCGAATAGCCTTAAATAACCAAGAACTGTCAAACAACTCCTCAAAGTTAAACACAGTTAGTACTCACCTGCTGTTCTCTCTTGTGTCTCAGTAGATTTTTCTAATTTAGTGATATCTGTAAATCCATGGTTTGATTTTTATAAGCAAGTTTCCTTCAGTTTTCTAATATTATAATTACTTCCACCATCTATGTACTGTATGCCTTCTTTTCAACAACTTTATCTATTTTTCCTATTCAGCTCAGTTCACTTCAGTCCAGCCTCGGTCTGTCCTGTTCCATATAGTGGGAGTGCCGGACTTTTCCCTGGCCAAGCCTTTTCCTCCTCTTCTTCTCCTCCTTTTCCTCCCCTCCCGTCTCTTTCCTCTCCTCCACAAAGCCTCTCCTTTCTCAGTAACATTCCTGCAGGCTGCTCGGTAAGCTGTGATGTCATGGGCTAAGTGTGTGTATGTGTGTGTGTTTCTCCACAAACCCTCCCGCACAAAGACCCCGTCTGTGCAGGCCTTCATACAAACACACATACACTCACCAAAAACATCCACCCTGTGGCTCCCCACTCCTCCCTTCCTGTGTAAGACCAAGCCCTCTCTTTCCCCACTCCATACGTATGTTGCTCGTCCACTTTCCCTTTAACTTACAGCTCCTGTCAAAACTGAGGCGGCCAAGAGAAAGCGGCAGGCCGAGAGGCAATGATGAAGACATGATGAGTGAAGACAGGGGGAGGAGGGTGATAAGGGAGGTAATGGTATTTTCTTCTGTCATCATCAGCATGGGACTGTTGACTCAGTCTCACATGAAGGTTAGACTGATGTACTTGTTGTAATGACCTCTTAATAAGAAATACCTGCTGCTTCAGCCTGCCTTTAAGCCTCAAAGTATTTAATTATTAATGCTTTCAGCAGCGACTTTACAACAGGCTGGTTTTAATGCTCTTTCAAAGACTTGTTCACCTTGACAAGAATAAAACTTTATGAAAGTCAAACTCTGTTATTATTTGACTTAAAACAATCAAAAAACATTTCAGCTATTGGTAACTTGACAGAAAGTGACAAAAATCTCATTGTGACATCTCATGGTCACTATAAGGCTGCTCTGGTGTGTGAGTGTGTATGTGTTGGGTCACAGGATCAGGCCGGTGGAAACCAGAGCTCACTGGAGTCATGGTTCACTTTCTCCGCTCACAAACACTGCATCAAGACGCACTGGCAACACTTTCCTCAAATTTACAGGATCAATTAGCAATATTGTGTTAGAGGCTAGTAAATGATGGAGGACGGCGCTACAAGCAAGGTACCGATGTCAGAATGCATTTCAGCAATTAGCGCTGTAAAGATTAACATTTTACAGCCAAATTAGCAAATGACAAAGCAGGTTTTCCACAGACTTTGACAGAGTGATGCATTACCTCTTCTCTTGGCATTACTTTTGTTCTAATTAGCTAGTTTCCTCCTCTCTGCTGTGAAAAGTTGACCTTGACCTTCAGTCGATGACAAGAAGCTGAACCAGGTGTTGTACACATGGAGCCACAATTGTTTCATGTCTTCTTTGAATATCAGGGCTGAAATATCACATTTTGTTCAAAACTGTTATGAAATTAAGGTTTACATGCTTCAAAAGATAGTTTTGTAAGACTTCTTTTGGACCTGTACAATTCAAAAGTCTTTTAACAGTAGGTTTAATGTTGCTGATATTATTTATCTAACTGAGAATGGATTGAAATCAGGTGAGTATGTTGAGAACAGCAGGGTGGTCCAGAGGTCAGGGAGGTTATCCTGCTCTTTAACTCCAAAGGAAGGTCAGAAAAAGCCAATGTGTGCCTGTTAACAGCTGGGCATCCTGTCAGAGAGTGACAAACAGTAGCTGTCCCTGCTCACTAACTGTGAAATTCTCTGGATGAAATCATTGACTACAATGCAAAACAAACACACAAATGAAATGCCAGCTGTGCCACTCAAGCAACGTCCTAATACCCCCATCCCTTTTAAGTGCCCCTGTTTAAAATGACAAATCACAAGTTCTCAGTGAGTTCCCAGTCTAGAAATAACTCATATGTTGAAGAGAAATCGGTCACAGAAAATTGGGACAGTAACCCAATTATCGCATATACACTGGGGAGTTCAATTCCGGTATGGGTTGTAACACAGAAAGAGACTTGTGATGGCCATTATATTGGCGTTGGTGATTCACAGAGAGCTAATGACTACAGAGTAACAGACCAGCTGTGACATATGAAAACTGTTAGAAAATGAAAGACCAATGAAAAAGAGACTGAGGAAGACAGTGGGAGTGTATGTGACGCTTTATTCATGCGCATGTGTCTAAGGGTGATTGCATGTATCTGGGTCAACACTGTCTGGTCAATAAAGAGTAGTGCCCAGAGCAGTCTTATGTCATGGAAGTTGATCGTGATTGATCAGCAAATGACACACTTAACCATTGCAGTGTGCCAGAAAGACACAAATATCCACAGATCCACACCCTCACAGTACAGTGTAAACACAGAAAGATAGGCGTTTATATGAGTAAGAACAGAAAAATATGATCAACCTATAAGTCACAGTGGCTCTTTTAGTAATTAGGTCATATCCCACATGGCTGCAGGGTGTATAGTTTGAGTCTCTGACAGTGTGTGTGTGTGTGTGTGTTTGTGTCAGTTTGAAGTTGAAGTTTACAAAGGCTGACTATCCAAAGGAAAGCTGTGTATTTTGTCATATGCTGGTGAAATTACAAGAATTTACAACAGACCAAGCATACAAAGAGACAGAGAAGAGATTATGCTTCCCCCCATGAAGAACAAGCTTGGAATTTAAAGAAGTCTCTTTCAAAGCCTAAAGAAGGAGAGTGTTTGATATTCAAAATATAGGTTTTCCACAAAGTATTCCTTTCAGGCTGCAAACATCCACTTGAGTATTAACTCTGCCCAGTCAATATTCACAGTGTCGACACAAAATAAGAGCTTCTTAGGCTTGTTAAAGTGGGTGTTGTATAATTAATACAGAAAAACTCTGAAGAAATTAAAAGAAATTATGTCGCACTGGGGCTCCAGTCATCATACTTCTAATGTGATTAAATAGAAGTTTTTAAAAGGAGTGTTTAACAGTGTTGCGAGTTCAAAGATGAAGTATGATTCTGGACAAGCACGATCTATTTCTGCCTTCAAATTTATTTAAAAACTGGTGTAGACATTTGACATTTACAGATAGGAAGGAGGGGCTCATAATGACGTCTGAGTTTAGGAGAAAAGTGTCAATCATCTATTGTACTATTGGGCTTTTCCGGGCTGTAAAATCCTATTTAAGAGCGACTCATTTCACATAGAAGCTGCTAGTTGCCAAGTCCAGCAGTGCCTGCAGTGAAGGGTAACACCCTTTTAAATCCTTCAGACTCATACAGTTATTTTAAAAACAAAAGTCTTGCTGGATGATGATGACAGTGACAGAGTTTATAGATGGGTAGTGAACATTTTTTTAAGAAATTAAAACAAAGGATGCTGCAAAGTAAAGGAAACAACTAATTGGATTAAAGCCTATCACAGCTCACAGGTCATCTAAACAGGAAACCAGGAAGCTGCACTAACTTGTATCCATGGAAATGACTCTCAACACAGGAAATACACCAAAAACTGGAGGCCACCTGCACTAGAACGCAGCATGGCTCTGAGGTTCACCAGGGCCAACAATAGGCAAAATTAAAAGTGAAAAACAACAATCAGAGGAACCAAATCCAAAGTCGACATAAACGTAAAAGAACACTATTAAGACCTGGCTTAAGCTAATGGATTGTTAGCTGTTAGCAGCGTTGAAACAGCACCCACAAATGCACATAAGGATTTCTGATGAGTAAACAGTTCACAGCCAAGCAGCACAGAAACAATAAGGCAATGTTCCTCCCTGTTTAAGAGGCACTGGTACAATAAGGTTCGTGTGTCTATTGTGCATCTCCACCCAGCTTCATACACAGGCACACTGACGGCATATTGCAGCACTGCGAAAGAATAATAATGAAGGCGATTTTCACCTACCCACTGCCAGAGAGCTTGAAACAACAACCAGACTGAAATCATGTTAAGAAGCCTTTAGAGTTGTGAGTGTTACAGAGGAATGCACTGCATGTCTGGACTCATGGCAACTATTTGTGTCCCTTTTCAAGCCTCTCATGACACCACTCACGCACAGCCCAGACCCCCTAAGACCCCTTCATGAAACAACAACAAAGGGCCCGACAGGCGCTTCAGTGAGACTCTCGAGCCTGCATACTAATGCTATACTCCACACACACACTTACATGCTCACAGATGGAGGGCTCTTCTTAAGCGGAAAAGGTCTGTAGTCAGAGAGTGTGACCACTTGTGTGCACAAGCTCTCCAAGAACAGGACAGAGAGACCGATTAGGACTCCCAGCACAAGTACATGACTAACCGGGACAAAACACAGTCCAGCAGTAACACTGAACAGTCATCCATTATGAGTTATGTCTTGGACTGAGTAAAAGCACCGACTGTATTGCTTTATTCGACTGGAGCCCAGATCTGTGCGTATAATAATATTTCATACTGTGAAAGTAAAACAAACTGTACTTTGCTGGGCTAGTTGCCCAGTCGAAAGGGTGTACTCTGTGTGTATTATGTGACAGTTACTGTACAGTGAGTTTCAAGTAGAAGTCCTCCTGATCATCCTGAACAGACTCACGTGGCAACAATTTCAGTTTGCTGTAGATGACAGCGCTTATACACAGCCATGTAGCAAAGACATGAATGTTGTGAAACTACGTATTGACTAAAAATAGTTTGATATCTAGTAATTTACTGTCTTCTGCCAGCAGGATCCAAGAAACAGCTCTCAAGCCATGAAGTGTAATTAGTTCATTTGATTAGTATCCAATCAACAAAATGGACCAGACATTTTAAATGAGGTGTAATAAGGTTAGATATTACACAGGCCTGCAGAGCTGTGACTAGTAAACTCAACCGAATGTACCAAATACGTCAAATAACCCCGTCTCATACTGTTTTATCTGGTATTGTGGGAGTCAAAAAGTATAGCATTTAGTGTGATATTAAAAGGAAAAGACAAACAAGTCTCAATGTTTGCTCTTTAGTTCTGACTCACTCACACTTATTCACTTTTTAGAACCCCCATTGGGACCGTTTGGAATACATTAATAAAAACAAAAAAAAAATTGTCAAATGAAGTCTGTTTACTGACAATGGCTTTACAAAGCATTCCCAAGCCCATGTAGTAATGACCTTTACACAATCATGTGTTTGACAAAGTGGTGAGCCTCGCCCCATCCTCGCTTGTGAATGACAAGCGAGTGACAAGATGCCCATTTCATACCCAATCATGATACGATCACCTGTTACCAATGAACCTGTTTGACTGTGGAATGATCCAAACAGATGTTTTTGGATCCTTCCACAACTTTCACAGTCTTTTGTTGCTCCTGTCCCAACTTATCTGAAACATTTTGCTGCCATCAGATTCAGAATAAACATCTATTTCACAAAATCAATGAAGTTGATGAGTCAAAAAGGATTAGCAAATGATCATTTTCTGTTTTACGTATGTTTTAAACAGCTTCCCAACTTTTTAAAATGTCACAACAAAAGGACAAATCTTTTCAGGACACATTGCCAAGAACTTTTTTGGTTCCCTTCCTTTCCTCAGCTTCCCTTGGTTATGTAACAGTCCATCTACCTCCTGCTGTTAATCTAGCAGGACACACTACTCACTGTCAACTATCATTCTCTTTGTTTCATATCACATCACACACAAACACACACAGCAAATCACTGACCACAACCATTTCAATACACCACCCTTTAAACAGACAGTATAATGACTGATACTTCTAGTCTTACAGGCAACAAAAACAGTATTGTACAGTACATTAACTCCCAAACAAGTCTGTCATTAAAATAATGTAAGTAATCTCAGAACTGAAATCGAATAGATAAATATAATCCTCTATGGCATCAGACAGACAATGATGGCAGGGTTTGAGGATTTTCGAAGATGTGGTGGTGCCTGTTTCTGTGTGTGAGTGAGTGTGTGAAGGAAAAAGCCACGGAGCATATAATTCTAATCCTTTCCCAGCGTGAATCAGCCCATTTTAGCATTTTGTCCCTCAGGACTCTCAGTGCTGAGACCACACAGTGAGGGTAATCAGCTAACAGGCCACTGGGCTAAAGGTTCTGAATAAAATTAACATATGTGGTCAGAGAAGCAAACATGTAAGCTTTTTTTTTTTAAGGGAGGCTTCACACAATGAGTGAGACGTGGCTTTTTTGCAGTTTCACACATAAATTGTTGGACTGGTTGCTGGATGCTGCTGCCTCTTTTGCTGTTTTTTTATGTGGTCAATCTGCATCACTTACGTCATCAGCCAATTACGCATTAGTATGACTACGGGCACCACCGATAACTGTTGATGTCACGTTGCAAACAATTAGTTCAAACCAGCAGTTTCAAAGTTAGGATGACATTAAATGTGCTGTTTGAGACAAAGAGTGGCGAAAGAATAGATTAGTGACTTACATTACTGCACAACACTCACTGGAATAGCAGCTAGCTATGTTTAGAAAGGTTGGCTCGCCCACCTACCAAAACACACCCCAGAATGCTGGCTAATTAGTTGGCTTGTTATCACTACACGTTGTTCACTGGATAATCTAATTTGTCAAATTCAGTGTGTTTGGATTGCATGCCAGAGCTAAAACACCTCATAATAATAGCTCTAAAATGAAACTAAATAGTCAAAGTGGTTTGGAGGAAAAACAACTAAGTACTCAATTGGCTCATCTGATAAACACAAAGAAGACAGAAAACTGTTTACAGTAAATTGTCTGACAACTACCAGTATGATGAACTTAACAGTAATTGTGTCTGACCTTATTATCCATCACCAGCGTACTCTTCTTCTGCATTAGTTGGTTGATCATGTCACTGCCATTTCTAACATCTCCTCCGTATGTTCTGATGCTGCATGGCCACAGCTGACCGAGCCTGAGCAGCACACAGAAGAGCTACCAGAGCCTTAGCTTTACTCCCGACCATCAGGCAGAGCACATTAACTCTGTTGTCCTGAGAGAGTGAACCTCTTCCCAGTGTTAGCTTATAGCATTAACTAGCTCTGCTCTGCCTCACACTGAGAAGAGCAGTGTGCTAATCACCTGTCTATTTCAGGAAACTAGCTCATTAGGCTGCAGCATTTAGACAGAGGAAGGAGGCTTCACACAGGAAGAAAACAGGGCTTGTGTGACAGCAAACATGTCTGAGCCTGACGAATGCAGCATTTCCCCGTGTATTTAGACACTATTTTTTCTGTGGTTTCAAAGGAATATCATGGCTTCCGTACCATTTTGAAAAACAGCAGCAATCACCGTGTGCTCACCACCATTTTTAGAGAAGGAACACTTGACTAGAGAGAGTCAGAATGACATGACCTGAAATAAGACCTGCTGTTGAGCTTTAAATTGAATTCATTTCTGCCTCTGCTTGCGTACACGTTACCACTGCGCGAACAGTGGTAACTAAATCAGACTGTTCACTCCCAGTGAATTCCTCAAGTGCATATCTTCAAAAATGACAACAAATCAAATAACAAATAATAAAATCTGCCCTGCTATATGTGAAAGAAAATCATCCAGCAACATAGTCAAGTCTCAGCTGAACATTTTAAAGAAAACTCCCCTCAGGTTCTGTTACAAAATTTCACTACATTCCACGAGTTATATCGTGATGAAGTGTTGTAATTTACTGATAGGTGTTCCCTCTTTCACTCCAGCTACCTTATCTACTCCCGTGTGAGTTACTGATTTCTTGCATTCTCCCAACAACCTTTTAGCAACCCGCAGGAGTATCCTCGAATTTATTTCATCCAGCCCAGAGAGCAGTTGCAATCATGACAGCTGCAGTTACTGCGTAGAGTGAGTTTTTACAGTTGAAAACAGTGAGAGTTGCACCCTAGAGGTCCTTTCAACCCTGCTCTACTGCCCGCAAATCTGTCTGGCCTGTCCTAAAGGAAGACTTTTTTTGAGGGCATGGGAACTAAAAGTACATAAAAATGTTATGGCTCATGCCCTTGATTCTCTGATAGTTGGCCAAACATTTGGTCAAAATGACCTCACTTCCTAAAAATGCCCCTACTTTGAGGGTCCGAGGCTCGGCTGGACTCTCACGCGGATAAGAAACGACAACACCCACATGGACGGCGGTGCCCCGAACCCCCCTCACACATTCTGCAACACCTAAAGCCCAAATGGTATTTTGACATTCCAGTCTGAAGCTGGAATGTGATAAAGAGACCTGCAGCTTTTCACCACCAAAACACAGCACTATGTTATGAGATGAAACCCTGACATTAGAGGTCAACCTCCCTTCTGACTTCCCAGAACTGCAGATTAAGTCAATGCTTTAGTATCTAATCAAACTGTTTCTTGATGATCCAGCTCACTTTGCTTCCGTCACGGGAGATTGAGCCAATTTATGTGGCTTTAAAAGTTACAAATGTTCTGTTCAAAGACAGTTATCTCAATTATGTCCTGTTTCTTGCATTTTTGTTCATTGTCAATGTGTTTGTGAGTTTGGTGTAAACACAGTATTTGTCCGAGCAGGTGGTTTGTGCTTTGCTTTGTGCTGAATGAATGACTTCTGTTGCGCAGTACAACAATAGTCGGTGGATGTTGTGGACAATAGTGGGAGGCGGAGGTTGTGTAATGGTGGCCATCACATGGCTGGGTTGTATTGTTGCGTTTCCTGAATCCCCCCAGTTCTCTTCCTCTCTGGAACACAAATACCAAAACACGGGACAAAATACTTTTCTAAGATGGAATGTGACGAAAAAATTACCCTTTGAATTTGTTGCATGCTTCATTCAAACATTTTCTTTCATTGTATCCAAACTAAATAGTTTGGCTTGGTGTATCCTGCGTTGGAGCATCGTTGAGCAAATCAGAGGCTTGTGGCAGGATTAAGAATGAGCGAGTCATCTTCTTGTGCCAGGGTAAAGAATGGATTCCAACCCAAAATGTTGACAAGCATGGATGACATCCAGGCATGACTAAAGATGAGTTAACTGCTCTATCTTAGCTGCTTGGTCAAGTGAAAGATAAAAAAGTAAAGTACAGAGTAATGAAATGAAAAACAAGATGGCACTTCAGTTTGATTATCAGGAAAACCCAAACCTCTATACCGAAAAATCCTCTCTAACGGGATAACCAATCACAACACTTATTCCCATGACTCAGGTGAAGACTCAGGTCTTTTTTTGTTCAATTCCTTTTCCCGTGACATAAAGACTGGTTGCGTTGTGAAGAATCCAAAAACAGCCTGTCTTCATCTCTTCAAATTTGCTCTTTTGCTGTATCAAGGTGACTTCTTTTTGCTGTATTGTCAAAGAAAGAATTCTGATAAATAAACCAGAGGCACACACTCTCAGACACCACTGTGTCCCTTCATCACATTTAGCTGTCATCCATTCCCATGGGCCAAGCAAAAATAGCCACAAAGTGTCATTCACACTCCAAAGAACTGCTTAAAATTCCAACTACTTCAGACATGCAAAGACATGTGGAGGCTTTGTTTAAATGCTGGGAAAATTATTTTCAGGGCTCAGTTTAATAGTTGGCCTGAGGGACGCTCACATGATTTCCAATGACAACATTTTCTTTCCTATTCATATCGTCCACTCATTGTCAGCTGATAGTACGCACATTATGAAGTGAGAAGTGACAGCATACAGCATATCCACAAAGGGGTATAACTCTATAGACACCACAATTGTGTATCAATGACATTAGTGTCGATGTGAACAGCAATGATTTGACTATAATGTGTGGGACTTCATCCAATAACACAAGGCAGAGTATCACTCTCTTCCTGGAAGACAGCCAATGGAGGCCCATCAACAGATCGGCCATTGAAAGGCCATCGGCCAGTTAATGTCAACAAGGCTTTGAGCCGTGTGAGGCTAAACAGACTTCCTAGACCAGCATCCTCCACCTCCCACCCTCACGTTTTTCTCACTCGCTCCGCTCCAACTACCCCCAACACACACACACCCGCACTACCCTTTATCTCTCCTTGCGCTCATTGTTTCTTGTCATCACATCAGCCTTTCTCATTCCATCTCTCCTTCAATACCCCAGTCCCATTTCCACCTCCTGTGTACTCTTGGCTCACCAAGCCTTAGCATCATCAGCCACACAGCTGTTATATAACCTGTGATTACGAGTGTGTATTTGTGCGAGTGTGAATGTGTGTGTGCTTTCTGGGAAGAGGGAGAGGTTGGGAGGAAGAAGTCATCATTGATAACTTTGTTGTTCCTGTCAATGTTGTCACACTCCATAGTGCTGAGAGGGGTGGGGATGGAAAATGTCCTTCCACCAGATGCACGCACACACACACACTGCACAAACACACAAAAACCCTGAGCTACACTAACAGGCACTAACAGTCTCAATGGGACATTCAGTATATGGTAGGTACCTCCTGTCATTGACTATCTCATCAAATTGGAGAGCTGGCTGTGATTTCTCTGTCCCTGGGCCCGGCAGAGTTATTGGCAAACACTCTGCCTGCATTGGCAGTTTGCTGCTTCGCTTCGCTATTTCCAGAATCAGCAAGTAATTTCAAATGGTGACCAAACAAAACAGCAAACACAGGTGATGAGCTATTCTAAACAGGGTGTGGGCAATAAAAAGATACTTTAACCTCTACCACAACTTTCTTTACACCTAAGTTTTGAATCAGAATCAGTGTCTTCATTGAGGAGCTTTTATGCCTGAACTGTCTTTTACTGTTTTGATGCTGCCTTTGCCTCCTTGCCTTCTCTTGCCTGGTGGATGTGTTTGCCTGTCTTACAGGCACTGTTGTGTAAACTGGGTGCAAAGTAAATAAAAGCTGTCAAATCCAAAATTAACGAGAAATGAACACATCTCTTTACAAAGAGACTGCAAGGATGTTCAAAGAGGTATACTGGAGTTTTCAGAGCCTCCATCACCCCTCTGATGCTGTACTGGTCTGTAAAACATCAGTAACTCTACAGTGAAGTAAAATCAATCAGCATGATTGAAAGCAATGGAAAAACAAGGTCAAGTTTTTTTTTCTCCAGGCAGCATCTTCACCTTAGGTTATTCTGACAACAGCAGGAAAACTCATCCTGAAAACAGCATTTGGTGGGGGTATTCTGTTTAAACAGAATATCTCTGCACCATGAGTGTGCATTTTTAGGATAAGTGGTCACAGTGGATTCAATCGCTTTCTCTCATGACCCCAATTTGAGTTATTTATCAGCAAGCAACTGCAACATTGAGTCCCACAGAAAAAAAGATGATCAGATTTTATCTCTGATCAAGATACTTTGTCTGAACTGCAAAGCCCCTCTGATGCTCTGAGTCAGCACCAAGAGGACAAAAAAAGCATCCATCAGCCAATGACATCCAGCATGGCAATGTCCATCCCTCCTTTAACCTGAACATTGTCAAAGTCGGCAATAAATGAATCACAAGTTGCTTGGCAACAGCTACAGGCAAAGAGAAAGACTGAAAATTCCCCACAAGAAAACCTGGAGCAAGCAAATGAAATCTGACTCTAGGGGGTTGGATCTGAACACGTCCCAGCTCTGTCTTCGGTTTGATTCGGCTGCTACTCTGTGACACACCAGCTCAGTCGTGACTCCCTCTTCTTTTCACCTTTCTGAAATGCGAACATGGGCATTTAATATTCAAAATGCAACCAATGAGTGCTTACTAGTGTAATGAGTGGCAGGGGTGGGGCTGGATTTGCATGTGCGCTACCACTTGACCATGTGTTAAGGTTTTATGAAGGGTTTTAGCTGCATGCATGTTACATATTATAACAGCTTACAAGTAGTGTTGAATGAACACTAAATAATTGCGATACCAAAACTGGACTAGACTGGATAAAATCAATGTGAGTAAACAGAAAATATCCAGCTAAATAAGAGTATAATAGCTTTGGGTGAGGGACCAAGAAGACTGTGTCTCCAGCTCTGCCAAGTCATTCAGTGTGGATGATGGAAAAGCAGGTTAAGGTCATTTCTATATGTAGGTTAAAGTGATGCAGAGGAGGAGGAGGAGGAGCACAGAGGGAGAATTGGAGACTACTGCAGCAAGCAGTCTGGTCCACTGACCTCCTTTGGATGTGTCTGTCTGTCAGGAGAGGAGGTGCAGTATCCTGTGTCCTCCCCACTTTAAAGCCAATCAGTGTAATTACAAGCTCTGTTTCTATTATCCAGCACACACACACACACATAAACAGGCGAGCTAACACAGCTAACAAGCATTAGCATACAAATAACTGACACAAACACACTTAAGCTAACGTTACACCTTCACTCAACATATCTGTCTATAAGTTTTCTTTCTCCTCTTTGAAATAAATTTCTGTTACACTTGAGTCATATTTTTGTTTTAATTTAATCTACCTGACTGAAGCAAACCGTTGATCCTCCGGAGCTCCTCACCGACTTAATTAACGGCTAATAACCGGGAGATTAGTTTTTCACGGCGGAGGCGTCACCGACCTGCTGACCGCTGCTGTTTGTTCTTCTTTATGCTTTGTCTCCTTCTTCTTCTTCTTCTTCTTCGATAAAACAAAGTGTCCGCAGCAGCTGCAGCAGCGGCCGGCGGGACGTCACAGAGACAACCGGAGGAGAGAAGTCGCAGCCCGCAGGCTCGTGCGCTTCAACAGCGGTGATAACGGTAACAGCGGCGACTGACTGTGGATGACATTGAGCCTGGTTTTACGCGCCAGCTTTTCCAACCGAGAGATCCCTCCTCTTCCTCTGTGTGTGTGTGTGTGTGTCTCCTTCTCTCGCGCCTCTCTCCCAATCTCTCTCTCTCTCTCTGTCTCTCTCTCCCCCTCTCTCTAAGTTTCTCCCCTCTCTTGGTCCTTCTCTCTCTCCCTCTCTGCCCCCCCCCTTCTCTCCCTCCCTCCCTCTCTCTCTCTCTCTCTCTCTCTCTCTCTCACACACACACTCTCTCTCTCTCTCTCAGTCTCTCCCTCTTTCAGTCCCTCTCTCTCTCCTCTCTATATCTCTCTCTCCTCTCTCTCCGTGTCTCTCTCCCTCTTCTTTCTCTCTCTGTCTCTCCCCTCCTCTCTCTCTCTCTGTCAGTATCTCTCTCTCGCTCTCCTCTCTCTCTGTCAGTCAGTCTCTCTCTCTCTCTCTCTCTCCTCTCTCTCTGTCAGTCAGTCAGTCAGTCAGTCAGTCAGTCAGTCAGTCTCTCTCTCTCTCTCTCTCTCTCTCTCTCTCTCTCTCTCTCTCTCAGCACACGCGCTGAATAATGCAGGCCTCTCCAGGTCCCAGCAGTGTTTTCTGTCCGGTTCCAGAGACAATCAGAGAGCGAGCCGTGGATCAGGTTACCGCCTTTCATTCATTTATTCAGCTGCAAAACAACCTGACTGCTGCCCGGCCAGCCGCCCCCCTGCTCCTGTACCCCGCCTCTGTGTCTCCCCACCTCCGGCTCGACCCACCCTCACCTAAATGTGCTCAGGTGGCATTTTCAGAGGAACAAAAACAAACTGAGAACAGTCCAGAACCAGCAGTGGTGGTAACTAAGTAAACTACAATACATTTACTCAAGTACTGTACTAAAGCACAAGTTAGAGTAACTAGTTTACTTGAATAATAACTGATTTATATTTATACACCTGTAAATTATTATAATGGATAATATCTTCAGTGGCTCTGGAGGAGAAACAACCCTGATGATGTCATTAGGGTTACCTCAACATCAGATTGAGATTTGTAATTCATCTCAGAAAGCCTAGGGATGTGGTCATTATCATCAGGAAGAGTCTAATTAAAGATGCTATCAGCTTGCATCATGGGAAGTGTAGGAGTCACTGTTTTGAATTGCTGCAATACCCGAAGAGGTAAGAGGCAATCATTGCACCATTCACCCCACTTCATTTACTGTTTGGTAACAGTTTGAGATTTTACTTGCAAAACATGATTAGTTAACAAGATATGAAGCAGTGTTCTTTAATGTATCAGTTATAATAATGCAATAGCAATAATATATTCTGTATAATGTATAACAATACTTTAGCACATTAGATATTTTCACTCAAATTTCACTTTTACTGTTATTTAATGTTGTAATATTGCTGCTTTTACTTTAATAAAGCATGAGAGTATTTATGCCTCTGGTAAGAGCAGGAGAAGGTCCAGGACACCAACCTTTATTATCAAATGAAATATTAAATGTATAAATTAATAACTAAATAAATGATGAAATAAGTAAATATTACCGATCAAGAGCTTGTGCCATAAATATAGAAACATCAAGATATACAAGATAGAAACAGTTCAAAACATACAATATATGAATATCATGGTTACTAGAAACTTGTAAATCACTGCACTGCAAGACTGGATGTATCTCCCTGTAGGAGTATTACAGTAGAGTGGTAGATAAAAATGCCCCAAAGGTCTCTATAAATACATTATTTAGCACCTCAGACTCATTATAAGTTCCCTTTAGAAATATTATCCTGTTACAACAGTTGATAAAAATGCCACAAAGTACAGTATGATAATATTGAATTTACTGAGTGCCATAAATATACTATGGGTACTATTAAAGAAACAGTGCAGAGGGACATCTCAGCACACTGCAGAACAACTATGCACCTGTAGACAGGAAACAATGCAGCTGAAAGATATTCCAAAGATGCCCCCTAAGCAGAGTCTAGTTCAGCACAAACAGTCTATGTGGAAGCACATACAGTCCAGATGAGCAAAACCAGATTTGACTGTTGTGTCACTCGCATTTTGTTGCACTCGATTTTTGATTATTGGTGATGTTGTTGTGTGGCACTATGCTCTTATTGTCTGTATTTAACTGTAATGTCTTTTGTATTTGTCTGACCATTGCCACAGACACAAAAGGAAGCTGTGAAAGGATGATAGCTGAGGTCGAGGTCATCAGTCTGTGATGTACTATAGCAAAAGCCTGTATGTCATATAAGTTGGCCTAAGTCGTCTTACTTTCTCTCAGCACGTCTACTTTCCCTATTGAGGCACGACAAAACTGCTTGGGAATTTTTTTCGAAATCAAAATCAGGCCAGACACTCACACACATACACACCCATATAGTACACACACCATTTCCGTCAAAAAAAAAAATAGATAGTGGCAATTGTCGCCTGGAAGCCTGTAATCCCCCATGAAAAGGTGAACAAATAGTCCCATCATTATAGCTGCATCATGAAAGGTTTCCTGGCAGACACAGCGCCCTGGCGTAGCCCCCTGTCTATTGTTGTCGCACCAAGCTTTCAGACAAACGTGTGAGTGCATTATGTGTGGAAAATCTTGCTTTGTCCTTTGTTGTAACTCTAGTTTTGAATTCAGGTAATTGCACCATTAGGTATTCATAGGAACACACTACTCACCATGGCAGTGTGAGGATGTCTGGGAGCTTGGTGGCCATTGGCTGTTGTCTCAGTAACCCCTGGTGTTTGGTCGTAGCCTGTGGCGAAACAGAATTTGAGTTATTGTCACCATTGTCATGTTTGTTAATCATCATCTTCTTTCATATTCATCGGCACCGGTGACCTGTACATATTCCAGTGTATACCCAACATTTCTGTGTTAATGTACTGTCACGTGAATTATCAAGAAAATTGGCCTTTTTAGGAGGAAAAACTGGAGAAGAGTTTCATAAGCCTGAACAAAGTAACGATCATGCAAACATGCATCCAACCTGTAAATATAATGATATATTAATAGCTAGTGATTTGCACAACCTGCACATATGCTTTTCTGGTGAATTGTAAAATCGAACTGCCAACTGCTCTGTAAACCAGTCCATTTTTTTTTTATCATTATAAGAATTATGTTGAACTAAAGCAACTATATTTGCATGAGACAGATAATGAATCTTAAGTCTTCACTGTTGGCTGTATTTTTATTTTATTTTTTTTATCTCAGTTCTCTTCTTTGCTCCGTCAGTGTCTCTTTGCTTTGTCAGTGACCCACTTCCACCTCGAGGAAGTTAATCTGATTTCCTATCGTATCATTGTCAACCTCCAGACTCACACTCACTGGAACTTAAGTCACAACACAAAATATCAACGCGAATGTGTCAAAACAGGGTCGTACTGTAACTGCTGTACTATTGCTTTTACTAGTCTTCTTCATCTGCGGCCAATGCTTATTCAGCTACTATCACCACTGCCACAACTACTATTCGTATTTTAAAGCTATTAAAAGTGCTTGTACTTTGCTCTGTCCATTTAATGCAGCTTTTTATTTCAGCTATATATTACAGAGGCAAATATTGCACTTTTTAATCCTTTACATGTATTTGAACACTATAGTTATGAGGTCATTCAAATTTATACTTATGAAAAATAGATGAAACTATCCAACATTAATATACTGCTTAAACATTAATGCATGCGTAATGTTAATCCAGTAATTTAATGTGCTTATACTATGATACAACATTGAAAGAGGCCGTTCTGCATAATAAGTGCTTCCTCTTATAAAATGTATTTCTGAAGTAGTATTTTTACTTTGTGCTATTGCTACTTTTAAAGGATCAGAATAGTTCTTCTACCATTTGTAGTAGTAGCAATTGCATAGGCATTAGTGGCTCTAATATAGCAGCAGTATTAGTATCATCAGCAGTGGTATTAGTATGTTAAACTTATTCCCAGGATATCATGTAAATGAAACTTTTCTTGCACAGAATATGCCATAATTTCAAGATGACTGTACATCTAATTTTTGCTTTTAAATAATATTTTTGCTTTAAATTTTCTGTCCTATTGTTTGTATGTAAAGTTACTGGAATAAACCACAGATCAAATTAAAAGGTCGTCAGGCTAATTTATTATTGTACTCTGTGATTATTGCCCTTTCACTGAGCCTCATCACTGTGGATTAGAGCAGTCCAAATCACGATGTCACATGCTTACTGTGGTACATATTTTCCACCACTGACCAATATGTTACCCTCGTGTGTGTGTGTGTGTGTGTGTGTGTGTGCACGCGTGAGTGTGTAGTAATTATCTACAGTCATGGTTTTTGTGGAACACACCAGACATTGTCTTAAGGTAAATCAATTAGTGTTTATTATCACGGAAAACACACCCATCCGCTGTGCAGGAAGAGTGTGTGTGTGTGTGTGTGTGTGTGTGTGTGTGTGTGTGTGTGTGTGTAAATGCCAGTCCTGTTTTCAGATGCTGGTTGTCATGACATCTCTAATACAATAATTTATCTCCTCGTATTATGTCCTCTGGGGAAGTGTGGGTCATGTTTGTGTTGTGTGTTTTCATCAAGAACAGTAACACCCAGTCCAAGATAAACGCATTCTATTTAATATCTATCTGAAGAAAGATCACATTGTACGACTGCAAAAGCAATCACTTACTTGTTGCTCTACTGTACTGCAGTGGTTGAACAGGACACAGTCTACAGTTTCAGGAGATGTTTATGTTCTGATGTCCACAGTGTATTGCATGTATTTATCATATGTGTGATAGATGTATTGCTTTCCTTTACCACAGCTTTTGTTTGTCTACTTTTAAATGCTGTAGAGTCAGTAATGTTAGATGAGTGAGCATGCAGTGAGTGTTGGCGTCCTCTTTCATGATTTCTTGCAGTATCTACTTTTGCTACCAAGGGGGCGCCTCAGGGTTCCTGCAAAACTAGGACATGTGGGGTATCAAGATTGATCCAACTGACCTATTAATCTCGCTTTATACCTGTCCATCTTTCTACTTTCCTTCCCTCAACACCAGCTATCCTCCCATTCTTCTCCTATTTATCTGGACTTGCCTTGCTATGGTTTGACCTTCTCAATATTTTTTGCAGCGTATCATTAAATGCCTCAGACACAGCATGGGTCCTAACAGGAATGTTGCAGTAATATTACAGCGATTTTCCCATGAGCAGTGACTAGTCTGTGCTGTACTGGAAGAAAGTGATACAATATCATGTCCGTGCACAGCCCTCCTTTAGTCTGGGCTTTAATATTACTGGGGATATTTCTTTGCATGTATTTGAATTACATTAGACTGTCTAGCTGGTTGTCAAGCTTTTATTGCATTATGTGCTGTTTGAATCTATGAAACTAACTCTGTCTGAATATTCTGAGGCACTTTGAATAGCAAAGGTCTCAGTGAATCATAGTAATTACACAAACCTGACTCTAATTTCCAACTTGCTATGGCTGAGACTTTAGTCTTGCTCTAGTTTGTTTGCTGGCTTCGCTGGTTTAATGAGGCTATACTTTAATTATATTAGGCATACAGAGCACTTACTATATGAGAGAAAATATGAACGCCCTTGTCTTCTCATTCATAACGTTACCTTACCTGAGTGTATCTTTTTAACGCTGTGTAATTATGTTTGAACTTGAACTGAGTCTGGACAAGATATCACCTAAAACTGAGTGTAAAATGTGTTTGTGTGTGGTGTGTGTGTGTGTGCTCGTTAGTGGCAGTGGGTATTACGACAGATAGGGGTGCAGTAAGGATAGCTCGTGATCTCTTTGTCAGCAGCCAATGAAAAAGTGAATGTTAGAGACAGATGGAAAAAGAACAACAAGCAAGAGACGGCAGGGGGGCACTGGAGAAAGTCAGCTTTATTGACCAAAGATAGAGAGAGGATACAGACATCAGAGAGAGAGAGAGAGAGCGAGAGAGAGAGAGAGAGAGAGAGTGAAAAGAGTGAGTTGTCATAACCATAGAGAGAGAGAGAGAGAGAGAGAGAGAGATTGAACAATAGAAAATGGCTCCTTTTTGTTTTAACAGTCCATACAACCGTGAGGGCAGGCAGACAAGAAAAAGAGGGACCCCTACAGAGTCAGAGGAGTACTGCAGGCGTGGCAGTGGGGCTGGTAACCTCAACACAGCTCCTTGCATTATATCAAATACACACACACACAAACCCGAACAGGCAAACCAGATTGGTCAGGCTCGATTCACTTGAACTGAGTTTTATGCCTTATTCCTTTTTTTTTGTTTGTTTACATGTTTTTTTGAGATTGTGTTTGCGTTTCCTTTCCTAGGTACAGTTAAGTGCTTCTTTGCTCTGTTGCACATTGTGTGTGTGCATTACACCTTATTGAAACTCCTCGATCTTTAAAACCAAACAGTCATGCAATGAATATGCTTTGGGCCAATCTGGGACACTGAACAGGACAACATGAGTGATCGTCCCCAGCCTACACAAGCCTTGCAGTCTGTTTGCTGCAAATCAACTTAATAAGGGAAAATAAATGTGACAAACTGCTGAGAAAAACCATCTTGATGTTGTTTTTTTCCCCCCATGCAATCCGTTGTGGAAAAGTTTGAACCAAGAGAATAAACATAGACGTGGTGATGAGGATGTGTGCTATAATCGTTTATGGTAGAATAATTATTTTGCAGATGATTTTCAACATCTATTAGCTTTGATTAAAAAAAAAACTGTCATGGATTTGCTCTAAAGAATGGAAACCAATGGCTGTCAGGAGGGAACCAATGTAAAAACTTGGGGAATGGTCCAGAGTAATGTAAATTGAATGTGACTTGTATTCATAGTTATATCATGCAAATCCAATGGTATGGCTATTTAAGATCCTCTGCACAATGTTTTTAGATCCTCAGATGCCTTCGAGGCCCACCGTTACACGCCTGGGAATGGTAGCAGCCGCCAAGAGTTCAGAGAGGGTGGTCGGAAGAGGGGGAAAAAAGTTGTGAGGGGGTAAATAGTGAGATTACACACAGCAAAGCAGTGAAGTTAGAGAATGAAAATATACAAAGCTCACGTTTGTGCACTCATACAGTCGTGATATGGCATCGTAGGACATCAGAACAATGTCTAGTACCCATTATAATCAGAATTATCTCTAGATCTCTATATAGATGTGGAAAATAAAATCATCACTAAATAGAATATAGAGCATATTTACATTCTTTATCTACACAGGAAACTAGACCCCGACGGGCCTGGTGGTGGCCAATCACACAGCCAGCGGGACTGACTGACAGCAGCAGTGGCCAATCACAATAAAGCATGTATGTCTGAAGGCCGACTACAGTTGTGCACTGACAGGACAGTTAAGAGGTGGGATTGTATAGCTGTGCACAGAGCCATGTAAGGAAAGAACTGAATTACCCAGAGATCTTTCAATGCTGGAAATATGCTGATTTGTTGCCAACATATTGTCTTTCATTCTTTTTTATGACTCTATGGCCACGACCAGCAGAGCAGTCAAACAAATGACTGAGGAGAAAGAAAGAAAAAATGCTGCACTACAAAAAAGGTTGAGTCTCTTCAGGTCATTTGAGGATCCAGGTTAGATATGAACCAAGGAGATTACAGTTACTTGTGACACACATGAGCCACAAAAACACCCCCACCACTACATTATTTGGATCTGAAGAGCCTCTCTAACCTCTTTGTAAATGTGCGGACATCTTCTTCCATCTCATATCTGGCCCATACAACTTTATTGATCTCACTCTGACAACAGGTATTTCTCTGTGGCGCACAGTGGCAAAAATGTAGTCACTAACTCTCCATAAATCAATTCCCTAGATGCCCATTGAGCATCTGCACCCGCTCTATTCCATGTGCCATCGGGGACACTTGAAATAAAGCAAAATCTTTCCAGAGCATCCATTATGATTCGACAGAATGATGATGATTACTGCTTTTGAGAGCTTTTCTGAAAGCCGGCCAAGTAAATGTCCTACACTGTTTAATATATATGATGTTATAATGACACCCAGGCCACATTATTTGTAGCACCCTTGTAAACGAGGGCCTGGTCGGTGACTACAGCACGAGCTGGCAGTGTTTTCAGTCTCTTGAATTGTAAAGAGCATAATGGATCTCTGGCAGCCTTCTACAGCGATGAAGTGAACAAAAAGATGAACATGAATTGCTGTCTCTAAAAGCTCATTTGAGCACAGCTGTCATAGCTGTAATTTAGTAATATGGTAGTACTTGTTAATATTCATTAGTCACAACTTTGTGCCCGGGCTGTTAGTGGTGACCCATGTTTGTTTTCATAGGTGGAAATACATGTTCCTTTGCTGCCAGAGTGTACTCATTAAGCTGCCGTTGGCTTCCTGTGCTCTATATGAAAAGTTGGCTGTATTGATCCTACTGGCTGCCAAAAGGTGTTCCTACGGCTTCTTATTGGCTGCTGAGTTAGGAAGTATTAGAATAGGAGGAAATGACCTCAGCAGTGGAATAGCTGGAGTTAATGGACAAAATAACAGAGTGTGAGAGAAAGAAAGCGAGATGAGGAGAGAGAGAGTCCTGTTATTACTAACTAAGGCGTCAAAAACCTCAGGTTCTCACCGAAACTGGCGTCCCAACAATTCAACGGCCTTTAAAATTAAAAAAAAATTTAGATAACAACAGCAAACTGAAATAAAAGTCTAATAGAACTTCTAATTATCTCTATTTTGTTTGTTAGGACTATCAACGTGGAAGAATGAAGAGGCACATAAAGAAACCAAGGCAACGAGAACCCTCCTCTCTGCCCTGGTCAGAGAGTCTGTACGAGGACGTGGGGGTGGGTTGGTTGAGTTTGTGGGTTGGGTGTGTGCTTGTTTATGCGTGTTTGTGTGTTTGGAGACAGTGGGAGAGAATCTCTTGAGCAGGAGAGTGACTGAGTAGAGAAATTTAAGAAATCACTGAGAACGTGTCTTTTTGAATGTTTTAGACACTGGCTTACTAAAGGCGACGATCTGGTTGATTGTCCTTAGAGCCAGACATACTGTTTGGTTAAACAGCATGGCAATGTGACTGATTGTCCGTAAAGTCTTATTGACCACTGAGAGACATTTTATATGACCTGGTTTTAGCTGTTTGTCAACAAACATCAATTTTTATTCCTGCTTGTTGATTAATTAAAATACGTTGTGTTGTCTGAGGAGACAGGAGGCGGGAGGGCAGAGACTCCATGTTGACAGAGAGGGTAACGAAAGAGCAGAGATGTAGAGGTAATAACGTAACTGAGTCAAAAGTCAAAGGTCAGACAAGAGCGTGTGTGCGTGCATGTGTGTGCCAGCCGATCAGAGTCCAGAGGAGGAGGAGGAAGGCAGGGCTTCTGTTAGTAACCATCCAGAGACAGAGGAGAAGAGAGGGGTGTTGTGGGTAATAATAAAAGGGTGGAAGAGGGAGAAGATTCAGTCACATGAGGATGCAGCACTCGCAGCGTTTCCTCTTGTCTGTACCTGTGGCAGGGGTGAGGCCAGGTGGGGGGGCCGTGTTGGCTTCGGGATTCGCTGGGGGTGAGGAAGCGCTGTCAGGCTCGCGGCCATCAGACGACAGTTCTGTGCTGACGGCCTCGGACGTGGCCGGCCGCCCCGACACGAGGTCAGCTGCCGTGCCGTCGATGATGGAGAGGTCGGTGACCGTCTTCTCCCTCAACGATTTCTCGTCATCTTCGTCGATCAGGACCACCTCTGCCTTCACGGCGCCGTCAAAGCCTAGCAGCCGCCTGCTCTCGCTCATGTCCTCAACATCCTGGTAGCCAAGGAACACCATGGTGACTGGGTGCTCTGCGCTGGCTTGGGGCAGGGAGGTGAGCTCGGCGCCTGGGTGGGCCGAGGAGCCGGGCTGGGTTGTAATGGGAGCAGAGGGGGGCATCATGCCGAGCCGGGTCTCCCTCTGGAGGACGACCTGTGCTGGTGGGCTTGATGGGATAGATGGAGGAGCGCAGGAGGGCGGAGACAGATCATCGATATCTGCTGGGGAAACATAGGCCTGCGGGGCAGCTGGGGTCACCGTCACCTGACCCCTGCCGCCATCTCCTCCTTGTACGACAGGTCTGGCAGCTCGTTGGATCAGCTGGTCAACCTGCGCAGAGCTCCAACCGTTCTCCATGGTGGTGGTGGACACGCCCCCGGAGGAAGTGACCTCGTAGACCACTTTCCTGCCGTCATCGTAGACTTTGACGCCACGCGAAGCCGCATCCAGCGGGCTCACGCGGTTGGCTGACAGGATGCGCTGCTCGCCGCTCTGCGGGTCGTGCTGTACGTTGATCTCCATGGCAAACATTGCTGTTAGGAGGGGGAGGTGGGGAGGATTGGGAGGAGAGACAGGGAGGAGGGAGGGGTTTGATGCAGAAGGGAGTGGGGTTTGAAGGAAAAGTGAAGGGGTGGGGAAGGAGCAGTGGTGGAGGTGGGGGGTGTTGGGAGGAAAAGGTGGAGGGAGTAAAGCGTGAAGTTTTGGATACAGTGTTAAAACTGATATCTGTAATCAAACTGCTATAAATGCAATTAGTAAAAGACAAAATAATCACCATAACTTAGAGAAGCAAACCAGAGATGCAGGTGAGTAAACAAGAAAAGATACCTTTCCCTCACCCTGCCTGATCTTAGTGAGGACAGATCCTGAAGTATCCTCGATGGCACTCAGGACTATAGAATATTTACTGCATATTCACTGACTTCTATTAAAGCCTTCCACTTATTTCGGAAATGTCAAGAAATTATGTGTCTATTTCAACTGGTAAATTTTGACAAGGGACACTTCATGAAGTGATTATAAACACATTTGCATCTGCAGTACAGTCCATTTCAGGTCATTTTGCAGAGGGAAAATAAAGTAAAAAAAAAAAATGACAGAAGAATAATCCTACCAGAGTTTTAAGCTACTGTAGACAAGTCACGAGCACAGCTATCATAACTTTATCGTGCTGCCCCAAAAGCTGAACGTTTATTTTGTAGAATTATTCCCGACTGCAAAGCCAGCATCAAAACTAAAGCTTATAACCATAGAACTAGTGCTGTAGCATTGTAGTACCACTGCAGTAAAACTAATGCTAAATCTAAAACACAAACAAAAAAGTAATACTCTCACAGAGAATATAGGAAATGCTAATGCTTTCTCTAATATGATTTCAAAACTGGTAAGAACTACTACTGATAAGAATGTGATACTAATTCATATTATCCAATTACATTAATAACACTAATACTAGTAAATCTATCATTTACATATACATACTATTTTTTGTATTTGTATTTGCTAATGAAAATAAGGGATTTTAATTTGACAGTCAGAATTGTATTTTTTCAAAGTTTATTACAAACTTCTTCAAAGTCAGTTCAAATATTGATGCAGTGCCTCATGTCCATGTGCTTTCAGTAGAATGGCTTCATTGTCTGAGTTGATGGCTGTGTTGGTGTTGCGTGTTTTCTCAGCAGATGTGGACGTGAAACTGCTGAAGTCCATATGAGACTGGACTCAGTTTGTGCAAAGGTATCTGTGCCTGTCCACCCTCCATGTGCGCGTGAGTTTGTCTTGGTAATCCAACTTGGCTGCGGCCCAAAACTTTCCTGTCCTCCCTTCCTCCCTCCCTCTCTCTCTCTCTCTCTTCTCCCCCCTCCCTCGCCATCCTCTCTTCCCTCTGTCTTACCAGGTCTTGGTATGGCGTGCTCTCCAGAGGCAGGTGGGCCGGTCCGGGGCTGCGTGGCCAGGACGAGGTGGTCAGGATCGGGGTCCGTGCAGTCCGAGAGAGGGGCGGACATGCAGCCGGTGGCATCTAGTGAGCAGGAGCACAGGAGGGGGAATGACACATGGTCAGAGGGACGTTAGAGGCTGAGAGGGAGAGCCACTAACACACACACACACACACACACACACACACACACACACACACACACTCATGCACACCTCTCAGTGATGTGAAACCACACCCTGACACAAAAACACACACATACAGCCCAACCCCCCAATGCAGAAAGTAACCACACCCCTGAGTGACCCTGCCCGCCCCAGTCCAGACACACACACACACACAAACACACACATACACAGACACACACACCATATAACTCTCTTCATCTGTCTGTTCATGTGTCCACGACAACTCCAGCACCCCTGAGGTTCAATGCTTATGCAGCAGAAGCGTGTGTGTGTGTGTGTTTGTGTATTTGTTACTGCTTTATGTGTGTGTGTGTGTGATGACAGGAACAAAGCTTTAGGGGCTTACGGGGCTTGATGGTGAATAGGGGGGGATAAAGGCAGCGACTGCAGGCTGCAGAGTCATGGCCTTGTGTGTGTGTGAGCATCAATAGTCTCGCTGAGCCCGGTTCTGTGTGTGTATGTGTGTGTTTGGGTGCGTGTGTGTTTGTGTGCAGGCGTATATATATGTCTATGTGTGTGTCTGTGGGGGTTCAAGAGCGTGCTCTGGCCTGCATCTCTCCTGCCTCAGCGAGACTATTATCCACACAAACACACACACAGAAAGAGAGGGACCCCACTGCTGGGAAACAACAATAACTCAGGGAGGACACCATCCCGATGAGGTTTGTGCGTTTTCACTGTGTGTGTGTCATTGCTCATACCTCCATCCTGGTTCATCAGACTCTGAAAGAGAGACAGGATAAAATCCATATGAGTCATAGCAGAGTGTTTTTTTTTTTTTTTTAAATAATCATGACTGAATGCTTCATATAATCAAAACTATGAATTATAAGCAGAGTATGGAATATAATACTCTGTGCATGAATGTAATTTAATAAGATCATATTTCATAGCCCTATTCCTTGGAAAATGCTTTAACACCAACATTCAATTCTCTCTCTCTTTGTTTTTAGTAAGTAGCTCCCCAAGCACTTCAATAGCTCACACAAGGTTCTAGACAGCTCATGCTCTCACACCTTCTGCAGGTCTTCTATCGAGCGCTCCGTCTCTTTCAGACGTTCCCGTAGAACCTGCTCTTTGGCTGATATCTGAGACTCTTCACTCTCCAGTGCACCGATTTCAGACTCCAGCCTACAGACACACAAAACACAGGAGAACATTTTCTGTTATGATGTTTGGAAAAGTTGATGAATCAAGGAGTTTGTTGCCCTGAACAGAGAGAAAGGTGCTCTAACAACACAGCTAGATGGTTAATATTAGGAAAAAGGCTGAGGAAGGATTTTGTGAGAAGGCTGGTTTGGATCTGGATCACCTCCCAACAAGATTTAACCACAATGCATTTACATTGGGTAATCAGAGATGTCTATAGTTAATTAGTCTGGAAAGTAGTTGCTATTTCTTGTCAGTAAAAATGAAATGTGCAACAGTGCATGCTCCTCATGCATGTTTCTTCTTTAGGATATGGCTTGCAGAAAGAGATGCATTTACACTGCACTGTAGTGTACAGTATAACATCTGGTTCAAATGTGCATTAGACCACCTGGTTTAGGCCATCAGATTTCAGTCTGTTCTCACTGGCTCCTGGGTGCATTTACATCAGCTTTTGATGTGTGTAATTCTGATCTGGATGTATTCCAGATGCCACAAACACATGAAATGACCAGACGCAGAGAGGGGATCAGTAAAAAAACATACGGCCATCTGGCTGAGGGCTTCGCCTGGTGGGCAAATCTCTACATCCTCCATCAGCAGGTATTAGTCTAATAGCCAATTGGGCATCATGGTTTTAATAGTTTAATGCAAATTGCCAATGCTTTAAGGGGTTAGAAAAATGCATTACTGAAGTAGCCCTACAATTGATTAAAAAAATGTTGAATGCATATTTTTGGCCATAAAACTCAGTAATTCTGTTGTATGATATTGTAATTATTCAGTTCATCCCGTCTCAGCTGTTGACAGAGATTATTCAGACACCGAGGTTGAAGAATGACATGATCCATACAGTATATCCTGCACTGCTAATCCTATTTGCAGAAGGTGTGAGTATCAGTCTTGTAGGGTGTAAGTAATCACCTAATCCCGATTTAAAGTAGTCAGTCTGATTTTGCACCAGTGTGAGGGATACAACAATACCATTGCCCATATTACTTTATCAGAAGTGACTAATATGATGGTTTTCTGATGCAGCTGCTGCAATAGTTCAGGTCTGGTTAAAGGTTATGAAAAGGTTATGGAAAGATCATCTTCATAGTTAAGACATTGACAGTGACTTGTCAGTAGGAGACGCACTGAGTAATCATGGGCTCCACTGTCAAAATTACACACTTTATACACTCTACCATCCACCCAGAAGTTTTGCTACAGTTGCACCTGACTACATAGATAGCCTTAGAAATTAGGCCATCTTCCTGATGAGGACAGTCTCAAGATATCAGTTCTGTTCCCAAAACTGCACCTAGAATGAGCTTATGTAGGCTTACAAGCACACACACATATGCTCACATGGACATTTAAGAGATGGATGTAGCAACAATACTAGGAAGCAGTCAGGGAGGAGGACCAGGGTGGCTTCCTCACTGACCGCCAGCACTCACTTCTGACTATGTTCCTTTGGGACGCGAGGAATTCATGCGTCAGAGCGTGCGAGTGTATGTGTGTGTGTAAAAGAGATATTAAGGTTCATAACAATGCCGGCCTTCCCACAGTCCAGAATTAATAGGGCTCAATCATCATATCAGCATCAGTATCAACAAACACTCGTACACACTGTCCTGACTGTGCTGTTTACTGTGTGAGAGACATTTTATCTGTTCAGAGAAACACGAGAGCGCAGGTGTTTCATGTGAACAGGCCAAGTTCGACCGCAGTGAGTTATTACAATATCTCCATTTGACAGAGAGGATATTTCTGGATTTGTTGGCACTAACAAAATCAAGGATTGTGCCTTTGCCAGAAAAAACCTGGTGCCTTGGCTCTGATCACTGAGGTTTAACTCAACAAATCCCCACAGCCCGCACTCATCACCTCACCATCTGCCAGTCTCTGCTCGAGCTCGTCTTCAGTGGTGTGATGTTTGGATGTTACACTACTACCTGAAGACTGTGGTGCTACTAATAATGGTTTTCAAAGCTTTAATCACTGCATGAGCCGAGTACCTTTCTTCACTGATACACTCAGAAATCTTAGTCAAATTATATATTACATGCACTCAATGTATATAACCCTAATTTAGTCAGGTAATCTCACTGAGATCAACATCATTTTTGCAAGAGAGCAGTGAGCGGGCACATTGCAGAAGCTGTGCTGGGTTGGAGCTGCAGTAGAGCTGTTCCGCAGTAAGAAGTAAAGCTTTTATTGGCTGCATCTGTCACACAAATCTGGTGTTTGTCTCTGACGAATGTAATCATGCACTACCTTGGATGGGATGTGAAAACTGAACAAAGCACGAGACCATTGTTCTTATCATAAATCTGGCCTCTTGTAAATTTGCCCTTGGCTTGATCAAAATAATCGGCACAGTTTGGGGTCATTCAGTGTTACTGGGGGGGGTCTGTATTCCAAAACAGCAGCGTATTGTACTGCAACAAATATAGCAGCATGCACAAAAGCTATTTTAACACCAATGTCAATTTTGAAGAGAGCCAGCGTCTTATCAGAGTGTATTGTCCAATATAATGCAGCATATCATGCTGAACTGGAACTTGACAGGAACTTGGCTGCTTCATCCTTTTTCTTTTTTATACCTTCAACATATTGTAGGTGGCAGTAAATAGGTGAAAGTAACTTATTGAAACCTTACGTCTGCTGTTAATTTCAGCACTCTTATCTTAGCATTTTCTCCAACTTGACTGGATCTCTCACTGACTGTACTTTATGGTGTCTCACCAGCAGAGACAATGGTTATTTATACAGTCAGTGATGCTGGACTGTACACCCTATATTTATCTCAGCCTTGCTGGTGTGAGAAACAATCACTCAACCTTGGATTGAGTTGCAAGGACTGCACCACAATGTGTAATCAGTTTATGTAAGTAGACTACTTGCTATACCTGGACCTCTAAATATATCAAACTTTATTTTGGCTTTCAAGTGTTCAGGTCACAAGAGCGCAGGATGTGCTGAAGGATTCAGTGGAAGTTGAGCAATTTGTGCTTCCTTCCATTTAAAATAACATCTTACTTTACTCTTGATATGGTAATAATAAAAAGATAATGTGATCATTTTGTTGATGCTACTGTACCAGCTAATCAATCTTAATGCAGTAAAGATACAAAAATCTCGTAATAGAAATCAGAAACAAACATGGAGATGACAAAAGTGTAAGAGTGTAAATCAATATGCAAAACAATTATTTACACTAACAACCACTAACAGTTTTCTGTCCACCAAACTGCAACGACAAATCTCACGGAATGGTGCTCTGGTAGCCTTCAATAGTATCCACAAGGCAACAAGCACTGGCCTTTTTTCATCAGCTTTGGTGAACTCTGACACACACATTTGACCAAATGCAAGATATTTTGACCTTGCTGACCTTTAATGGGACTCACAGTCAAAAATGGAGGAGGACCTTTTGGGTCACTAACACACAAACTGTTCGGTGGTTGTGAGTTACCCTGTTCATCGGGTGTGTCCTCCTTGTTTCACCACCGTCTTTTCTCTCTGAGGCAGATGTCTGTACCCCGTCGCCCCTCCTGTGGCTGCTCTTCCCTGCTCCTCCCTACCTCATTTCCTTTTTTCCCTTTCTGGCGGGAAATGGCTTTTACTTCTGCTTCCTGTGAGCTGCATGAGGTCTTGCCAAAATGGGCAAGACGCAAGATTTGTGACCGGACGAGGATGCAGGTTTCTCATTCTCTTACATCACTACCACATCAGACACTGTGTTATAAGGAGCATTCCACAAGACAAATGTTAGAAATATTCAAACACGGTGCATGTCATTATGTCGACATCCACTGTGCATAAATCCTTTAAATTGCTTATAAAAGGAGAATTAATTGTCTAAATCCTTTGTAATATAATCTAAATCCTTCTCTGTGAGTAGGACCTGTCACCTCGAATGAAAAACCTCCCTAATATCACAGTTATTCTCCAGCAGGGACTCATACTGTGCCTGCGGTGCCTAATGAGTTTATCCACTGTAAAAAATACAGAGTTGCAAAGACAGCAGGTAAGCAGACGATATATGGAAGGGTGAGAAAGAAGATAGGAAATAGGTGAGAATGAAAGGAGGAATTTTTTGAAGTCACAGAACACAAATAATCTATGCATCATAACGCAATCCACTAAAACACCGAAGCAAACTACAACCTATAATTATTCACCTCTCTCAGTGAAGCTCCTCAAAGGCAACATTTCCCACAGGACTATTAGACTGGATTAGATCAGTGTATCTTTGAACGCCTCAACCTCCTGTATGGGCTTTAGCTTATGTGCAACGAGAAGCACACTCGTTGTGTCTGGCGCCCTCTAGTGATCAAACTGCAAACATGACCAAAAGTATGAGCACAGAAAAAGAAGACATGATGGAACTGATTTGTTTCATGACCCTTCTTAAGGTTAAATCACTGTATTTCCCTCCTTCCTCTCCCTCATGAATCCTGCACAGTGTTATGTTTTGGAGTTAAAAATGAAGTTGTTCAGTTTATAGGTTTGTATATAATAATAACAGTAATAATAATAATAATCTTCCAATCATCATCCAGAGGGACAACACATTATCAGCCATCCTATCAAGTGTTACCTCAATATCTCCTCATTTGTTATTCCTATGTAGTCCAGGGTCTTTTTACAGCATGCATTAAGTACATTGTTACATAATTAAATACTATTCAGCATAAACCACTATGCATATAAAATGTGCAACAGAGAAGTCTAGACTTGCAAAACCAGACTGCTATTCAACACCTAATCAACATGAAATATCTCTGTTTCAGATTGTCTTTACTGCAGAGTGGGTTATGTGGTTTATGCATGTGTGTTTCGCGGGCCACGACCTTGCGCTGTCCCTCCCTCCCCTCTACTTGTTCCTCGTCCTCTCTCTATACCTCCGAGTCTGGCGCTGATCCTGAAAGAGAGGAGTGATGTCACTGTCCCGCCCTGTCAACTCGCCGCAGGCTGGTTTGCCATGAATATGCCTGGGTGGGCAGCAACTGCTTTCCACATCACAGAGGAGGAGGAAGAGCAGACATCTGGTTTTATGCGTGCTGGATGAGTGTGTGTATGTGTGTTTGTGCATCTGACACACAGGCTGTCAGAGATACAGAGACAGACAAAAGCATTTGACAGACTGAGGCTATAAGAGAGGAGGTCAAACCACATTGTGTGTTTATACATGATGCTGCATGCATGCTCTCTGTGACTGTAGCTATCTTGCTTTCTAGGCACAGTCTTCTCCAGCAGTTGCTGCTCAGAGGGTGAAAACATCTCATTGGTTGAGGTAAGCCTTGGTGGGCGAAGCCAAAGAGCCACAAGTTTTCCAGCAGTCGATGAAGCTAAGTGGCTGAAGTTTATTACATTCATATAGGGCAACTCAATATCGACTCACTCTTTCTCTGCTCACCCTCAACCTTTAAGTTTGTCCAGATAAGATGTTATTCAAAAGGGTTACAATTCATATTTAGCATGCATAGCCTCCCCAGGGGGGGTCTAAACAAGTGTCAGGGGAGGCTCTGTGAATGGAAGTGAAAAACATTATATTAGTTATTACATTATCTATCAAAGCGATACCATATAGAATAGCCTACATGTGGTTGATCTGGTTAAAGAGACACTTCACAGATATACTCGTTTGGGAAAATTTTACTGTGTTTCCCACTTTCCCAAAGTCAGAAACTAATAAATATCTGAGGTTATGTCAAACAGCAATATTGGCTTGTCTTGGCTCATTGTTGAGTGTTTATTGGATCAAATAACATGATCATAATCCCATAGGCCTCCAGCTTTAAAACTTTTGCAAGTCAGTCTCAGACTTTGAAAACCCCTCTTTTATAGCACAAGACAATATAGTTGCAAGCAAATATAATTCTTAATTCATGCATTTGTCCACAACTCCTTCTGTGAGCAGCCAGAACTGGAGGCTGGTGTATAAATACATAATGAGTTACAAAATAGTAAAACACATATGCATTAATATTATATATATTCCTATAATTGTTAGCAAATATTATACACATTCAAAAATGCCCTTATATTTGTTTACAACCACAATATAATGTGCTATAAACTATTTATTAAATGTTTATATACTACTCATAAATGTTAAATGGAGGTGTTAAAGAAAAGCGAAAATCCCAGAAGCTTAAATGTGGTGACAAATGTATCGTCTGATGTGGTTTATTTTTTGCCATTTATTCCATTATGATAACATTAATGGTTTCAAATAAAAGTGGTGTTGATCTGTGGGGGTTATCACATCTAACACAGCAGCAATCAGCATCAGTGGCCTCCGAAGTCTGTACTAAAATTGCGGTTTTCCGTAAGAAGTTAGCTCACTCACACTGTAGTACCACATTACTACAAGCACGACCTACAGGCAAAGTCAGTTATTAAAAAGTTGTCATACAGTCGTCTGCTTCTTCCTGTCTCTGTCCTGAGAGTCGATCTGTCTTCCAGATCACAGAGTGTGAAGATTGAAACTTGGCATAAAAACAGAGAAGGAGCTCACACAGTCTTTTGTCCCTTTCTGCTTTTGTCCAGAATGATTTACTGTCCTTGAAGAAGATTCACACATAAACTTAAAGGCATGTTATATATATCTCTCTTTCTATCACCATTGTACCATTGTTCACAGTTTAAAGGCTACAAAAAGGCAAATTACAGGTTGTGCTGTAGGAAACATGACAGGGCAAACAGAATGGATACAAAGTATACTACATTATACACCCAAAATACTTCATCAGAAGTAGTGGTTGTAGAAGTTACATGAAAAATACTAAGATTTACTGTGGATCAGAAATATCACATAAATGCTAACGTCCAGTATATCACTTGTACTTGAAGTAGCAGTTAGTTATATTTCACCTCTATTATTATGAGCATTATCCAGCTAAGGCAGCATTTTAACTGTGTATCTATCATAATAATCTACCATGCTGTGTTTTCTTTTAGTTCCTCAGAGTGAAGCGTCTTAGAAAGGTGTTAATGACACATTGAGTGGGCTTGAATATTCCTATGTCTGACTGATAGAAGAGCTTCACAAAGCGATCTTTGAGTGCCAGCTCTGTCCTTGAGAAGCACTGTTGTATTATACTAAAAGGCCTTAATTCACAACACTGAGAGCAGTGTGTGGTCTTGCTCTGAGGCTCTGATGAAAGACGCATAATTCTTCTAAAAGATGAATCATTTTAATTTCATATTTGGGCTCAAAAGAGCATGGAGTTATGTCAAATTGCTGTATATGTTTGTGATTTCTGAATGAATTACTTTTTGATAAAGCTGTCTGTTTTTTGTTTTTTGCTTAAACAACTCACAGTTTAGTCCATGAAAAGTCTTTAAAATGTCTTTCTTTGTCTGACTAACTGTCCAAAATATATTCAGTTTACAACATTATGAAACAAAAAACAAAAAATCTTCACATTGAAGACCACAAATTGTTTGGTGTCTTTGCTTGATTAAACCACTGAAATGCAATTCATCAATTATAGTAGATTGTCAATTAATTATTCGACTACTACTGTCAGCTCTTAGTGAATATATGCAACTTAAATTACAACAAGAAAAAGGAGGGTGTGCAAGGATAAAAGCCAGATCACAAACACTCCAATGACAAGACATTGAGTTTTTTGTTCAAATGGCTGTGATGTAGTACCTGCTCATTCGTCTGTATACACAACCTGTCGTGCTTGAAAAGATTTGTTTTGACATCAAGATAGATACCAAATATTAAATATTTTCGGTTTTTGAAGAGGTAAACCAAATGCCTTATTAAACAGGGTTTATTATAAACTAGGACTTAAACTAGGACTACAAAGCAACATTAGGCTGTGTTGGACCTGATTTTATCTACAGTAAATGTACAATATGAATGGTTGTGTCCTGCTCTTCAATCTAGTCTGACCTAAATTTGCATCCTAATCTGATCTATGTCACATTCATTGATTCATTTTGGACTGTGCTTACATTCTGCTCGGCTTAAATAGTGTGAAATGTTGATCGTCTCAGAAATAAGGGCAGGCTTACTCAACAAACTCTAGACAACCGAACTGCATCACACTTTTCTGCTCAGTTAAAAACTGTGTGCTCTCAAACTGCCACTGTGAGGGAAAAGACAAATATTCTTAGAAACTTATGTAACACGATACAGGGCACGTCGATGGGCTTGTTGCAATAAGTATAGTTTGCTGCAGCCAGACTGCCTGCTGAACCTCGTGTATCCTGCAGACTCCATTTGCCTCTTCAGCACAGTTTAGAGCAGAGGTTTTCTGGTCTGGTAATTGATTGATAGTTAGACAAGATTAGATGAAACCTTATTGATCTCCTGGAGAGAAACAAGGCCACTGTAGCAGCAGGACTGTAGCAGCAAGTTAAGACTAATAGTCCCATGAACAGGAATAACAAGAAAACTGATCACTGTGCGAATATGTAACTTAACGAGGCTAATAGATTTAAAGGAATAGTTGGCAATTTGATGAATTGCCTTCTGTGCTTTCTTGCTCAGAGTTAGATGAGAAGAGACGATAGATGCAACCCTCATGTCTGCTCAGCAAATGTGTAGCTTCATAATATTACAGATAGGGAGTGGCATTAATCAAAGTTAATATGCCAACTTCTCTAAAATGATATACTATGCCTTTCACATAATCAGTAGACTGAGTGATAAGCATTTGAATTACTTATATGTATGCATTTAGACCCACTTACTGTCCCTACTGACATAGTTACATAGATCAGGGAAACTATATATGAAACAAATGCACTCTAAGTAAATGTAAAAGTACACTGTAGGTAAATGCATAAAGAGGTTAAGTGTACAGTGTTGCAGATGCACAGGCCCATCTTGCTGCAGTGGCCTACTTTTTATCAATGCAGCAGAATGTTACTCTAAAATGCTCCTGCACTCACTTATATGGCAAAAAGGACAAAACAAAATTTCTCCAAAAGGCTAGATGAGAAACTTGTCCTGTGTGGCTGTGGCAGGAAACAGTGTATAAAAACCACACGGCTCCCCTGCAATGTTGGCTACATCTGCACGGGGCCGTCTGTGCGGCATGAAATAAGCAATAATCCAAAAGTAGCGCGGTGTGGGTACGGGTCGGGCCAGTGCCACATTGTGAAAGGGCCTATTGCTGCTGTATCGCTGTGTGTTTACTTAGCCCGTCCGTGTAATGATAGGGATATCTGGACGACTACCGCTGCTGCCGCCACGCTCTCTCATTCTGTCTCCTCCTGTCTGTTTGCTCTCCACGGCTCTGCAAAGTAAGCGTCTTCTTCTGCACACAATGGCTGCTGTTTCTTCATCACTCTGTCGCTCTGTGTGTTCCTCACGTCGGGTTACAACAGGGAAAAACCACCACATTAACTGCCTCTGTTTCCCCTCTCTTTTTTTTTCCTTTTTCTCTTAGGTATGTGTATGAAATGGCCTGTACAAAGATTGCACTGTTCACTCGTTTTCCCCCCGTCACTTTACATGATTTCCAGTTTAAGGTCAACAGCAGACAGCCCTTATGCTGCCACACAAAGACACCGCTGTTGTCCTTATGTCTTTGTTTTTTGTTTTTCATAATGTGCTTTCCATTAGGTTTGCATAATGGTATGGGCAATCTGAGGGGACGCTTGTTCTCTTCTTCGCTTCTTTTCTGTTTTCTCTTCATGCATTTAAAGCTCGGTAGCACCAGAGCTGTTCTCCACAGGCGAATACAGCTGTTCCTCCTCTTTTCTTTCACTCTTGTTTATGTGTTCTCCGGTGCATGAGACGTCCCATAAAAGAGCTGCTGCTTTGTTTCTGTCGCTTTCTGTCATTAAAATGTCCACCAGTGCGTGTGTTATTAGCCCAGCAGCCAGTAAAGTGACAAGATGTCTGGGTTTCTATGCTTTGGGTTGCAAGACAGTGGAGTCTATTTGAGAAACATCTAAAGGTACATATGTGGAAGGAACATGTTGTCATGGAGATCCAGGTGTATACACGATTGTAGTTTTAGACTCTCTCTCCATCTCTTTGTCCCTTACACACGGATAATGCAGTGTCCATATTCGTCCTGACTGTTCACCTCTGTCCCTATCAGCGGTGGAAAGACTCCGGTTGTGTGCGGCTTACGGGATATTCTGGGATGGTGTCCCACAGAGTGTAAATATAGATGCCACACCCTCTGCCTGAAATGCACACACACAAACATGCACACACGCATGCACACACATGCACACATACAGGTCATCTAATTAGAAATATCTCCCACCACACAACATAACATCGCATCCAAATGCCAATGAAGAGTTTAAAAAATTTTTCATGATTGTTTAACTTCTTTCCCCTCCGATTTCCAGGGTTTCAACTTTAAGATTTGTGCCACTGAGGGCACTCCTCGGACTCCCACACATGTGCTCCGTGGCTCAAGTTTACCCGCTGGAGAAGATTGTTTTCTGAGTCCCTCAAGAGTTGAATCCCAGACAGCTGAGCTCCTCTTAAGGCAATTTCCAGCACACATCTGAGACCCTGGTTCACCATGGTAATTGCTTGAGAACTGCTTCTGCAGCATTGCTGACATACAAACATGCATGAAAAAAATTCCTGGTTATCCGCTTGCATGCCAAACTTTTTTGTGGAGAAACTGTCCTTTGTAATCTGTGAGTGACTTTTTGTCAAGATGATAACTGATATGTTTACTGATATATTTAAAGGAGGCCAAAAGTAAAAAAGGAAAAGAATCAACCAACTTCTAAATTTAGTCAAAAGCAGCCTGGGAAAGTGAGGCATTGAGGATTTTTCTGACGCACCAGGGGGGATTGTGGAACTAACTGTGGTTGTGAAAAATGATCCTTTAACTTATAGCAAAGAGTTTTCAAAATACTAAATGTATTCATCCCTGTGACGCTGCTTTGGTTTTCTTCTTCCTGTCTGTTGGCATACAGAGGAACTAAATAAAGCCACATTTGGCTACACTCTGAACACTGGGAAAAAACAAACCTGAAAACAGACCAGACTGAAAACACATGCCAGTGTAGCCCAGCAAAGATTATCTTTGTGGTTTTAATTGCTTTTGCAATATCTCCTCTTTGAAACAGAGAATCAGACAGCAAGTCTATTCAGCTGCAGCTGAATGAAGTGATTCACCCAAAGCGGCTCTACAATCACAACTGTACTTTGGTCTACAATGCTCGCTCTTTGACCATTCACTGCTGTTCTGTTTATACCACAGCGAATGTTATCCTGGCGTTCGTAGCAACGTACGATGTTGATGTTATTTCAGCTCTGGTGATAAGCTACAGTAGCTGCTGGCTAACAGAGCCTCTTTCATGCAGAGATTTGATAGATGAGGAGCCTGACTCATGGATGCCAAATTGACCCCGAGCCTCTCCACAAGCTGAATGTTCTCTCTCTGATCTCCAACGCTGAAATACATGAACTATGAAATAATAAATCATCAAATAATGCATTGTGTGTTGTAGTTTGAACTTTCCTCCCATTGATTGAACCTGACACAAGTCTGCTTTCACTCCACTTTTCTTTACCATGTTCATATTTCATTTTTTAGTTGATGCAGTAGTTTCTGTGTCATATTTTCCTCTGCTCTTTGCAACATGGTGCCAAGTGTTTCTGCTGCTTCAGGCTGTGTTCTTGTTGTTGGTCTTGGCCAAAACCATCCCATTAATGTTTTTTCCACTTCCCTTCACTTTGATTTTCCCAGGCGTTTAATTAACTTTCAATGTCGTTCTTGTCCGTGCTATTGTAGATGCATACATTATGAGGCATAGTCAGCATCTTTCCAGCGCCTGCCCAGCATCGCTCTTTCTCAGCACATGAATACATGCTGATATGCAAATGAAAAGAAATAGTCTTGTGTCTATGGAAAACTTGCCCTGTCTCAGAGAGGACAAGGCGCAGCCCCGCCCAATTCTCACACCCTGTGAATGGAAAACGCTCACAGGCGAGTTTACAAAGCACCACGATGGCAAGAACTGGCTGGTGCTTTATTCATAGCGCTGATGACCTCATGCACCAGCTTCATCGGGGGAATAAGTGACTATCTAACAGCGATGCTTGATGGGAATCAGGAAGCTCCTCCCAGAGACACAAACGCAGGAAGTGCCCACAGAATCACATCGCTCTCTCTCGTTTTTTTAGCCTTTTTCAATGTCACTCTCTTCCTCTGCTGCTTTCACCTGCCTCTCTTCTATTTTTCTATTCCTGCTTTATTCCTCTCTCCAGCTCATTGTCTATAACTCCCACATCGCCCACTCCCATCTCTCCTTCTCTTTCTTAATTCCTTGTCAGCGCTAGTTGTTGCAGAAGATACGCACACGTACAGCAGCTCTTGGTGTTTGTGGTCACATCAGTGCATGAGAGGAATGTAGATTTTGCTCTAAGATCACACAACTGCCCTGCGCAACCTCCAATACTTCTCCAGTTACAGTGTGTGTGTATTTTAACCACACAGCCTCATAAAATTAGAGGTCAATTCAGGGACTTTGGTTTCATGCTTCAGATGTGGCTGATGTAATTAAAGAATATTAATGTCCCATCTACATTTTCACTTTGCAACTAAAACTGTTCCAGCTCTTGATATGTAATGACGCATGCTGTATCTGATGTTTTCTAATCAAGTGGAAAGTAGTTGAAGTGATTGTTTTTTAGTACATCCAATTTGGACTATGTGGATGAGATGTAAAAATCTGTGCCAGAGGACTAGATTTAAGGCAGAAGGGAAGAAAAACAGATGTGCAGGGACGAAAACCAATGTCTCAACTCTCGCCATGGTTACTGTGTTGATCCAATCTGTTCAGCATGTCAGACCAAGTTAGCATGAAGACGCAACAAAACCCCACAGCAAGTGTCACAATTCTGTCCATTAGTTTACCTGTGTATCAGGTCTTCGAGCCTCTTCCCTTGTTCTTCATCCTGTTCCAGCTGTTTCCGCCGCACCTCCCCTTCCTCCGCACCCATTCCCTGGAGGAGCCATCGCTCTCGCATGGCTTTGGACTGAGGAGGGAACAGAGACACAGTTAGGTGCTTAAAGTGGGAGTTAAGGTGAGGTATGACATGTTCTGACAGCCCTGTTGGAAGTCCTCCTCCTCATGTGATGAGCTGATACACAACATGCACTGTTTACATCCATGTTTGCAAGCTGTCAGTCTTCATCTTTCAGTAAACTCTGCTACATTTTTCTGTGTCATTACAGTTACCAACTATGTAAAAGTGGAAATGCATGTAATTGTCATGTAACTCACATGCTTGTGAGTGTGCATGTGCATCATTGTGTGCACTCACAACATGCACAGAAAATGCAGACCACCTCATTAAAACACAGTAGGTCATGTACACATCTATAACATAACAAGCTTCAAATAGCGCTTCGTTTCTAGCCTGGTTGTGATATTCTTAGACCTGATCAACAGCCAGTGGACCTCCATCATGGAGACTAATTTGTGAGCAATTTGTAAGATGACTGCCAAGCGGAGCTACAACAAATAAATAAACACGTAGGCCTACACATGCACTCGGGTTTTAGATAACACAGAGAGAGACTCTAAACTCAGCTGTTACTCACAGGAAAAAACTAATCCCATCAGGCCAAGAACCACGGTAATTAGTCCCCATGATATAAAGGAAGTTATCTTCTTATGCACACATACATGAAAGTATTTTGTTGGTTTTGCTAAATCTTTAATTGTTCATCCACAAACATTCCTGAATGTCTTCTGTGAACAAATTTGCTTTACTTAAAAGAAAGAATCTTCCTTGTGCTTTCATTTAGGACACTTATGCTTTTCTATTAAATTTTTACATAACTCGTTCATTGAATATAACAGCATTGTGCTTTTTGATCCTTTTACTGTTCTGTGATGAGACAGATGGCAGTTTTTGTTAGACAAAGATTCCTCAGAGGTACAAACTGCCCTGGAAAGGGAATAAATATAGGTATATCTACTATCCAGCTCCTGCCTGAAGACACATCAAACCATCCATCTCAACACGGATAAACTATAATATGAGACTTCTCCTCGTTTACATGACCTATTTCCTGTTTTAATCAACTTATCTGATGCTTATAAGCCAGAGAAGCTGTGACGGTTCGGCTCTGCCCATTGATGTTTAACCCGACTAATGAGATTATTCTGTCTCTCCTGTCTCTGTCTTTATAGCAGGTCTGTGTGCAGCTTTGTGTCCAAGACGTGTGCAGATGTACAACGGACATCAGGTTTCACGTCAGATCTGCATCTACAAGAATGAAAGTACCAATCATTTTATCGCACAGGGGTTAATGCTTTTCGTGAATGTTTCAAATCTGAATGCCACAGCTGTGTGTTTATGGCACTGATGTCTCGTCTCTGTCTGGAGCTCTGTTTTGTTATTTGTTACCACAACAGAGTTGAGCACTTAGCTTCACCTTTGGCTGTTTACTGTCAAAACCGTTGCTTGGTTCTAGGTTGCAGAGCTGACAATTAACAGTATTTTTGCTTACACACTCACTCAGTCACTCAGTCACTCACACACACACACACACACACGCACGCACACACACACTTTACACAATGAGCTCTGCAGACATTATTCCAAAGCATTTTACCACCTGCTGTCAGAATGTGGCAGCGGGGCTATTTGTTTATTTGTGTCTGTGTGTGTGGCGGCTGTTAACGCACACAGTCAAGCTAACCTCGCACCAATCATGTGCATCACGTATTCAGAGACGTCAGGCAGAAATATTTTTGAATGAGGCTCACGTTGCACAACCCGTTTGTCAACCAGACTGAACGGCTGCTTTTCCGAAATCCAATTTATCCACTGAAATTCAAACTTAAACATCACAAAGACATTTACATTTTACAAGTGTTAGTGCTGCCTGTCACACCTTTGTTTTTGTAAATTTCGAGATTGCTCATTTTTGCATAACTTGTTCTTACTATTTCCATTACATTCCCAGCTAAGTTGCAAACACACTATTAGATTTCCTTAGTGCAGTTAATCACCTACATTGATGCTGGTGACACCACAAGTAGTATCAAGTTAATCAAAGGGCAAATAAAGATACCAACATTCTGTATGTGAGGCAAAGACACCATCATTTTTCCAGATAAGGATGCTGGCATGTAGCTGACCTTGACCTCTGACCTCTGTGTGGAATTTTATCAATAAAGTGCTACTGTACAAAAAAAAGTATCATTCCACGTAAATAACGTTTTCCGGACCATTTGGACAGTCAACACAACGTTGATGAATAAAGTTGTGAAGGAGAACTGACCAGTTGTTTCCTCTGAGAACCAGCCTGCTCTCTGCTCTCTCTCACGCTGTTTTATAGACTTTCCATTTCCTGCTGAGCTCTGACACACAGCCTCTCTGAGCTGGACTCTTAAAGGGAAGGTGTTGTTAAGAAAGTCTATGCTATTCATCAGAAGCTGAAATCACCAGTTTAAAAGAGACCAAGCATTGAATTGCCAAAATACAGAAGAGGCTAAATCAACTGTGTATCGAGGAGACCGGGCTCCACAGAAAATGCTGGCTAAGGTTAACTTTACTCTGAAATCATCACAGTGTTTACATGATCCCAGACTCAGATCAACGCCTCCTTTCTGAGAGGCTTGAATCATGCAGCCGTGAGGTTCTTATCAAATCTCTAGGCTCCAGGCTCCATTTCCTCTCCCAGGCCACCACGTCTCTGGAGAACAGACTACAAAGCCTGCTTCACGCCGCCTGGCTGTGTGGCACTCGGAGGTAATGGCCATTAAATGTGACTTTGTGACCAGATGCTGATAACATCTGGAGTTCAAGCCTGCTGGTGTTGTATGCAAGAAACCAAACAGAGCAGTACACAGGCTCTGGAGGGGCTCGGTTCCTTGTTTAGCTCAACTGATGATAGAACAAAGCACTGACATGTCTGGGTTAGGGGGTGTTTTCACGATATGTGTTACTTCTTTTCATTTCTCTGGGAATAGATACAAGACGCAGGCCATCTCACATATTTATGATAACTGGAGGAAGTGTTTTTCTATGGTGGTACTACTTTGTTTGTTCACCTATGGCAGCTCCATAAGAAGATGATAACTTCGGTGGCATCATTTCCTGTGCAGCAGGAAGAAGCTACCATACACAATGCAGGGCGCCCTGCTCGCTCAGGGTTTAAGGCACCAACCATAACCGCAGTGTCCCCGGTATGAGTCCAGCGGGAGACCCCTCTCTCTCTCCACTCACTTCCTGTCATCTCCCCCCACTTCCTATCTAGTAAAGGCATAACATCCACAAAATCATGACAAAAAACCGACATCAGCAAAAGGAAAATCTTCTTGTGATCTGTATGTCATTTTTATCAGTCATTCGAGTGTATGAAAATGCTGCATGTACAGTATTTACACTATGTTTCTATAATGCAGCATTGATTGAATACAACAAACCAGCAGTCTAAACTGTAGCCACTGCAGTAGTCTGAAATGTCAGCAGTTGATGTCATATGTAATTCCTTATGATTATTAGTTTTCCATGCAGAGAAACCATATGAGGTACAAGAAAAGGAAAACAGACAGAAATGCATCAGTGTTACATTCAAGACACACAATGAAATGCTACCAGTCATATACTGTACTGTATGTGTCCAGTAAGCGTATGGATGTAAAATTAATACAAAACCACTATTTGCATCTGAGAAATTTTTCAGGTTCAAACACAGGCAACGCTGGGTCAGTTACACATTTGTTTTACTGCATTGTTTTGCAGCTGGGCTCAGATTGCAGAAATCTGGACTCATGACTGTGTTCAAACAGCTTCGTTAATGGCTGTACTGCATTGAAAACACGGCTTTAATGGCCAAACGCACACTGAGCACATGGCTTTAATCAATGTTCCTCTTCTGTTGATATTTCCACAAGTGGGTGTTAAACACCGGCATGTAGGAATCAAACTGATTTAATAAAGGATTCATTCATGCCAAGTGTGTTTAAGGCCTCTAATTAGAGAACGGAATGTATTTTTATTGCAAATATTAAATCTGGCTACCATAGATATTTGTACTATAATGGTACCCACAGCCTTCACCCCACCCACCCTGCATCTGTGCAGCATTTGGGGCTGTGGGATTTTCCAAACAATTCCTCTTAGCCATCAAAAGTCAAAATGAGCAACTAAGTGAGTTTGTGAATTATACTGTACATTAATTGCTAACAAGCGAATGGATGTTTGGGTTTTTTTTAGAATTGAACTTATTTTCCTATTTTTGACTACATTTATTTCTGCATACATTGAAAAATTATGATGTGGCAACATAAGCGTGAGCAGAGTGCATTTGGAGGGATGTCGCATCGTCACCAAAATGTATAGGACGTATATACGTGTGTCTCCACCTGACAGGGTTCGTCATGTGTTTTTTCTGAGCTCGCATGAGAGGTCAAGGCACTCATCTTTCATCGCTTGAAAGGTTCAAGAACTCCACGTGAATTAAGTGACGCCTGAGAGCTGTTCATTTTTTTTTCAAACTCGCAATCTGTCAGCAGTCTGTGTCTCAGTTTACGCAGCACTTACTACTTGAACGTCAAATCAGTGTTTACTTGAAACAAAATCTTGGCGTAGCAGTAGCGGCTGGCAATAATTATTAAGGGATATGTTTATGTGTGTTTGGATTTGAGTGTTTCTCTGGAGAGAAGAAAGCAGCCTGGCCTGCCCTGCTTGGCCGAGGGAAACTCTGCTCTAACAGGCCGGCACATCAGGAGAACAGAGATTTGGATGTTTGGATGGAACGAACCACTACCTGTCAGCCAGAAACATTTATCCGTGTGCACAAGTAACTGAAAGCATGAATGTGTAAAAGCAGCCTGCAAGACCAGATCCGAACTGTAAAGGAAGGTAAATGATGTATCTTTGAGAGTCTCTTTATCTCTCTGTGACCTTTAGGGTCAAGGTAGGAGCTATGTTTTGAAAAAAAGAAAGATGGATTGAGCAGATTGAGAGAGAGGAATGTGTGTCACACATTTGTAAAGTTTCAGTGAGCATCATCATCGACTCATTTCATCCATTAAGTACTAACCCCAACCTGAACTCTCTACTTTACCTTCACCTTTACACTGACCTCTTTCTAATCCAACCCTAAACTCAACAGCCGACCTTAAACTCACAGTTACCTCAAGTCTTACGCAATGCTTCCTCTCTCATGTACAGTAGCGCACACTTTGGCAATGTTTAGCCCAGCTGTAGACCAAACGTTAAACATCACATATTCAGAAAGGAAAGATAAAGCTGTAAGCAATATAAGTAAGCAGAGTCCATAAGTACTACACAATGCAGGGATTCTGTCATATATACAAACAGACATAGGAGCTATATTTTAATGCAACCACGTCTTTTATGGTGCTGAAGATTTTTCTTTTAACTTTTTGTGATTTTTCTATTTTTCATGTTTGAAAACATGTTAGAATGATGTATAAATATTTCATTTACTGGCTCAAAAAACTTTCACATTGGCAACCTTCATCATTGCACCAGTCAAAATAACACAAAAGTTATGATCATTGTCATATCGTTGATGATGTGACAAGTATTTGTGTGACAAGTATTTGGGTTCAAAATGCATGCAATGAGTAGCCTGACAAAAACAGACATCAGCTATGGGCAGTTAATAAGTTAGGGACATGCTGAATGAAGACAGATTGTAGATGGACCTGCTGTAATTTCACCAGCAGCAGCAGCAGCAGCAGCAGCAGCACAGTCATCTTTGAAATATACTGCAACATGACCAACCTTGAGATGCTGCAGTTGTAGCACCAGGTCATCGAGCTGGCTTCTTTTGTCTTCAATCTCAGTTTGCCGTTTTCGCTTCTCCTGGGAGACAAAAAAACAGAGAAGATAGGAAAATTAAATCTCAGCTCAGAACAGGTCATTTATAAGGTCACTGTTCTGGATTTATCCTGGCAGTAGTTTCATTTTTTTCACTGGAGGGCTGTAAAAAAAACACTGAGCTGAAAAAGTTAAGCACGGTGATGCACTAATGCATGCTGTCATATTGATTGAGTGTTTTAATGTTAATGCTCATCAAGACAAGATCCCTCTGGGGCAATTACGTTTTCATACATTCAATTTAAAGGTGAGCAGAGACTTAATGGCTTCTTATACAGTATAATGTTCAAGTCAGTTTAAACTGATGGGTGGTTGAATGTACATCCAAGTTTTCCCCTGTCTCTGGTTTCAACAATACAGCCAATAAATAAGGGGAATAAAACATATTGAAACAGGCTATAGCTCTAATACTGAAATTCCTATTTGAGAATATGTTTCCGAAAGGATATTTAAAACTCAAATTTTCTCTCATGAGAGCAACAGCAAATCTCAACTCCACTGACTCATCTGTACCCTTCAACTTCTCATTCTGGAGAGACGGAGAGAAAAATGATCCCCGGGCGTACGCGAGAGGAAGTGAAGTATTAAAGGGGTTGGAGGTGAGGGCTTATCGTGGGTTGAGTGGGGTCGGGGTCCACAGGCTATCTAAAGCGGAGAGATTAGGCCTTGAAGCCTCTGTGGTTGAACTTGAGGTGCGGAGAACAATCCTTAACTTTTTATGGGGAGATGAAGGAGGGTGGCGTTTGGAGGCTGGGCTGAGCGGACTCTGAGTGGGAGGTTTGAAAATGAAAAAAACACTAAATAGACTGAGGCTATGTGGCTATGCCACTATATGCATGGGAATATAAACAAAGCAGATCCCAGTACAACCCTGTTTGGAGCCGAAGGCCATGAGATACTGTAGATGTGTATGTGGCTTTATCTCTCTCTCTCTCAGTGGGAGCAGAACAAGGCTTTCTGGGACGTTTCCTGTTGGTTAAATATAACCATCAGGGAAAACCCCGAAAATGCGAATAAACCTGAGACCACCTCTCAAAGGGAGTAAAACTAAGTGAGGAGTGACACAGAACAGTATAAAGAGAACTGGATATAAAGGCGCAAAACAGACAGAGTTTAACAGGACGGCACAGCAGAAAAAAAAGAGAATTGTCAAGTTTAGGTCAGAGGACTTGTACAAAAGCACTATTTCCAATAAAAGTGTTGTTTCACTATTTGCTAATATTTGTATTAAAATCAGCATTTTCTCCATATTTTTTTGTTATCTGGAGACACTGTCCTCACTTGAAAAATGACAGCAATGGTTACCTGGTCCAACACTTGCAACACTGACATGCCACCTATTGTGGTCATGTGAATAATGACTGTCATCTCTCAGGGGTAAAGGGCAAATAGTGTGATGTTGTTAGGATGTTGGCAAGTATCTGAGGGAGGAGGCTGGGGGACTGGGCATGCAAGAGGTCTGACTAGGGTCAACTGGTTATTGTCTGAACGATTATCTGATCTAATATTCGGTATCATTGGCAACATTTATTTCTGTGATGGCAAGCATGTCCAGTTTCCCAGTCACACAGTTCCAAGTTCGAAATATTATCAGTCTCCTTAATTACTGATAATTAGTATCAGAATTGACCCTGAAAAAAACAATATTGGTCGATGCCTACATCTGACTTTGACACCAGAGAGTTAAAAATGAGTCTAACCAAGTAGTTGCTGTCGCCTAATTTTAACCAGACCATGGAGCTGGCAGATCAGAAAATGGTCATTAGAACTGTTTTTGCGATGGTCACATTGTGTTGTTTTGTCAAGGCTATTTAAGGCTTTATTAAAAACAGTTGAGAGATGATGAGGTTGCGATTGTTTAAACGCATCTAAATCAACAAAAAAAAGATTCGTACAAACACAGACATAAAAAGCAGAATGGACCAGAGAAAACAGAGAGCAGAGCAAAAACAATTTGGCTTTATCAGTCTTGCTGGGAGAACACATCACAAAGCTGCACCCAGACTGTGAAAACATCTGCACCAAACCTGAGGTCATCTCTCTCTGTCACACACGCACAAACGTATGTACAAGCACACACACGGCAGCGACCTACACAGCAGCCGTTCCCATGGCTTGTGAAGTACAGACAGAGAGCCAGAGTAGAGGGATGGTCACCAGATGTCAAGGACCGTTGAGGACATGTGGTTGGGGAATGGGCAAGACACACACATACTCAAATACACATGCACAGAGTGACACAAAAGCAAATAGACTCACAGGCACGAGTATGCACATGCAGATAAATAGACACTAATATATTCTCAAAATAAAACAATACTCAGGCAAGTTGTGTGTATTCTGTGACGGAGAATCTCAGAAATGTGCTCAGACACACAGACAGATGCTCGACATCTGCAGATCAATGACCGTTTGGATGGCACTCGGTTTCAGTCACCTTCTAGAAATAAGCTGTACAGAATGGGCACTCCCATCCACTGCAATACTTAAAACAGAGTATTGTCAGCTTTACTTTTTCTGCAGCTCAATGCAGCATTATCCTGCAACACACTGAACAAATAGTGTTTATCTAAGCACACATACATAGCAGGTAACATTTGTCAAGACAATTATTGCTGCTGTGAAAATTTCCACAATCCGGGGAAAAAAGGGAATAAACTGCTGTGTGGTGTGTTGGCATTAATGAAGCCTTTGCAGTAGCAGAATCTCAGACAAATGCAACCATTGCATTGCAGTAATTCTAAATCTTGAACTGGCTCGTCAAGACACGAGCATTAGACCAAACTCTGCTGGTGGCTGTTGGTGTGAAATATTTGGCCCTGATTGATTACTCATCCAGTGCTACTGCATGCTTAGTGCTGTTGTTCCCTGATATGGATTCTGGCAATGACAAAACCTAAGGGGGTCAGATCAAATACTGCAGACTCCTCAAGCTGTAGAAATGATATATGAAGGAAGCTACTTTCAAATGTTCCTCCCAGTTTAACAATGTCTTCATAAAATATCTATCTAAAACATAATTTATGTGAGAGAATTTGTTTCTCTTTCTTTAATCTTTTGTACTTGTATGAACTGAACGAATGGAAACACTACTGAACATTGGCTTGAATTTGGTTTCAGTGCCAAGAGTAAAACTGTGGAGGACTATTCAGCTATTCCCACAATTGAGTATTGGATCAGTTCATGAGTCCAGCTATCGTTTTTCAGGCACAACAGAAATTCATCAGCTCCACGGATCATAACTGTCTGTACAAATTTACAACAGAAACTGATATGTTAATAAAAAGGCGAAATGAATCCCTGGCTTTGTACAGTTGAACAGTCAGGAGAAAGACCCCCGAGTCCTGCTCTGTTCACTGTATTTTCCCCCTCAGAGAACACATCCTCCTCCTCAGGAAAATATGCTGACATTCTTGGTGACACACTCATGACTTCCCACACTGACTCACTGAGTGTTTGGCCCCACTTGGCTTGCCGCTGAGCTCTTATACAAGGGACATCTATTTTTCCACTACTGTTGACACCATGCAAGAAGTTGGACACCAATGCAGAAATCTGTGTTCAATATTTAAACAGTTAGTGCCCACTGGAGACGTTTGGTTTGTCACATCGTTGTTGGTTTGTTTGGCTTCACGAGTCAACCAAAAGTCACATGGACTGGAGAGGATTCAGTAACCTCTTGTCCTACTGGGTGGCAGATTTTGGCAGTGGCAAGCGCTTGAATGCAAACACACACCTTCCTATAAACAGCATTCTGCACTGATGATACACATAAGCTCACACACCCGGCATGAGGTCACTCAGACGTGATTATAATGTGGTAAAGCAGTGATGTAACTGTGATTCAAAGTTGTTGCTGCTGCTGGAGACTGTGCACAGAAGTGAGCTACGGATCTGATGGGTCACATTCTGCACATGCCAACACACCCAGCGGAGACATCTCAGTGAGGATCATCTTCCACTGGGTGGACAGCCATACCTGAATGCTTAGAGAACAGAGACTGAAATGGACTTGCATGTAAATGTCATGAGTGTGATTCTTACTGCACCAGATCTTTGGAGTATTAAGTAGAAGTATTAATAATGAGCCTACAATGTGAATGCATCAATTTAGTAGTGAAACAAATTAACCCCAAATCCATGAAATTTAATCAATAATTGCAGCAAACATCTGCAGGAAAATGCCAATTTTTGCTTTTTGTCATGACTGTACGTGATATCCTCCTCAGACAATGCTAATTTGTTATGACCACAGTGAACAGAACGATAACCTGCTAACTCTTTAGCCAACGTGGTGTCAATAAATGCAAACTTAGCACATCGCTGACATGTCTCGCATGCTGTTGTCATGCGATAGAAGCAGGTGGTGACTATACTCATCATGCCCATACTGAGGAGAGACACGAGTATGCATACCTCTGCGTTCACATGGATGAACATAAACAAACCAAAGTCTGCTTCGTGAGCGGACAAACAATCCCCACTACCATAAGGGGCTCAGAGTGTATCTGTTATGAAGGGAGTAATGAGACAGATATTGTGTAAAATGACCTTTGCTGCCTGTCATTCTCGCTGCCCTCCACAGTATTTCTCTGCCCTGTCACTCTGCATTGTTTATTATCCAATTAAGCTCATGAAAATAATTTCAAACCCAGCAGTGCCCACTAGAGCTGCATTCCAACCTCTCCTGTCTCAAGTCTCTGTGAACCCTAACCCCACTCACACACACACACTCCAACATGCCAGAATGTCCAGTAGACAGCTGCTGCTAATTTTAGACGGCATGCAATGCCTGGCGTGCCCCAGACCCCCTACTACCCAACAAACCACACCCCCTCTTCCCCCTCAAAATGACTTTGCCCCAAGCACACTCCCCACCCCCATAAACTGCTCAACTCCATAAACCGAGCCTCCTATAGCAAACCTCCCAGGATCCAATCTGCTCAGTCGGTAGTTGGCAACACCCACTCCGCCAAATGTTCAAAACCTAATTCAGGAAGTCCATTGAGTAATTATATCAGTCAGTGTAGGATTTGGCCCAGCGGTGGAAGGAGGAGACATGGACTCAGTCAGGCAGTCGGAACTTAACATATACTGAAAACGACGCAGTGACTCATCATAAAGCAGCATCTGTGTCTTTGTGACATCTGCATATATGTTATTTCCAATTTAATAGAGAAGATGGGGGCAATTGGACAACCCTTTCTGACCAAATAAACCAGTCCCCGTGTTAACTAAACACAAGCTTAAAATGTGGTGAACATCTGTTTTAAAGGTGGGAATGATTTGATTTAGCTGCAGTTATCCAAGGCTGTGAAGCTGTGAGTTCACTCTCACCTCAGACAGAGCACATGAACAGCATTGCAGGGATGTGTCTGATTTAGTCTGGCGTGTGTTTGATTGTGAGCAAATAACTCATGCAGGCACAATCTCTTACACAGCGTTTTTAGGCTTTTCTTGTTGCTCTGCAACACAAAGTTTACAACAGTTTATCTACTTTCCATTACCTCCTCTAGTTAAGATAAAATTACTTGAAATACTTAAAGCAAATGACGGAACTTTAAGGTCTAATCTGAAACAAATGGTTCACTGCTAAGAACTGCTTCTTTCCTTCAATGCATTCAAAATGTGTGAAATGTTTTATATTAGCGTGTAACATGTGCAGTTCAGTAACCAGTAGTGTATGTTTGACTTGGAGCACAAGGCGGGGCCATTAAACCTGAGCCGCATGATTCAGATGTGATAGCCTAAGTGCAGTGGAAAAACAATTTAAACAAAACGGTGTGAGTGTGTTAAAAATGTGATCACAGCTGAAAGTTATTATTAGTAACCCATTGTGTGGAGAAAACACTTGAGTGCAACCTTAGTCAATATTTTCCAAATAATTTTCAAAGGCTCAGTGCTGCCAAAATGTCAATCTATAAGTAAAGGTCACAAACTGAAACTACACATGCTGAAAGTGGCCCAGCCCCCCACTCTATTTACCTCTCTTAACGCAGCCCATTACCCCAGCCCTCCACCGCATGCCACAGTCACAAATCTCTGCATGCCAAGGCCTGGCTACAGCATCCCCCTCACCTTCACCCTGCCTCACTCACTTCCCTCTGTAAGACCTCGCTAAGTGGATCCAGAACACTGACCAGCTCCCAGAACGACCCTGAGCTACACAGATTACTTCACTGAGCTCATCCGAGGAGATGTGGTCAAATCCAGGAAATGCAATAATTCATAACTGCATATTAGTCGTGCAGGGTTTGGTAGTAATACTTGTGAAGCAGCAACGGAGACAACAGGCGCGGAGATTAAGATTTTGAGCTGAAGGTGATCTTTTTCTAATGAAATATCTCTGGTTCCCGACAGTCTCTGTCTTGCTCCCAGTGCCAGCAGCTGTCATTTCCTCATTCTCTCTTTCCCACACACACACACACACACACACACACACACACACATCATCATCATCATCTCATTCCTCATGCGCTGCTTCCTAATTCCCCTCAGACTTGGCCCCAAATGATCTGCGGCCTTGTGTGTGTTTGAGTGTGTGTTTGTGTGTGTGTGTGTGTGTGTGTGTGTGTGTGTGTGTGTGTTGGGGGGGGGCAGCAAAGAGTCCAAAGGGCTGAGGTCATCTGTGTAAACATATCACAGACACTACAGGGAAGTTAGTGAATGAGTGCATGCAAACACACGCACACACACGTTTATGTATTTTGCCATGCCGTTGGCGGTTGGCAGGCCATATAGGCAACAGCTAATTAGAAAGACGAAGCACTCATCAGTCATTGGCTGATCTCAAAACCACACGCAGGGTTTTGGTGAACACACACGAATTTATAAAAAAACCCACACGAGCGCGCATACATATGCACACATAGACGTAATCAGTTTTTCTAGGGAACCCTGACCAGGCTGCGCTCCATCCGACTGCTATAATTACATGTTAATAACATACCAATTACAGGTCTGGATTTAACAACATGACATCACAACTCTTCCCCAATCTGACCAATTAGTAAACATGGAAACCTGCACCGCTGGCAGCTGACAGGCTGTAATCACTATCAGACTGTGGGAATCTTTGTCCGTGTGTGTGTGTGTGTGTGTGTGTGTGTGTGTGTGTGTGGTGGACAAATGAGCCAATTGACTAATCAGCTCTTAGATTAAACACTGGCAAATGATTAACGCACCACGTAATCTAATTATGTCAGAAACAAATCAATCAGTAACAAATTTCTTCAGTGTGGATGCCACCAACTCACAACACAAAACTCTTAGCCATGTTAGTTCAGTTGAGTTTAACATAAGTTATGATGGGAAAGAAATACAGCGATAAAACTACTGTAAATAAATCGTGCTGGAGGAGAGATGCCACACAGGGTTCATTGCACGTCTCAGCCTTCAATAGTTAATAAGAAATATAAAGGCACACGAAAAAACGTAACATAGACATGTAACATGAAAAGCTGTCGAGAGTCAAATTTTTTGTAACCTGTTGCACATGAAGGCCTTAGAAATGTGCATATTTTAAACCATATTTTCACCTTTTAGCATTAATGCAGACTAAGAAATGTATTAAAATCATAAATTGTACCCAAACTTGAAGATAATCAGATCATATTTTTTTGGGTTCTATGACACATATTTGCAATTGAAAATAGAAATGAGTAATTTTATATCCTGATCAAATTTTCTAATTTCTTACTGTCTTGCTCAAACTGCATTGATTAAGCAGATAGGTGTGTCTTCCTTTCTGCTAGAAAAATAAGCAAAAAAAAAAAAAAAAAAAAAGAGCTAGTGATTCACAGCCATTAATGCCATGCTTAATTCATGAGTCACCCAGCCCATAGACACATCACGCTGGCACATGAACATTAGAGTGACAGCTGTCTGCTACCTGCCTGGGTGATTTTTTGTTATTGAGTTCATAGATAGATATGTAGATAGATAGCATATTATATCTACATGTTCACTAAAATCAGATTCAGTAGCTGTGAGTTTAGGTGGCTCACACAAAGAGATGACTGGTCTAGCTGCTGGCTCTGATTCTAGAGGAAGCTTCCAATTTGGCTCGAGATCTGCTAAAGTATTGATGAAGTCAGACACTGATGGTGATGACAATGAAATCTCAGTGTATCAATTATTGATGAAATCATTAGCATGTCAGCTGCAGGCCAGAGACAATGTGAGTGGATTCACTGTAGACCTCTCTGCAAAGGTTCAAGTAATGCTTATTGAGAAAGGCAGACAGGCCAAGACAATAGTATCTGATTTTTAGCAACTATGATCAATCATTTTTGTCCTGAGACAGATTAATGCAGTGTTTCTAGGCTGAAATGACCAGATTAGGAAATGTTTGTTCTTGACTGTCAGTCAGAAGAGGTTTTATAACCTCCTTCCCTTTCCCTTTGGGAAACTCTGTCCGGCTACTGTATTTACACTGGGCTTGCGTTGCTTGGCTGAGTCTGTGGCTTGCAGAGTGCTCGGCTGCCTTCGAGAGTTGTTAGTACTATTAGTGTAATAGTAACCCTTTTCTATTTAAGTGCCTGGTAGGGCTTGAAAGCTATTAGTGCTGTTATTGTCTTTTATATAGTGCACACACACAGAGTTGAGACGAGGCAGCTGCCCATTTGGAGGAGACAGAGGCTCAAATGATTTACTTTTATTCAACACCTGACTTTACTTTGAATGTGTGTCAGAGCTCTTGGCACTTGTAGTAAGATCTCTGACAGTTCAACCCTGATTCCAAAAAAGTTGGGACACTATGTGAAACGAAAATAAAAAAGTTGTGGACTGATCCAAAAACACCTGTTTGGATCATTCCACAGGTAAACAGGTTCATTGGTAACAGGTAATAGTATCATGATTGGGTATGAAAGGTTCATCCTGGAAAGAATCAGTCGTTCACATGCAAGGATGGAGAGAGGTTCACCACTTTGTCAAAGACATGATTGTACAAAGGAGATTACTACATGGGCTTGGGAATACTTTGTAAAACTGTTGTCAGTAAACACATTTTGTTTGCAAATGATTGCATGCTGTTTTTATTTAGGTTTTTTCACAGCGTCCAAACTTTTTTGGACTCGGGGGTTATACTAGAATTAGTCTACAGAGACATTCTTTGTGGTGTTTACGACAGCTGTCACCAGAATATTGCAGTTTTTTAGGCCCGGGTCACCAAACCAAAACTCATTTTCACATAATCAATGATTTTATCTTGTTTTTGCCAAACGCACATGCAAGAATGATGCAAGAAACTGAAATGCTTGTTTCTCTCGGTTCAAAATCGTGAGAACTTTCCACTCTCTTTTACTTAAGTGCCTGATTGGTTAAAGTACATGCAGCCTGGTACAGCTGCCATGATCAACGTGGCCAAAATAGTTTCTCCATCTGCCGCTGCCGCTGTTCCCCCCACTTGTGTGCACGAATGTGTGTACGTGTGTTCCTGTGCCTCTGTGCATCTTGAGTGTGTGTGGTATGCTGTGGTTGCTCGCTGGCGCCAAATTTAGTCCCAGGCAGTGAATCCCGGTCTCTGAAGTCCTACCAGCACCGAGCCAAACACTTCAACAGATGCCTCCGCGATCACGAAACATAACGGCGAGCATCGAAACATATTCTAGAGACCACCTCGCAGCTGAGATCCCTCCACCTCAGAGAGCACATACACCTCAAAACCTCAGACATCTGGCCAAAAAGAAAAAAAACTCAAAGAAATGAATATCCACCAACTTTCCTATGAGCTGGTTCCCCCTCTCTTAAAAAAGGCATGGAAGAAGATGAAAGCTGACACGAACAGAAAGACAAACACAGCAGCAGTGCAGGCTGGTGAGGGAGTGAAGCACATTACAATGGGTGCAACAAAAATCACTTTGTTTTATGTGACGAAAATGGGTGTGGGAGGCTATGATGTCATGCTTCTAGGGCTTGAAACACATTAAGCTTTCTCACTTTTCAGTGTAATGGCTAAAAAGCACAAAAAATGACATGCAGTGAACGATGCTTGTTTTAGTTTTTGTCTCACTGGTTTGCATTTGGTCTCCTGCCGCAGTAGCCAAACTCATTGAAGACTTGGTCAGTCAGTTATGAAGTCAAATTATCTTCAGGTTCATATATTCATGTGATAAAGGTAATTGAAGAACCATTATAAAACACCAGGTCAGGCTATCGTTGCTGCATGTCACCGTGATGTTTACCACCTCAGCTCTTGTGTTTACGTCATACGGATTCATTTGTCAGAGTTCAGTGAACTTTGGAGCAAAGAGACAAAACCAGACTTTCCCCCGCCCCTCTACGTGTGTTTGACTTGACGTGAATGGGACATGAATGAATAATGTGTCAAGGCAGAGAATGAGAAGTAACGAAAGAGGCAGACAGACTTGTAGAGTTGCAGGAACTCTGTGGTATCAGACAGTTAGGTGAGATCTTATACTGTGAATGACAGACAGAGATGAAGGGAGGCCATGTACAGTAAGTCACTGACGGGCAAACAGACAGGAGGTCAAAGGAGCACGAAAAGACGAGCAGAGCAAAAAAGAGAGTTTAAACACACTCTGACTTACCGCCAAGGCCTGCAGCCTCTCTTTGTGGAGCTGAGCCTCCTCGCACGACATCCTGAGGGGGGGAAAGAGCAGGGGAGAGGGAGGGGGTGAAAGGAGAAAGAGAGACGTGAGACCTGGGAAGACGAGAGAGCCGGAGTCCCTCAGCGAGAGGTAGAGAGAGAGGGGAGGGAAGTGGAGGAGAGAGGGAAGAGAAGGAGAAGAAGAGGAGGAGTATCCAGACGAGGTCCTTCCTCAGGAGTAATCCAACCAGAGAGAGGAGACAGTGGGAGAAGGAGCCGAGCACTGAGAGCAAGCAAAGATCTCTCATTCACTGGCCATGTGCCTCACACTCAGCCCGCTGCTCGCATTTTCTCTCTCTCTCTCTCGCTCTGTCTCTATCACCCACTCTTTCTTTTGCGCTCTCTGTCTCCCCTCCCATTTGTCCCCTCCTTCCCTCCCTCTCTCTCTTTTTTAGGCATGAGCCATGTGTGATTAAACAGCTGGGAGGAGCAGCTGAGAGAGAGAGAGAGAGAGAGAGAGAGAGAGAGAGAGAGAGAGAAAGAGAAGGGAAAATAATTTTGTCTTTTATTTTTTCTTATGTTAATAGGATTTTGGTTTATTATTACTATTTTTTGCCAATGTCATAATAAATAGATAGAAATGAGTTTTGCCTTCAACTGATTTGAGTAACTTATTGACATCTTTGCTTTATTTGAAATTCATTTTAAAAAAAATGTCAAGAATGTGCTATACAAGCCAATCAAATTATTTTATCATGGCATAGCAGTATCATTGGCTCACAACTGTAAATCTGCCCACCACGGTCACAGAACTTAGTCTAAAACACAACAGTATGTGTATTTTGGACACAAATGATGTTGAAAGGAAAACTGACTCAACCACAAGACTATTCTGATGGCAGGAAATGAAAAATAGAAACTCAGAGGCTGGATACCACTAAAATATGATATGACACACACTTCCCAGCATCCTAGCTATGTATGCATATGTTACTTAAAGAATTATTGCTGCTGTTAGAGCTATTGCTGCAACCATGTACTGTTTTTGCTGCTCTCACTTTCTAGGGTCAAAACCTGCAACATAGCATGCCACTATCATTTTAAGATATTCTGACCGCACGCAGCGCCGCCGCCCACACACACAAACAATCCTGCCGCTGACTCTTCAGGATCTATTTCTGGTCACTCTGGTCCTGCATCTATTCCAGCGCCTTTCAAAGCGACATCAATAGAAGCCACTTTAGAAAAACAGGAGCAGGAGAGAAAAAAAAAGATAACTGTGTCACTCCATGAATTGATGCATGCAGATGAACATCAGTGGAACATCTTTGGAAGTACAAAATGCAAAATCGCCGCTTCAAAAGACACGACACACCTTCACACACACGCACACACACACACACACAGACAAAAGCAGAGCTTGTGTAAATGGGTCATTGTTACCTGCGTCCCAATTTTCTTTTCTCCCTGTTTTAACTCTCTAGGTTCACCTGGGTTTCATCTATCCTTCTTTTGCCTCTGACACCTTTTACTTTATTTTCTGACGTTCCTCCTCTCTTTTGGTCTCTCTTTTCCAACAGTAGGATTGGGTGATGTCTTCCAAAAATGCCATATGATGATGTCGACAGTGAAGCATCATGATGGACGACAGAGATGTGTGTGGTGTAGGGCATTGTGCACTATTCTTGGGGTGTACAGTATGTTCTGCTGTTTATAGATCTGACTGTGATACTGGAGTATGATTGTACGTGTGTGCTGCTATCGACTGTGTTTCTTTTAAATACCTCCAAAGGAGACAATAAAAACAATAAAGGCAAATCTAATCTGATCACAGCTAATCATAGAACTGCAGTTACATCCAGTAACTACCATTTTCGGTAATGAGCTTTATTTTTTTTTTCTTTTCCTCCACCCTTGCTTACTTTTCCTCCTCTTGTTCCCTCTTTCCTTGTCTGCACTCCTGCCATGTTTTCTATGTTCATCTCTCACATGTCCAACACTTCCTCCTTTCTTCTCCGCTACTTTGATACATCCCTCCCTTCATATAACTTTTCTCCATATCTTCCATCTCACATCTCTGCCCTCCATCCCTCCCTTACATTTCTCCCTTTCAACTCTCATCACTCCAACCTCTTCCTCCTCTCCTTTCTTCCTTTCCATCCCTCCTTGCCTCTCTCCTGATCCCCTTTCTTCTAACTCTTCCTCTTCATTCCCATCCCTCTCCTCATCCTCTCTTTCCACGCACCCATTCCTCTTCGTCTCCCACCTGTCCTTCCATCTACCAATCTCTTCCTCATGCTATTCCTTCCTTTAATTCTCACTCTATCCCTCTCTCCTTTTTCCCCCCCATCTCTCCTTCCACAAGCAGACATCCTTATAAGGACAAACGGCAGCAGCAATCCCGGCCGACTCTTTAGGGAATACAGAAGCATGTAACACACACACACTCATTCTTGCACAAACACACACTGACATAACAGCCACTGCGCTACTCCAAGAAAAATGCATAATAAATAACTGCAGCTGGAGAGTATCTGTCCTGTAAAGCCACTGGGCAGCTACAAGACCCGAATGAATCAAAAATGACATCCCTCAGCTATGGGCTCCTTGTTTGCATGTGGGGAGCTGTTAAAAGTCAAGTGAACCATATACGGTTGTTTTGTCTAAAGTTTTGTTTTATAAGAAAATAAAAAATAGAAATTTACTTTTTAAAATATCTATTTGTGTTTTTACATATTCAATATTATTGATGTAGGTGGTGTTTTTTTGTTTTTAAGTGTAACAGCAGACAGATACATCAATTAGGTGGTGAACATGAGATCAAAATCAGATATTTCCTTCAGGAGATGATGGAGACCAAATCTGAGTGAAAAGGAGAGGGAATACTGAACTTACAATTATTTTTAAATCAATGGTAATGCTGCTTCATGTCTGCTGGATGTGCAAATAAGTTCAACTTTAAATGATAAGGTAAAAAAGCAAGTTTGAGTTAAATTTAATTTGGAACTGGACTTCCCTTCTTTGATTTTTACATGTGCTATCAGTTAAGTATAATCTGCAGATGGTAGGTATTCCTAACTTTATGTTCGGTGTAATGGTTGTCATAGTACTGTTGCATACTGGTGAGCTTAAATTGACTTTAATTTTTAATGATTGAGAACATTTTTCTCTGTCTTCATGGTCTGTTGGACCAAATCTGCAGCACATTTTTCACCATACTATAGGCTTGCCATCACCATCGAGATAATAAAATAAAAACGGTACTGTTTAACCTTGGGACACGCCCTCATTAAAACATATTGCCACATCTTTAATGTGGGCACATTGAGGTTATAGCCCATGACCTGTTTGGAGTCTTAGTAATATATAGTTTATGTTGAAACCAGGTTCAGCTCTGCAGCTGTGTGACTTTACAGCCAGCAAGACTTCGGGCTTCTCAGAGAGTCTCTGTTTGACCTGGATTTAAACCAATCACATCATGATGTTGGCGACTCACACCGTCATTATAAATCATACCTCCTCACTTTAACATTATTCTACTTCTTTATAACTTTTTTTCTATTTCCTTTGTATCCCTCTTTTCTCCTCCTACTTTTTTAACTCCCTCCTCACCCCCTAACACACTGTCACCTTCTCTCCTCCTTCAGTCCCTCCTTTATGCCGTCAACTACTTTGGCTGTTGGAGACAACAGCATCATTGTTCCTCTGCATCGCCACGACGACGCGATGACCTCACTGCACAGCCGCCGCCCCCCAACCACTCCCCCCCTCCATCCCAGGCCAGAGGTAATGGCCTCCAGATGTGGAACCAGCGGCAGGAAAACACACACACACACACACACACACACACACACACTTCTATACTTGTGAGGACACTAATTAACATAATGCATTCCCCAGCCCCAAACCCTAACCTAATTCTAACCTAACCCCTTAAAACCAAGTTGGAACCCTCAAACAGCCCTTTGAAGGTCTGTCTGAAAGTGAGGATGGGCCAAAATGTCCTCACTTTCCAAAAATGTCCTCTCACCCAAGGTCCAAAACTCAAATTGGTTCTCATAAAGATACATGTACACATGCACTCACACACAGAAATATAACAACATGCAAAGGTGAGTAGGAGGCAGAGAGAATGAGCAAATAAGGACAAAGAAAATAACTGTGTGTGTGTTTGTGTGAGTTATGTTAATGCTGCCATCTCATTCGCCTGCTTTTTCTGAGCTTAGTACTCCCACATTTTAGTTCTCCTCGAAATAACTGAGACACACAGATAGAGCCACACATATGGTACAGACTGGCCTCTGCTGCAGACTGCGTTATTGTATGTGCGACTGTGTGTGTGTTGGAGAGAGAGAGAGAGACAGAGAGAATGGAGGGGGAGAGGAAAAAAGCAACCCAAACAGACATATTTCTGGCTATGGGAGTGCCAGACCTTGATCTCATTCATATTTTATCAGTGAAGGAGGTCAAGCTGTGTTTGTATGTCACACTGTCTGTCAGTCTGTCTGCACACACAGTGTGACTCAAAATGAGTTAAAAGTATTTAAAAATCTGAAATTCTTGTCCCCCTCCTTTAAATATAATTACATAATATAAAGATTTAGTCTGCTACAGTGATGCAAATCCAGTTTCAGAAACTTTTTCTTTACTGACCACTGATAACTAAGCTGATAATCAGCTCTGAAAAGATGTATTAGCAAACTGATTTTGTCCTGCAGATGCAAGCAGCCTCTCAGCATGCTCACAGTCATAAGAGCTGATAATAGAATAACTCATTAACCCATCTGCTTAAAGTGTGACTGACAACGTGGGCTGCATATAAATATTGTATTGGTTAACAGTGAACTGAGCTGAAGACAGAAATTTTTCTTTCTCTCCTCTTATGTTATGTTCATGCCCTGGTATCTACTTTTTCATGCGTGCATGAGTATTTGGTTCATCTAATTTCTTCATCTATTTATCTGTGTTTATGTTTCAACATTTGATGTTGTTTTTCACTCTGTAAAGCTAGTTAGTATGAAATTGTGCTCTGTGAATAAAGATGAAGTTGAAGTTGCTCCCAGGGTCATAAATATACAGTGAGCTTTGATTAAGGACTGCAGTTGTTTGTTTTTTAAATTTATTATCAATCAATCTGTTGATTATGTTTTTCATTAACTGATTAATTATTTAGTCATGAAATGTAGAAAACAATGCTGTTCATCATAACTTCAAATTGCTTGTTCAGCGAATGTTTAGTAATTTTGTTTGATAAATGATTATTACTTTATACTCTCCGATTGAAAATGAACAAAAATATAAAGCTGTAAAAATGCAAATATGGTGGTTAATTCGACGCTCTTTCTGGGTCAGTAAAACTGTATATACTCAATACATCCCATCGCTTTTAGGACTCTCTTCCCTGAGTGCGCAATAAATAGCAGCAGGGAATGGGCCATCTGCCACTGTGGTGTCTGTGCTCGACATGACCACAAATACTACTTCGTCTTTCTGCTGAATCAGTGGACAACCCGGGGAGAGTACGCCATGTGGTGATTGAAAATGAGCCCATAGCACAGAGGAAAACAGACAGTGCTCAGGAGAGATGGGATGTGATAGACTGAATCACGACAGCTCTGTCTCATTTTTTCCAATTAAAACATTAACTATTGATGCACCAGTGAAGCATATCTGCTTCACGCTTCACTGCACTTTCTCTGCCTGCTTCGTGGGTGTGGCTCTGACAGAGGATGTGAAAATCCACCTGTCACTCAAACTGCCTGAATGAGACTCTCAGCTTGTAGGTGAGCCGCAGTATAAAGAGTTGGTTATCAGTCAAACCAGGTGACCGCTCAGCATCTCCTAATCTGCAGCATCTACAGGTTTTATAGACTTTATATTCAGGTCTGTAATTGCTGTAATACCCTGCATAAGGACAAAGCAAACTGCTACCATCTTACAACACAAGACTCTCCTGTACTGTGTTAATAGATTAGCATTTGTGGTTTTCAAAGGAAAATTCAGCACCTCAGCACTGTGAAAAAGAAAAGTAATTAGTCACGATTTTCTGAATTCCATTTTGTTGTTTAGCAGCCATATGAATCTCTCCACCTGCAGCTTCACCAGAATGCAACCCAGCACACCCACAAAGCTTTGAATGTTTAAGAACAACTCCCACTCTTCTGTTCGCACTACAGTATCACTGTCACTACTTCTCTCCACACCAATTCATATAGCAGCTGATTGCAGCATGTTCAGGTGCAATGAACGTGATTTAAAAAGACTCTGCCCTTTCGTTTCAGTGACACTCAGATGTTGATGATTTCCAAAGCTGTTTCCTTCATAAGGCTCCCATTTTAGTATGACGTTGTCTAGATTTCATTAGAGCTGAGGAACACCTAACAAATAGAGTCATTTGGGGTCTGCTGTCTTTGAACACACCATTCTGTGATGGTGACACCCATAATTAGCTGTGTGGTCACTTGACAGATTACTTCCAATTCATTGCTGTGGTAAAGATGTCGATAAACCACTTTCCACTCAAGCCCACTTTTAATGTTTATTTCTTCTGTGGTAACATGAGCCAGTGGAAACAGGTTAAATTGGGATACTGAAGATTTTTATATTGACTCCAATAGCAAAACCTCAGCAAAATGCAGGAGGAAACTCACTGGACTAGCAACAAGGTGACAACAATGCAATTCACTCTTAAAGCTGCATTTGGGAAAAATTCCATAATGGCCATTCAGCCTATTGTAATATAAGGGGTCTGAGAGAAGACTAGACCTATGCACCTCTTTCAGGCTGTTGTCAGGCTTTAGATGGGAGACCTTGTCTGATCACAGGTAATTTCAGGGCGAGGGCATTTGGTACTGGCTGTTCTTCAAATGCAGATACACATCCCTTCAGATAATGGAAGTCTGACTCAGCGGTAGAAAATCCTGCAAAAATCTTGCAACTTCTGAAAATTTCCAATACTTCCTTTGTGTACAATGGTGTATAGTACAAAACACGTGTGTGAACACATCCCGGCTCTGCCAATCATTACATTTGATACCATTGTGCTTGTATAAATGAGAGGCATCGATGATGTGTGTGTATGGTTCATTAGCCTCTCATCTTGTTGTTAAATGATGTCAGTGCTACCTCTGAAGACGAGTGCACTATGTCTTGGGGGCATGAAGCGGTGGAGGAGTGTCTTTGAAAAGACAGGTTTTGGCAAGAGGGACCTTGGTCTTTGTGAGGCTCATGCCATGGAGAGCAGGTCCAAAGAGGCATGAGGTTTCACAAGGAAACCGACTCTTTCTGCTACTGCCTGAACTTGTGGGTTTGGTGGGAGGAGCTTAGGAGAGTGATTTGAGGCAGTAGAGAGAGAGAGAGAGAGAGAGATGGAAGGTTTTGAATAGGTTTTCTCCTGCAGCTTTAAAGGCCCATTATGAAACACCATATCTGGTATTTGCTCCATTCAAGGGAATATAAAGTGGTATAGAAACTTGAATATTTGTCACATTTACAAACAATTTTCCAGAGAAAAGTGTGAAAAGTGGGACCATGCAGGTATAAAATTAAATTTCTTAAAATTCTTTAATTTATTATTTCTTATTTTTTTCTTTTTTTCTTTATACCTCTCAAATATGTAAAAATCTAGCCTTGTCTGGAAATGCAGCTGACGGGCCAGACTGATTTGAAAATCTGCTGATACTGCACATCTCCAGTACTTGTGGGACACATCATCAAAAGCCTTGCCAGTCAGCATCTGAGCAGCCATCCAGAAAAAGCTACCAGTGTTACACGGTTCTCAACACATTGCCAGTGTTTGCTTCTTATTTGTTTTGCTGTGATTTTACAACTGCTGGCTTCTTAGTCATGAATGCAAATACGAGTTTTTAAATCTCTCTTCAGGTTGATTTTCATTTTCAGATGCAGGCACACAAGAGTCACATGCAGGAGAAAGGGGTTCTGCAGCATGGCGGACTGTGATGACACACAGAGGATGGACCAAGCCTGCAGTCTCCACATTGACCATGCTGAAACATGCCATGCCACGCCACACTACACACACACACACACACACACACACACACACACACACACACACACACACACACACACACTGATGCACGTTCACACACAAGTATGGAGGTTGAATTAGATAAGGCTCATTTTGTAAAAAGACATAGAGAAAGACAATGACAGAAAGAGGGAACTAGAGCAAGAGAGGAATGCCATGAAGGGGTGATGTGCAGTGAGGTGAGAGGTTTGCAGAGGGAGTGTGAGGGTGGGTGAAGAAAAGCGAGGCAGAGACAGGAGAGGAGAGGAGAGGGAGGAGTGTACATGGTGTACAGCGTGTCTCCTCACCAGTCATGACTGAGCAGCAGCCTCACCATGACGGAGCTCCCGTTCCCATGACAACCCATCCTGTCAGATGGAGGCGAGAGAGGTGGCGGCACACAGACAAGGAGAGGAGAGATGGAGGGAGAGATGGAGGGAAGAGATGGATGGAAGATATGAAGGTAAAGACCATCTACTCACGGTGCCTTAGCCGTGCCGTTCCTCTGCAAAGGTGTGTCTGACATGGCTGCAACGCCTGTCTCCTTCCTCCCTTCTCCTCTCCCTCGTCCTCCTCTCCTTCTCCCGTCCTCTGGCGTCCTTTTGACAGTGTCCTCCTCGTCTCTCTCTCTCTTCCTCCTCTCCTCCCCCTCCTCCCTCCTCCTCCTTGTCTTCTCCTCCTCCTTCTTTCCTCCTGTCTTTTTAGTGTGTGTTCGTCACGCCAGGATGTGTCAGAGCAGCTGCTGCTGCTGCTTCTGCATCGCCCTGCTCTGCCAGCAGGAGGGGATGGGTGCAAGTGTGTGTGTGTGAGAGAGGGAGAGGAGAGAGAGAGAGAGAGTGGTCACTAGTGTATTTGTATGTATGAATGTGCAGGTGATGCTGAGAGTGAGAGAAAGACAGAGAGAGTCAGGTAAAAAGATGCAGTGACTGGGAGTAAGTGTGAGAGATGAGAGAGGGAAGGTGGATGAGAGAGAGGGGTGAAGAGCAGAGGATGGCAAAGAGACAGCAAAGAGATAGAGAGGAAGAGAGCCTTAGGGGAGTTACAGTATAATGAAAGGAGTGGCCAACCTGCCTCATTCCGGCTGCTACCCTGAGAACAACCTTTCCCCTTTGAGACTGAAGAGGGACTCATTTAAAGAAGCAGATAGGATACTCCATTGTTACAAAGGAACAAAAAAATCTTCTATAAGTAGGCTCCAGTGTTCTGCAACCTTAAGCGGGATAAGTGGACATCCATTTTCTATTAAAGAGAATGGGTGTATGTATGTATGGATGATCAGGATTTGTACGCTCACACACTGATGTGGGGTTTTTCAAAGCATTCTGAGTCAACTCAAACAACAAAACAAAGACAATTTACAATCTTGATTCAGCCGTGAAGACTGATCATCAAGATTCACTTGCAGGCGAGATTTGGGCCATGTCACCACGGACAGACGTTGTCTTAGAGTGGGGCTTAAGTTTAGGATTCAAATCCTCCAGATCCAGACAAATTGGAGTTGTCATGTGAATATGAAACAAAGCCCAGATTTTTAAAAGCTGGATTCATACATATCTGAATATAATCTTTGAAGAGTGTTTAGAATCTGTCACTTAAAGACTGGGTGTTGCAAATGGCAGTTGTTTCTATTCAGATTTCTGTCATTAAGAAGATCAGACTGCAGGATCAGTTTTGTTCCGGTCAGTTTGAGTCCAGTCAGGAAAATCTAACATGATTCATAAGACAGCTCCATTTAGAAGGAGAACACAATGTGAACCATCCGCATTCTTGAAAATCAGTGACCATAGCGACATATGACACTGTAATGCATATGATAATCTGTTAACTATCTACACTTATATATTGCTTTGCTGTAGTATGAGCTGGCTGATGACATAATATGTGAATGCTTGTCATCAAACGTGATGGTGAGTATTTTCAAAGTCAGGTAGCATTATATTTGTACGCTGCATAACAGAGCCACAGAGGATAATCATCAAAGCACCACCAGTCAAATGCAAAAAGACATTCAATGTGTCACGGTGGGGCCGTCTGAAAAATCATGAAAGCACAGACAGAAAGGAACAGCTGTCACAAGTTGAACGCAGGCGATGCAGATATTACAGACGTTTACGGTAGACAGTGGGCTGATGGTATTTGGCACGCCGCCTCGTTCTTTAAACAGACTTTCTCTTCTGATGCTCCACGAGACAAGAATCCAGTTGCTACTGTAAGTGCGCTATAGTAGGAATAGTTTAGTCTATGGGGGCTCGCCTCAGATATTTCTTTAAACAAGAAGCCCAGCAGACTTTTTATTTGGTCTAAAACCTGCTGGCTGAGAACTTAACAGAAGTGACTGGAGAGTGGAGGAAAAGCTCTTCTTCCATCCATCATTCTGCCCCTCTTGCTTTTTCCTGTTCCTTCCTTCCTTCCCTACTTATCTTTTTTATATCTTTCTTGTCTCACTTTTCCCATTCCTCCCTTTACTTTCTCCTATTCCTCTCTTTTTTTTTATTCTGGCTTCTTCCCCCCTTTTCTTTCTCTCTTCTTCTCTCACTCTTTTCTTCCTTCTCCATTTCTTCCCTCCTATCATCTCCCCCTTTCCCCGACTTGTGATCTTATTGTCCTACACACTTGAGCATAAATTACAGAGTATAAATTAGCCCAGATGTAAGCAGCCTGAGAATGAATCAGTGTAAGTGCAGCTAGGTATTTAAATACACAGCACATGTCCAACATTAAGTGCACTTGAAATATTCATTACATTAATCAGACATTGTTTTTATCTCAAAGCAAAAAAATTCAAAGCATGTAGACTGAAGATGAGCAGAACGGCTAATGAGATGAAAGGAGGATACAAATGGAAGGGCAGAAATTCAGGAGCAGTGCAGAGGTGACTTTAGTTTAGGAAATAAAGGCAGCAAACACATGTAAATTTCTCAGTGTTTCTTCTTTCGTACCAGCAGTTGGGTCGACAACATGCCATCCCCAGGCTCAAAGGACAAAGTGAAGGTCACGTCTCTTCAAGTGCTGAGACGTTTCACATTCCTGGCTGTCACGCATTCAGACGTTTACACTTGTAGAGACTGTTTCTTTCCTAACTTATCTGCCCTCTCTCTGCTCCCTCCTTCCCTCTTTCTCTCTCTCTTTTCCTTCATCAAACATGGGCTCAGCCGTTCATGTTATCATACTGTGTGGTATGCCAGTTATTCCGAGGCTGCTCCTCAGGTTTAGGTAGTGGCCTTAAATGGGCATCACACACGCAGCCTCTGCCCCTTCGTCAGTGTGTCTTCCATCAATCGTTATCGCCTGTTGCATGTAGTAGAAGTTCTAATAACTAATCATGTGTGGCTTAATTAATGCATCAGCATCCCATATCAGTGGGGTAAAATTAATGAACTTTCAATTTAATGTAGTTGGCATATTTGTGAAGAGTCTAATTAAATTATGTTTAAACCCATCATGTATTGTCATGTGTTGTTCCTCACTGAACTAGGCATGCAGTCTGTCAGGCCATACTAAATGTATTGTGTGTAATACAGTATGATGATGATGTTGGTTAAATCACTTTTTAAAATAGGGAGTATACTGCCATCTTGTGGATTTTTAAAGCAACTTGAAAATAACTGACTTCAGTGACTATGAGTGTTAGTGTCAAAATAAACATATGACAGAAAACAATAACCCCCAATGTCCAACATACTCAAGTATAACTCCATTATAACAAATTGTGTATAATGCTTGTTTTGTCTTATTATATCCTGTTGTTTTTAGCTCAAAAACACTAAAAATGGTTTGTGTCCTATAGACTTACATCAAAGTCTAAACAATGTCTAAAAAATGTTTATTAATAATTCTGTTGTAACTTTAAGAAATGTTCGACAAATGATTTATACATTGTCTGCATAATAAATAGAGAATACAGCAACTGCACCGACAAAAGATATCCAGTAGAGGGCACTGCTTGTCAGATTTTAAATTGAAAATAACACATTTAGATGGTCCTTTTTTTAAGGCTTCAAGAAGATCACTGTAATTTTACGCCATTGTGTCCTTTATCAACCTTGATTTTTTCAAATGTTTACCCTCAATGGTCCCATAACTATACTATATTGATAAGGTATAGGACATGGAATATTAGTGGAGGCTGCAGAGAACTGAGAACAGAGAGGGTGAGGCATAGGACACAATATATTTTTTTCCAATTTTTCACCTGCTAATGTTTAATTTATACAGTAGTTACATAACTATTAACTTTCTGAAAGAATTTTATGGGAAAAAAGTACACATGGAAGGATCTGATCTCCCTGATGCTCACAACTCCTGGGTTTTGTCTTCAAAATGGAAGTTCTGAGTCGTCTGAGGTTCTGTTAATTTTGCAAGATGTTTATGCCCTCACAGCAATAGTGCCATGTCAGATCCCTGTACGATTAGGCAGATAGACAGACTGACAGGCACATCTACTTAAAAAAAATAGACAGAGAGCAAGTTGGTGATGCTTCATGCTCCGGTGGGTTTTGGTCGTTGATCCAGAAAGTCTGTCAGCTTAGATAAACCGGCGACATCACAGGAACCACAACTGGGATTTAGTCTGACCCACTTCAAAAGTGCTCCAAACTGTTTTACTACAGCACATATTTGACATCTTACATGGGGGACAAAAAGGGCTTTAAATAAGTCAAAAAGTTTTGATATGCTTTAACCCACAACACTACACATTTAATAATACATTTATCCGGGTCATTCAGCTCAGAAAGCCAAGAATCTTTCTTCTTCTTCTACACTGACATAAACACACAAGCACAAATATATTGTACCATATAACCAGAGGGCGATTTGAGGGAGGATGAGGGGGTGCCATCTCCTTTACAGAAAACAAATCAAGTCAGTGTACTGTTTGACCTCCTTTGTGGACTCACAAGCTTCAGGCAATGAAAGCAAAAGATTTGAGATGTACAGTTAAGAGTTTGATCACCAACACTCTATCAAGGCTCTTACTCATATGGTGTAATGTTATTTTTTGGCTCCTTTGAAGGTTCAAGCTCTCTTATTTTTGTCATTTATATATATATAATTAACTCGTGCATTTTGTATAATATGGCAAAAAGTAGTGTAATCCATATAACTGATTAATTAGCAGCTTATAAATAAGAGTGATGTTTATTCAACATAGCCATCTGCTGGAGCCAGGCTGACTTGGTTTTCATGGAAGTCAGTTATAGAGGAAAGATAGAGAGAGAATACTACTTCTAATTTTATTACTGTGATAACACTTATTATGTAGGTCAGGGCCGTTTCTAGCTTTGTGGGGGCCCTATGCAAGATGCTGATTGGGGGTCCCTAGTTAGTCAAACTAAGATGGAGAGATTCCTAACCCTTTTGATGGTCCACTAAGATGCCACAGTCCATTATACTTCAGAGCGAAACAGGCTACAGCCATAATAGCCTGTCATATTAAAATTAAACATCTTAAGTTGAGCCACTCAGGCAAGTTAAGCTGAAAAGACGATAATACAAGGAAAACAACGATCCTCTATAAGTCAATAAATTAAACAGATATTGGGTGTTTTAAATTATTTTCTTTACTTTAAATAAAAAAAAAACAAATAAAAATAAATTAAGTTAATCATAAGTAATCCTAAAGTAATGTTAAGTGTCAAATAATTGAGAGAAAACCTCCACTGGACGATGACAGAGCAGACACCAACAACACAACAGCCCACAAATATTAAAGCTGGGTTGATGACGTACAAATTCTCGCCAGCTAACGAACATTTATCCGAGGTTAGCCGAGCTAGCTAGCTAGCTAGCACAACAAACAAACAAACTTGCTAAGAACTCGGCGTTACCCCTCCCTCCATTGACCCACATCACGAACCAATTAGCCTTACCTTTATCCTTTGTACATTTTCCTTCCTCCTCTTTCTTCTTTTTCCGTTGTTCTGCTCCACTAGGAAAATTTCTTTTAAAAGCCATTACGATGCTTGCCTTGTTTCATATGCTCACTAACGGGAATGATGCGCAGCTGTCAATCATTCCCATCATACCTGTCGGTGGCCGCTACGTCACTAACTGCGGGACAGTGCAGTCCAATGATTATGACGCTATTAAGCCACAAAAACACCAGCCACAGCTTATCGTCGCAGTTCATTTAATTAATATGCTAGATTTATTTTTTGGCATTTAAAGAATATAATAAACACAGGATATAGCTACAGATAAAGAAGTCACTTTAATTCTCCTCAGAAGAGGCTGAACATGCAGCTTTGGGCCCCTCTGGTGGCTTGGGGGCCTTATGCATTTACATTGTCTGCATTTAGCAAAAAACAGCTCTGATGAAGTTTCAGGAAGCATATGCTCAAAAGACCACAATGCAAAGTTGCACTAAATGTAATACTGTTATGCCACATGTTGATCTGTCTTCTAAGGAAAAGCAAGTCAATAAAAAAGAAAGAAAAATCAAATAACTCTATGTCAATGTGAGATTTTATTGTCGACAAAAACTTTAGCAAATATACTAAATATACTCATACAGTCAATGAGAAATGCAGTTGTGTGACCCACTTCAGTTGTGCACATACTAGTGTTTGCCACAATGGAGGCGATAAACAATTCATTAATATCCTGGGCAGGATTTGGGTGATGATGAAGGATGATGACATGTTGTTTGTTAGTGCAAAGTTACTGAAATGAATGAAATATTAAACAAAAGAGCTCCATCCTCTGCCACTACAGTTAGGAAGTACTGCAATTTTAAGGCCCAGTCTGCCATCAAAATGTATGATGAATACATACTGACAAATAGCGTTGAATACAAGTATATCGTGTAACATAAAGGTGTCAAGGTTTGTCAGTTTATAGGATTTCATTGTCGTCAGCTGTGAGCTTCTGTCTGTCAAATTTTTGCAAGATAAGCAAAAAAGCATGTTTTCATTTTGATGCATTTCAAAAGAGATTCATTAAGGCCAGACAATTTTCTTGACCCAAAAAATTAACTATATCATTCAACAGATGACAGTCAAAGTCACAAAAAACTGATCACTGATTTTTTTCTAGCTGTCCACTGACTTCTGGTCAGTTTGGGTCAGATTTGTTTTCCCAAGGTCAAGCATGAATCTCCACGCTCAAATCTAAAACAATGTCATTCAGCTGCAGGCACAACAAAAGCTCCAGTCAATCATGTACAACATATGATCTACAATATAGGGCGTGAGGGTAAGTAATGTACAAAATTTGTACTTTGCATATATATATTCTGGGTTTTGTTTTGTATATAAATACATAGAGAGATATTTAGAAAAGTAGCCATACTTTTATAGTATAAAATGTGCTAGTCATTAGTCATCATATTAATATTTGTGTCAGTGCACATTTGATCAAACTGAAACATTGAAGCTGAAGATTCAATCATTTCTTACTCTTAAAAAACATATCAGATACAATTATCTAATGCTACAGCCTCAAGGATATTCTGTTGTTATCGTCTAGAAAGGCACAACAGGCAGCTGTTCAAGAAAACTGTAATTTTTAATAGGCTGTACTCCACGTGATTGACAAGTGAGGTATCAACATGAACCTGTTTGGGTGAATGCACTGAGATGTCTCGAGCTTCTGTTTTTCCACACAGTGATATCTTAACATCTGTTCAAAAAAACATCCAGTTTCTCCTAAATTGTCTGCCAGAGCTCACCTGTTCAGCTTCAGTCTGCTGTGCTCAGCCGACTCTTGACAATGATTTCTAAGCAAAAGAGTTACACACAACCGAGCTTGTGTGCTTGTCCTGGCTTTGTGAGGCTGAGGTGGGGAGAGGTGCAGTGAGAGGTTATGTTAGTCATCACCACTGTCCAGCTGAGGTCAACATTTTTCCACATGTGAGTGGTGCGAATAACACATCAGAGAGGAGAGTGTTAATTTTTCATTCCAGTCCATTGACTGGCCGGCCAGCTTCAATACACACACACACACACACACAAACACACAGACACACACACACACACACATACACACACACACACACACACACACACACACACACATACACACACACATACACCATTCCAGTCAAGTTCAGAGCACTGGGGTGGTGTGTGTGTGTATATATATGTGTGGGAGAGAGGGAGATATTAGAGCTTTCTGTAAAGGGAGGAACAGTTGGGAAAGCCCTTTTAGCATTTAACTGGGAAATCCCAAGCAGTGGTTTGGAGGAGGGGGAAGCGTGTGGGAATCATTTTGGGGAGAACCCTGTACTCAAAGGGTGGAGGGGTGGTGCAGAATGTAGCACGGTGTGTGTGTGTGCATTGAGGAGCAAATATTTATTTTGTGGGTTTAATGCATTTATGATTGTGATTTCTGTGCATCTGTGTCCTGTTATGTGTGCCTGTGCGTGTATGCACATGAATGTGTGTGTGTGTGTGTGTCTGTGTGCATGTGCATGTGTGTGCGCAGCTGTGGCACGCAAAAGAAGGCCAGGGCCCCCGAGACAAACGTGGCCGCTTACCCGCTCGGTTGCCATGGCGACGGGGAGATGGGAAAGGCTCTGTCGGAATTGCCATTAAAATGGAGAGCAGCACACCACTGCATTCCTGCACACACACATACACACACACAAAATGTATTCACATGAAGACAAAGCAAGCGTACAGTGTGACACGCAAACACCAATACCAGCATGCACACACACACACACAGTTGTAGCATTGTTGTGGTGTATCAAATGAGGGGTGTGATTGGTGTGTTGGGATGTGCAACCCAGCCACAACTGCAACATCAATATCACAATTAACAGCTCGTAATTCCCCCGGGCACAGGTGTGCGTGTGTGTGTGTGTGTGTGTGTGTGTGTGTGTGTGTGTGTGTGTGTGTGTGTGTAATAATGGGACAATATTAAAATAGTGCTGTGGAAGAGGAAATAGCTGGACCCAACAGGACATTTTAAGAGAGACTGAGCTTGTGAATGCAGTCTAGCCTGTGTGTGTGTGTATGTGTGTGTGTGTGTGTGTGTGCATGTGCGTGTACTGTGTGTGTGTGCGCTACTGTATGTTACAACTATATATATCCTGAGTTTCTGGAGAGTGAGCACATTTTTGGGTAGCAAGACTATTATGGTGGGACCTCATTTCTTCACTGAGCTGTTTGAGGGATAAGACCTGACTTTAGGGTGGAGGAATTAGGTTTGTGTGTCCTTTAAAGTATATGGTGAAGAGCTATTGGCTGGTCTTTTCTGCCAAGTCATGTATTTGGAAGATCATCAAATTTAAGATAAGATAAGATAAGATAAGCCTTTATTCGTCCCACAGTGGGGAAATTCACAACAACTTCAGTCTTACTTCACTTTGTCCCTCATCTATTGTCACAGAAAGATGAGATCGCAGTTATTGGACAACAAGATTATGTTTCTTTCCTGGCTGGACTAATTCTTTTTATATTAGAGAAAATGCTACACAGCTGATGTGCTGTTTAACCTAACCTGTAACCCCACACAAACGCTTACTGCTGTGGGTGCTCGTAGGCTAATTAACTGGGCACACTAACATTGCAGCTTGCCTTAGTGCAGGAAAAACACAAGGTTTAATCTATTCCTTGCATGTATACTCACAGTAGAGCTCCTTGCACACCACTTCAACATATGGACAAACCAAAAGCTTGACTGGCCTGTTGCAGCCAGTTGCTACAATTGGACAATCACTGTTCAGGGGATGGTTCAAAGGGTTAATGCTGCTCTGCAATGAGATGAACCAGCTGAGCTGAGTTAAACCGGCTGGAAAAAGTAATTTTTCACTTCATCAAGTCATTGATGAGAGCTCTTAAATATCCCAAAGTTTGAATCTAGTTTCCAGATTTGAAGATCAGAACTGCACATCTCGTGGCAACATGGGACAAATATGTTACAAAAATGAGTGAAATGATTGGAGACTTCAACTACTGTTAAATGCATTCATGCTGCACAGTATACTAACATGCACTTCTGCATTGTCCTGCTGGTTTACACTGGTGGTTTTGTGTGTCTGACAGTGAAGGAATGTCCCTCTGCCTTGGATCCTCGAAGGCATTAGTACATTGGTTTGTGTGTTTATGGCCTTCACAAGGGTAATCAGTCCACACACCCGCCACGAAGAAAGGTTAAACTAAATGTTATAAAAAACCTGGAGGGGTAAACACTTGATTCCCAGTCGACTTCTGTGTTTGTTATACTGAAAATAAAATGAATTCAAGGAAAGTGATTCGCAAAGAATAAAAGTGATGGTATGAGGATGGCTGCAGCCTTGATGCATATGATGGAGATGTGTTTGGCACAAAGTGAGTTTGTATGAGAGATTGTTATTAATGCACATGTATGTGAATATAAGTGTGTTTCTCTCTCTGCTTCGGTGTGTGCTCTTCAGTTGGCTGACCAGACTTGTGTGTTAGACCTAATAGATTCATGTAGTTGCTCAAGGCCACAGCTGCAAAAATACCGTTTCATAATACTGCTGCTTTAGCTGCCTGCATAATCCCTTTTTTTCAGTCTCTGGATCCCTCATATCAATTTTTTTCATCCTCTTTCCTTTCTTCTTAGATTCTCTCTCCTTAATTTAGGCTGCACCTCCCACTCCTTCTCTCTTGTTGTCATCAAATTCTCACAGACAAGAAAAATGTTTTTGTTTCCCTGCCTCTCTTTGCTTCCAACGTCTTTTGAATAAGATCACTTCTGCTAAGCTTAAATATTTAATATCCATTGTTCGTCGCTTCAACGGCTTTTCACCCATATTTGTCTAATTATTTGACCACAAAAGGCTTTAATGTTGTTGTTGGCAATATCTGCAAAGCTGTACTCCTCTTCATCATCAATGTGACATCGTCAGGAAACCTCTTAACTCATCACGATTTCACTTGTCATGGCTAAGAAGCATTTTGCACAGCAGTACACATTTCAGCCTCATCATGCAGTTATTGTGTGCTACACATGTGCAGTCAACTCCTAATGTGTTAGTTTTATAACTCCATTAACACAACATTATGATGTCAGCATATTAACATGACTAAAAGCAATGTTCGAAAAGCAGAGTTTCTATTCTGGACTTCATGACTTGTCCATCTATTTCTGCCTCAATTCTTCTCTTGTTTCCTGTATAGTGTCTTAAACTACTTACAAGTATAGGAAGTTGTCTTTTGTTGCGGTGGGAAAAGTGACAAACATCAAGGACTTGGAGGCGGCTGTAATTAACGCAGTACACCATCCTTCTGCTGTGCAGCTCATCTACAAAGGATTGCAGAGACAAAGAGATTTCAGAGGGAGCTTGGCGGGATTTTAGCCTGGCTGCAGGTTTGCCAGGTTTATTTTTAATTGAATTTAATGCAGTGTTACTTTGGCAGATCATTGTCTAGCTTTAAATGACAGGATGTTTTTATGTTTTAAGAGGGATTTGTGTCAAAGTGTGTGAGTAACAATCACTAAAACGAAGGCCGACACTAAAGCACGATGACAGTAAGTCATAGGATGCACAGTGCCAGGAGTTGGTGGAGTCATCCCGAATCATGAAGAAGCTTGTAAGCATGCTTATAGGAGGCAGCGTGATTTATTTATCTTGATGCATAATGATGTCACAGTCAAAATAAAGCAATAATACACAACCTAGGAATCAAGTTAGTTAGATAACAAATATTATTAACATTGTTTCCTGCTTCAAACTGAATGATTGGACCTTGAAACTGTCACGGGTTCTGTTTTTGCTGGACCCAAGAGCAACACACAGACCAGGGGGAACTGAGAAAAGGGGATTTAATGAACACAAAAACTCCAGGACTTACATAAAAAAACAGAAAAAGGCAACAAACAAAGGAGAGGAGCTGCTTCAGTGGCTGGAGGCCGGGCACAGGTGAGTGCCGAGGCTGGATGGAGGAGACATGAGGGTAAAGGCCGAGCACAGGTGACGAGAGGAGACACTGGAGACACTGGAGAAACTGGAAACACTGGACACTGGAAACACTGGGAACACTGGGAACACTGGGAACACTGGGAACACTGGGAACACTGGGAACACTGGGAACACTGGGAATGCAGGACGAGAGTGAGGGGACGATCCGGCAGCTTCCAGGTGGAACCATGGAGCTTTTAAAGCTGCCGATCGTTAGGAGGGAATGAGGGACAGCTGGGAGAAGGGAGAGGGGACCCAGCACCAGCAGGCCACACCTCCAGCCACTGAAGTCATGCCTGAACAAAAGACAAAACCAAAAACACTGGAGAATAACACTGAAAAATGCACTGAAAATAAAATAACAAAACACAAGGAGCAAACCATGACATGAAACTGTTCAACCATTGTGAACTCCAGCAGGAATTGATATGCACATTCATCTGCCCTCCCTCTCCTGGAGGTGGCGGTGCTAACTGAATGCACCTTAAGTCGTGATCTCATTTGGAAGGAGCGTGTTAAGTTAGCTACTGAAGCAGTGAGTGTGAGACGTAACAGCGCTACAGTCGAAAGGACCACCAGAGGGTTTCTGACATCACAATAGAGGCAAATGTAATCTTAATTAGACGAGTCACATCTGCACTTGTTGTGGGGACATACAGTGTAATACCAGTATAATACCAGAGGAAAATTTGTCATCACATATCACCAACCAGTGATTCAGCATCTGAGTCTAATTTCTCCCAAAGTAACCACTGAAATCAGTTTCATGGATAAATCTGAATACTGTAGGCCATTAAACTCCCGAATTATGTTTCAGTTTGCATCTAAATGTCTTTGTGTATATATTCAAGTTCTTCACTGGGTTTTGAGTGACAGGGAGTCACAACCTTGCTCGTAGTTTGCTGATTGGTCCTGATGTGGTCTGGCTAGATTTTCAGACTGAAATGAACTTACAAGATGTAGCATGTCATTTCAGTGGCTTTGACACAACAGCGATGTCCAGTCGTGCATATTCTGCTACACCCCTCTCACACCCTGGTAATGTAATTACTTCAGTGTTGACATTTATATTGTCAGCAGCATCACTTCAGTGTGTGTATGATCTGAAACCAAAGGTTTACTGCTGCAATCAGACATTATGTTCATATCAGTTCACTGCGTTTATGATGGCAAAATCTCTTTTAGTGAGACATCAGTGACCTTTGCAGCATCAGGGCTAAATATTACTCTTCTATTCTCTTCTATTCTGTTCTACTCTCTGACACACAAATGTTACAGCATGGAAAATATTTATGCACAGACCGGTGGCCATTTGCATCACATTTGTATTTTGCTATGTTCACTGGCCTGTGAGACTCTGGCATGGGAGGAGAGGTGATAAAACATGAGAGGAGGGGAAGGGAAGGAAAGGTTGTAGATGTTTAAAGAGGGAGGAGAGGAAGAAACAAAAGATTGCGTGTTGTATTATTTATCTCTTGCAGATGTAAGTCTACATTATTTATCCTCATGGGCAGCGCATTTCTTCTCTGGCCGGAAATGAGTTACGTTCTTAGTGTGGGGGAAAGCTTTTTTTAAAATTTTTTTATCACAGTTCAGATCCTCTGTGTGGGACTCATGCCCATTGTGTGCACTTGTGAATGTAGAATATAATCAAACAAAGCTCGCAAAATATAAAGTATTTGGGTATTTGGATATATTCGCATTTTTGGATTTCTCTTTTGGACACTTCAGTGCCCAGAGCAAACTCCATTACTAATGTGTTTGCTTCTCTCTGTCCCCAGTGCTGTGTTGTGTTGAGAGTGTGTGTGTGATTGTTTGTGTGTGTGTGTGTGTGTGTGTGAGTCACAGTGCCTCCGCGCTCTTTCAGCCCTCTGAGTCTCTAATGGAGATGAATGCTGCCTCCTCCACCTTACAAAACTGATTTAATCACACAAATAGGCAGCCTAACTCACCTTTGTGTATTTGTGTGTGTACACAGTTCGTATATGTGTGTGCATGTGCATGTGTAATCCTCTGTCATCGTTTAGGTCAGACCACAAGGTACAGGGTTTCTGAGAGAGCACCCTAAGGCCTGTGTATGAAATTGCACTAAAGTGTGTGACAGTGTGTGTATTTATGTGTGTATGTGTGTGTCAGAGCGTGTGTGTATATTTCCATACTTAATAGGACGCTGTCCTCACAAGGTTGGAAATCTGCGTTTTGAGGACATCGTGCCGCTCCACACATTTGAAGGAGTTATATTTGGGTCAGACTGCGGGTTTAAAGATGAGATTAGAATTATGATGAATTTGCCTGCAGGTTAGGTTAAGCATAGGATGTTATAAAGAAGCAGGGCTGTTGCTGGATAAAAAAATGAACTAATTAATCACACAATTTGCTGTGATTAATCACGCTTTTTCTTCTCAAGACTGAAGCTTGTAATAAAAGATATTTATATGTAAATTATATGTGGTTGACTTTTCTTGGTTTACCATTCTTTTGCAGCATCCAGAAAAAGATATGCTGCTGTTCTGCTTTGCTCACAGTGCAAGCAATGGCAGAATCAATTCTTTATCAGTGTGTATCGCCGTGTGAAGTCAGAAGTCTAATGGCTCCTGTGAGAACCATGTCCTATGCTCAAGCATGTTCATCCTCAACTTTTCAAGGGTCAGTTATAAGAGATGTGTCCTGATGCGATTCAAAAGACTTCTCTCTGTCCATTTTCAACAACAGTATGTTAATTAGGCAGCAGTTTTAAGCTATCCAATTGGCCACAGCATTAGTTACCTTCTAAGTTCCAGGTTTATTCGCCCACACGTACCACACAAAGTGTCAGAGTCGTCACAGGATGTAAACAAATGTATTGACATTAACTGCAATAAATATTTCAAGTTAACTGCAAACATGTATCTGTTAATTTTCTGTTATCTGTTAATTAAAGGTTACTACAGATTTAGGATTTGGGTTTTAAATGAGGGAATAAATTATTAAGGCAAAGATTTACTTCCAGCTTGAAGTATCTGTATCCTTGCTGTGGCATGGTTTGGGAACTTGAATCTGGCCAGTAAGAAGAGGCCGGTTTGTCAGAGTGGCCAGTAAAGTTACAGAAGTGAGTCAGCAGCAGCTGTCTGACCTCTACTATAGGCAGGTCCTGAGGAAGGCCCAGGCTGTATTAGACTGTCCTGATCACCCCCTGTAGAAGGAGCTCGAGCTCCTACCTTCAGGCCGTAGATACAGAATTTCAGCCAGAGGACAAAAAGACACAGAGCTATTTCATCTGTACAGCGGTTAGTAGCCTATATTTGCACATGTAATCTCTGTGCCTAAGCACATTACACCATTCAGCTTTTTTTTGCCCTGTCTTCATTTGAAGTGATCTCACATTTGTAGTGTTTGTCCCAGTAATCTGTCTAGACTGCTGCATTATGTGATTATGCCTCTTAGATGAATGTGCTTTTTTCATATACCTGGCTGCAGCCACACTTTCCCTGGTGGGATCATAAAGTTTGACTTGACTTAAAGTGCTCTATAATGGAGTCTTACAGTTCAGGGATTCATTCAGAGAAAGTCCTCCAAAGGTTTCTGTTCGTGCTTGTCGATAACCATCTTTCTCAAGATGCACAGCTTAATCGACCTCACCATGGCAACCATTTAAAGTACTCTTCCAATGACATCACATCCCCATTCATGCTTCCCAGCCCTCTCCATGAACATCTGCTCCCATTCAGTTCAGATTGTTCACCTCAAGAAGTGACGTCTGATCATCTTCGCTGCTTGCAGACCCTGAGTCAGTGAGGATTAGATCTGCAATGAGAAAACATGACTGAGTGGATTATTTTCAGTGTACACCCAGACATGGGCACAAATACATCAAAAAGTATTCTGTTACAAATGACAAATACTCGCTTATCAAAGGAACAAAACAAAACAAAATACTGATATGAGATTATGTATTCAGTTATAATAGAAGTAATTTGTAATTTGAAACTGTATATATGACTGAAATATGTCTGACCCAACACTGAAAAGATGAGCTCTGCTAATTGATAGATTTAAAGTGACCAGTCAGTATGCATATTGGGAGGTTGTGAATTCAGAGGTGCATGCTGGGTGGTTTCTGTCCGTCAAGGCGGCCACTGACTGAGCGAACAGCTAATTATAATGCAACTGTGGGAACTGAACGCTTTGGCCTTGGTGATGCTTGAGTTCTTTCAGATGACAAGGCTGGACATTTAGAAGATGCCCTTTTCAGCAGTGATAAATATAAGGGCAGTGGAGTGAGTACATTTCAAAGATCTCCAACTTTATAAGCAACCAGTGAAAGATGAATATGATACACTACTCATATAATATAATACTTACTAGTAAGAATATTTGCCAGTTCCAGAGCACGTATTAAATTATATATCTTAAATATTGCAAATACAAGCCCTTAACATATTTAGTTACAAATTACATCTTATTTTTTCCATCCAACAAAATACAAATTATAAAATACTCAGAAGTAATTAAATATTTTTCATACATTTAATTGAAACGCTTCCCATTTTAACCCCAGTGACTTGCTTGGTATGGTAATAGGAAGTACACATGTTCATATTTCCAAAGGCCAAGCACTTCTTTCGTGGTCTGATGAGGAAAACCCCCTTTGACTGAAACATCAGCATCTGTTTGCATCACTGCCGTGTAACGTGCAACATCCTTATTTTGACAGATATGAAAACTGGGCCACTCTGCTTTGTCAAGCTCTACAGCCATTATGGAGAAATTATATAACACCCGAGAATGAATGAGACTGGAATCTTGTTTTTTATTGCTTTTCAGTGTGAATGATTTATTTTCCTCTAAATCTGTATTAAACGTGTTTATTAAAGATGGCACCGGCACTAAAAACTGGCGTTCATGATACATAATGTAGTGTTTTCTTTTCATGGAAAATGTAAGTTCTTGTCCCACACTGTAAACCCGTTTAAGTTGACTCTACTTAAAAAATCTGAGGAAACCGGTTGTCTTAAAAAAGTTGATTAAACTTTAAACAATGCATTATTTCAATTGCTTTTTTCAATTACTCCACTTAAAACTTAGTAAATGCTCCTGAGTGCAGCATGAGCCCTAAAACATGTGAAACTAGAATAGAAGCAACTGATTTTAATGTAAAAATACGTTTAATGTGTTTTTTTTTAGACTTATATTTGGCAGATGATAAAAGATAAATTAACAAGCAACAACAGAACACAGGTTTAAAGTTTCAGTAAATTTCATGAGGCCTTTAAGTTGTGGTTATGGCTAAAACTTAATTATTTGAGTGTATTAAACTTAAAGCTATTCACACAATCAACTATGTTTGCAGATCAGTAGAACACACTTAAATTGTTCTAGTAATGAAACAAAACTTAAAAATGTAGTACACTGTACTTAATTCTTTTTTGTAGATATGACATCTGGGCTTACAGTGCACTATGAACACTAAACAACCTTCCACAAGGACTGTGCATATTCTCCTGAATCAAATCCTCTGCACAGTTTGGATGAAGTTCAAGTGCAGCAACCAGCGGACAGTCTGAAGGACAGATTTAATGGCTTTCTGCCTCTGTACTCCAAATCTGTAGGAACTGTTTGAAAAGTTAGATACACAGCTCTGAAGCAAAACTTTTGGTCTGATTTTCTTGTGTGTCTTGTGTTGCAAGGAGAAGAAGATATCTTTTTTACTGCAAAACTCTGGAGGGCTTCGTTCTTGTGGGATTTCTCAGGGGAAATCCCTCTCCACCGTCTTCAAATGGGCACACGCGGGAAGAGACGGAGGTGGAGAAGCCGAGGAAAGGCAAGAAACTGAAGAGGCTGGAGAAATGGAGAGGAACTGACAAATGAAGAGAGATGTGGAAACAGAGGCAACAGCTACAGAGAGGATCTTCCACCGACTGTGTTTATGATCAAACAGATATAGCAGGACAGAAAAATACCACAGAAAGGGTGTGATGATTTATGGCTGATGCAGATGAAAAGCTCCAGCTCCCTCCGCACCATAGAGCTTTTGTCTTGCCTCACTAATCCTCCCAGCACCCCCTTCTCTCTCTTCCTTAAGCCCACATTCTCCCCAAACGTGTGTTTTCCCATCATCCCTCTCACTCTCCTCACACATCTCCCTGCTTCTTTTTTCCTTTCAAACACACCACGTTTCTGCCCTTCCCTCCCCTTTAACCCCTCCTCTGTGATTTTCCCCACTCATTTAAACATCTCCCGCTCCCCTCTCGCACATCAATCCTGCCCTCTGCACCCTTTCGCTACCCAGCCGTGACCCACCCCCACCTCTCCCTGTGATCCAGTTAAAGCTTCATGTCAGCATTAGTGTCGGTTCACACAGCGGTGCGCCACATATTAAGCCAGACAGCCGTTGTGTGAGTCTGGGAGTTGGAGGCAGAGTCTAGGTCAGCACCAGCATCTGTCCTGCAAGGCCAATGAAGGGGAGGAGGACGGGGGGGCTTCTTCCACCAGAGTTTGGAAGCTGGCTGCAGGGATTTGCTTCCATTCAGCAAAAACAGGATTAGTCTGTCCGGACCAGTCAAGTTCTGCCAACAACTCAGAGCAATATTTCTTTATGGACCTCACTTTGTAGACAGGGGCCTTCATCAGGCTTGCCCCAAAGTTGTGTCATTGGATGCAATGCACTAAGATGTCCCTTAAAGGAATAGTTTCACAGTTCTCACGCTTATTTGCTTCCTTGCTGAGAGTAGATGACTATATCTTTTCCAGGAGCAGTGATTTCCTGTTGTGTCGAACATAAGACTTTCAGGTGATAATAAACAAGTTAATAAGTGAGCTTTGGAGGTGCTGGTAGGCCAATTTTAGACCATACAGCAGGGGTGCTCACACTTTTTCAGCATGCGAGCTACTTATAAAATGACCGTCAAAATGATCTACTGCTACAAAAATGCTATATATATATATGCAGAAGTACAGTTTATGGTTATAAATATAGTTCATATATTAAAATGTGTTAAGAAAATTGATAATTCAATAAGTACAGATTAGTTTAATAATTCATAATTTCATTTATAATTTTATATAATGGTTAAAAAGGTTAAAAGTCTATTGGAATTCATGTTTTTATGTATTTTGTATGTTGTTAAAAAGTGTACTTCCCCTTTAAGAGCGCTAAGAGCCGGCAGATTTCCTTGTTTACATTCAGTCATCAGTCAGTCAATGCTTGAGAGCTGGAGAGCGAACGGTTTTCTTACCTCTCTTCAATCAGCAATTAGTTGAAACAAGTGTATTAGCCAGCTATTTTCTTTGTATTTTCGTGGAAATAAACCTGGAGATTTTTTTTGTATTTATTCTTCAAAACAAGACGTTTCCTGAGTGAATTTGTGGAGCTGCACAGCTGAGCTCCAGACACACAAAAAGTCCACCTCCCAGTCTGTATGAATGTGATACGTTTTTGTCTTCTTAGTTGGTCCAGCTCCCCCACTCATTTTTGATGACCATAAGCTTTCTTTAGTTTTAAAAAAAAGCGAGGGCTTAAAATTGGAGGTAACTCGCTGACTAGCTTGTTAGTTTTGCTGCGCTTAGCGCCGTAGTTTGCGCATGCGCGGTGACCTAAATGTCTGAAAAATTCAGTTGTCATCTGACTGGCTGCCCTGTATATCAATCAAGTGACGGGATGGATGATAGGCTGACGTCTATTTTTTTTAATGTCATGCGATCTATCAGTACTGCCTTCACGGTCGACTGGTAGATCGCGATCAACGTACTGAGCACCCCTGCCATATAGTGTATCAATACTGTGAAATTATAAATTTGAAGCTCTTGACAAAATTGGATGCTTTATATAAGATAATGTCCAAAATATCTTGTCAAATATTGTATGGCAATAATTTCAGAGCATGTTTCCTTTCTTCTTTCACTCTCGACTTCCCTTCCTTCCATCTTTCCTTGTCTCCTTCCTTCTTATTTCCTCTTTCTCCTCTCTACTTCATATCCCATCTTCTCCTCCTCAGTCCTCTCCCCATCCAATCATCTTGTTCTCTTCCCCCCTTGATCTTCCTCCAATTGTCTTTCTTATCCACTTCTCTCCTTTTGTTTCTCCAGTCTCCTCTTTGTTCCATCATTCCTTGTACTTGCACTTCACTGCCACTCTGCATTTTTTTGTTTTATTTATCCTCTTAGATCTTCGATTTATCTTCCTCCTCCACTCCTCTCTTTTCCATCTGTCTTATCATGTATATCTTTCCTCCTCCTCTCAGGTCCCTCTGTATCCTCTCTGCTCTGTCTCTGCTCTGCACTGCCCTTCTCCATCTCCATTTCCTGCCCTATCCTTCCCCTCTCCTTTACAGCTTTTCTTTCCCTTTGTCACCGCTCGTCCCTCCACTGAATGTGCTTTTCTCCTCGTCGACTTCAACGTTCCCACCCTGGCATCAGTTTGTTGGTTGCCACGACAACCTCCTCAGCCATGTTATTTATAGCAGCAGATCAGCAGGACTCCCACACAATACAGGCTGTGTGTGGACGTGTGCTTTTTTTCTTTTAGGTTGTTTTGATTTGTTTCTTATGTGTGAACTCTCCCTTTAGAGAAACCACTATCCCTAATGCAACATGCATAAAAATGCATATTGGTATTAAAGAATAATATACATGAATGTGTTTGATTGCATTTTCATTCCAAAAAAAGTTGAAATAAAACTGTATAAATCTTGAATAAAGACAGAATACAATCATCTGCAAACAGTTATTCAAAGTGTACCTGAGTCCATGTAGTAATATCCTATATATATATAGTACACAAGCATGTGTTCACAAAGTGTTGAATCTCTCTCCATCCTTGCTTGTGAACGACTGAGTCTTTCCAGGATGAACCTTTCATACCCAATCACTATACTATCACCTGTTACCAATGAACCTGTTTACCTGTGGAATGATCCAACAGCTAGGGGGATGCAACATTAAGATAGGGCAAGGCCAATTTTTTGTTATCGGGATGCACATTTTCTCCCCTTTTGGTAGAAGCGAACAACATCACTCCACATACAGCCGCTGCACCAAGCAGGTAAATTAGTTTATCTACTTAACATGTAGAGACCAAATCAACCCTCCATTTTATTGTAATGACTTTGTAATATAAGTTATAGTTTTGTCAGATAATCTTATATTTTGGCTCAACTTTGGGGGTTTAAGTTGCAGTCAGTTATTACCTTGAAGATTACCTTGAATTTTGTGTTTTGCTACATTTATATTATGAATCAATTATAATATATAGCAATTTCAGGAAATCAGAGGAATATAAAATTAGGCTCTTCTAGTGCCATGCTCTACTTATGGAATAATACTCTGATAATGGATATCCTTATATCCATTAAGAAAATGTTCATTGAACAGGGTAATGTCGTGTTAACAGCAGGGTGCAAAGATTTGACCTTTTAATGTCCATCACATCCCCAGTTAAATTTGTTGTCCATTTCCAAGTGTGATCAAAGTTAATCTATTTAATTTGAACTGACCACAAACTGTCCATCTGATGTGCTCATGTCAATTTTATGTCTGTTATACTTCTTTCTTAAGACTGAGCAACAATAATTGAAACACATGACTGCTGATAATTAACATCAAGGGACGAAGCAGAATGAGTGGATCTGAGAGGAAACATTTCCTTTTAAAGTAAGCTACCGTGTTTACTGCATGATACTTTCTGTCAAGTTAATAGCTTGAAATGGTTTAATAAAATGGATTGAGGCCACTGCAAAGTGAAACTCTGTTTTCAAAATGCACATTATGTCTAGTCACGACAATGAAAGAGGGCATCTCTGTGTAGGAAACAGACAGACAGTTTAGTCAGTACATTTAAAACATCTCCATTGTCTGGTCTTTAGGCTGTGTGTCTATGAGTGTGTGTGTGTGTGTGTGTGTGTGCATGTACATGTGTGTGAATGGCCAGTTGCAAGTCTCTCCAGCAACACTGATCACAGCCAAGGCCACAGCTTCGTGGCCAGCCTGTTACGTTACCATGGAAACGAGCCCACCACTCAGGAGCCGCTGAGAAACCAAACACCCTCCGATCAATAAGCTTCTTGAATAATGGGGCCATATAGACGCACGCACACACAGAGCAGTCTCAGCGCGACTCTGATGCTCCATCAATAAAGAGTTAGCTGCACAAATTCAGCCACTTATTCAGATAGAGTACAGTGAGGAGAAAAAGTGAGGAGAAGAGTCTTTTGAAACCCACTGAGACACTTAACTGAGTGCTGGAGAGAGGAGTCATGACAGTTGGCAAACTGCTGAAGAGGGAGATCTGGAGTGTGACTATCACTCGTCTCACAAAAAATGGTGAAATGAGCTGGGAGCCTGGAATACAGAATACAGACTGTGAACATTAATAATGGAGAGTCTGCTTTCTTCTGACATTAATAGGATTATGTGGCAATGGAATAAGAAGAACACACCACTTTCACTTTCGTTTGTCACGTTAAGAAAAGACAGCTAATGGTTGTATTTTTTAGGTAAATTAAGACTTTTGTCAAGCTATCAAGCCTAAAACAGCAATGCTAAAAACATTTTCATGGGACAATAAGAAAAACTACAGCTTAAAATGAAAACATGTTGTTAGAACTTGGACCCAGTGTCATTGGATTTGAAGGTATTAGAAAGTACAGGCAGTACATTCATTGTACTGTTTCCTCCCCCGATCAGGTTTGATGGTTTAATCCTACCAATTATCATACTGTTTATTGGTATATATGGTGACAGTAATCCATTTTAAAGCATTTTGACATGACAACTGATATTAAAACATTGTCTATTTAAATACATGTGTGGTTCTGAGTCAGTGTGAGGTCATTCTTTTTCCTCATTGCTGCTTTCCAATAGCCTTGATGTGAAGACCATCTCTTGGGTAACAATCATTTCTAATTGCTTCTAATGTCCTCATATCCACCCCAGCGGTCCACTCTTTTCTTTATTGTGAAACAGTTTTTCCTACATGTAAAATATCAAATGCATTTTGAGATGCTGTGCTCATTCCACAATGTTGTGAGGTTGAGCTGAGGAGTAGGGCATCTAAACCTCAGATCAGTCTAATGAATATTTCACTTTAGACTCTGGTCTTAATTGATTTGGGTATATCATCATGCATCAATAGCTGTGGTTATTAATAAAACACAGTCTTGTTATTGTGTGCCGCTCCAATCAGCTCCTTAACAACATGCCTTGTTGCGCTGTCTATTATCATACTGGTGAAACACTACACTATAGTATTGAGTTTGTGTGAAGCTTCATTGGCCTTATAACGGCAGGCCTACAGTATATGAGATGACAGCATACACACTGTGTGATGTAGTGAAAGCTGATATTCCTCTCTGTGTGTATGTGTGTGTGTAGTCCCCAGGGTGAGTGTGCATATGGATCTGCAACACAGGCTTGATAATCAAATGACTCCTACATACAGTGTTCAGTTTAATCTCTGACTCCTTTTGTTTTGCATGCGTCAAATAAGACAATTGAAGTAGATTTAAGGAAACAATGCAGATATAAATGTTACTGCAAATTTAGCTGTTGTGTAAAGATTCATGTTCTTTTTGTCAAATCATAAATCTGCCATCATCATATAATAATAGAGAGGAAGCAGAATCTATCAGAGCAAGAAAAGTTTTCCATGTCATTAAACTTGTGCTGCTTTGTGTTGTAACTTTTCGCTGACAGAAGTTAAACCCAGCCCAGTCTTCTTCTGATCTAGTCTGTCTACTTCAAGGTCGGACAAGTCGGGATGCGCTGACTTCTGCATGCTGCCATTATACTGAGCTGTTTGTGTACTTGGGACTCAAGTGTTTCTCTCTTGTCAACAAGCCTTTTTAAACCCCAAAAGACTGCAGCTGCATGGATGAGTTCTCGCCTCTCCCTTTGAAACTCAAGGCACTGTGGAGCAGAAAAAAACAGGAAGTCAGCTGTTTTTTGAGATGCTGGAATATGTGCATCTGGCACAAGAAATCATACAAATCATCATGGTTCAAAAATGCCTTAATTCATATTTTTCTTGAAGCCAATAGCAGTTGAACCCTGTTTGACCTTCTCTGTATGCTTCACACTTGCACCCATGGCTATCATTCACATTCCTCAATATCTTACCACTGTGAATGTACAGGATTAGAAGAACACTAACATTTCAGTATAACTTTCATCTCACCAAGAAAAAACAACTGTATATCAGCATTAATGAGTAATCCATTTCTGCTGAGAGTGCCTTCAAAACATCTGAAACAAACAACTTGTTGAACCTCTTTCCCACGACAGACATTCCAGCGGGAGAACCCTGGGAACCGCAGCTTTCCAAAATACTCTCAGCCCCTGATGACTGAGACATTAATAGAGTGAGTTTGGCTTCTGGTTCACCATTGCTCCTTCTCTGAGAGCAGCAAAACAGTGCTGACAGGAAAAGGAGTGTGGTGGGTAGATGCATCACATTACGAAAATCAAGTGAAAACAAGTGATCACATTTATGTCAGAGCAGCCAGGGTCAGAAAGGCAAATATGAATGGATATCTCTTCTCTTCACTCCACTTAGTGTCCTCCTGCACTATTTTATTTAAAAATCTAAAAGTAAGCTGTTGTATTGCTGCAGTTCTTGGATTTGTGCATCAATATGTCTAATAGGGATGAGCTTGTTTCAGACGAGTATCCGTTACGGATAAAGCGTTTTTGACAAATACGATTATGATATGAGTAATATCCGTCAATATCCGTGCTTGTGCTGAAGGAAAATCCTCATTGTGTAACTGACTGTCTTCGTGCTCTGTGACTGGCCAGTCACACAGAGCACCCGCCCCTCCCTACACAGACACGTCTCTGCACATCTCTCGTAATGTACGCGGTCCATTTAATAAGACAGAGCTGAAAACGTCGGTCAGTGCCTCCGCTCCGGTCGGATTTGTTTTTTACCGTCTGCTTGCTCTTAGTTTGGCTGGTGATATGAAGTCAGTTGAAAAACTTTGCTTGTACTTAACGCGGTGCTTTTGAGAAGAATGCAGTGAACAAGGCTGACATATTATTTCCCTGTTTGCCATCACTGGATGTTTGCATGAATCATGAAGTTCACTCAGATCATTAAAAAATAAACAGTCTTACAGACCACTTATACACATACACACATAAAGCTGAACATACAAATTAGCCTGTATTAATATTTTTATTGTATGTGGCTGCATGCAGTATCTGACACTTTCTGTCTGCAGTTCATGAAAATAATATTATAAATATTATTGAGATATACTGTATATAGGCTTTGAATACAGTAGATTAGCAACTTCTGATCAATCCATATCAATTTCAGACTTAAAATAATGTACCGTTTTAAGCCCCACCCATTTCTGCACCCACGTCCGGTTTAGGCACCACCCACTCCAAATACGAATACAAATACAGATAATGTAGATGGTTAAACAGATACAGATACAGATAGCGGTGTACTCGCTCATCCCTAATGTCAAATACCTCAGTGGACTGCAGATTATATCAGCTCTGATAGCGTGATGCATCAGAACGGCCACAGAAAAAAAATCGTTTTTTGAAGTGAGGCGGGAAAAGCAAACTGTGACTATGCAGCAAAAATGAAACGTTGCACTACTCTTTTTCAACCACACTTAAATTGCCCCTTAGGAATAAATAAAGTTTTTTTGAATTGAATTGATGTCATAACCAGGAAAAGACGTTAAGTTACTTTTGCAGTTATGTCTTGTCTCATGTTGTCCTGTCTCTTCCTGTTTTATTTTGGTAACTGTTTCCCTTCTCGTTTCAGGTTGCTTGCCCTTCCTTCTGTGTCTCCCGCCGGTGTGATTGTCTGCCCCGCCCTGATTGTTTCCACCTGACTCCCTACCTTGTGTATTTAATGTCCGCGTCTTCCCCTGTCCTGTGCCAGTTTGTTGTGTCTGCCGTGTCCGTCAACTCGTGCCTTATTTCCATGCGTCTCATGTCAAGTATTCCTGTTTTTGCCTCCACGTTATCTTGTTCTTTTTCTACCTTGTTTTTCCTCAGCGTTGCTAGAGTGACTTTAAGTTTATTACTTTGTTTATTTGATGCTTGTTTTCCTCAGCAGAGTGATTTTTCATTTACTCACGTTTTGACTTACCTCAGTAGAGTGATTTTGAGTTTTGCACCTTGTTTAAATAAAAACTTTTATTTTGAACTTTCTGCATCCGCGTCCTGCTTTTGGGTTCAAAACCAGTCTGAGCCTTGTCAATTGAATTGAACAGTTGCTCGTTTATTGGTGGTACATCCTGCTGCTGCCAGTCAGTAACTGTACTTTACAGTTACTTTAGTATTTTCATTTTACTCTGCTTCACTTCTGCCTCACTTACAGTACATATTATCCCATTACATTTATTTCACAGCTAAAGATACTCAAAATTTGCGGATTCACTTCTACATATAAAACACATGATCTGCATTAAAACATGGTGCATTATTCGGCCAGGCCCCGTGGGCAAAGGCCCGGCCACCAGGCGCTCGCTTGTGAGTCCCAACCCACTGTTTTTATTTATGTATTATCCATAAGGGTTTTTGAACTGCTTTTGGTCTGACCCATCACCCAGGACCTGTTTGCCTTGGGAGACCCTGACAGGGACATAAAGCCCTGGACAACATAGCTCCCAGGATCATTTGGGCACTCAAACTCCCCCACCACGATAAGGTAGCAGTTCAAGGGGGAGAAATGTTTTTTTTTTTTTTTTTAATTTACATGTTTTGCATGTTTTTTTTTCATGTTGTTTTTTATGTTTTTCAAGTTTTTTTTAATGTTTTTCATGGCTTTTTTTCCTCCCTTTTCATGTTTTTTTTTTGTTTTTTTTTTTAAATGTTTTTCATGGCTCCCCCCCCAGTGAGGTGACGGGGTGAGGTGAAGTCCCAATTTTTAAAAAAAATGCTTTTAATGTTTTTTTTTTTTTTTCCACTATTTTTACAATAGTAGATGGGAAACCGAAGCCCTATGAGTACACCATAATGACACCCTGAGCAGGCATGGATGTCTGAGTCAAGGCCCAGAACTGAAGCCTAACCTCATTGCTGTGAGGCCTCAGTGCTGAACCTCTAGGCACCTATGTGGCCTTGGAGGAAGAAGAAGCGGAAGAAAACAACCTTTTGTACCACTTCTTCTTCTTTTTCTTTTTGTCCAGCATGGGTTCTTCTGACAGGTTTTCTGGAGTCTGATGGAGGTCGTCTGTGAGGTGTCTAGTCTTCAGCTTCAGCTCAGCCTTCATCAGAGATTCCATGAGCTCAATTTTCTCACATTTCTCTCTATCCACCTGAGAGAGGCAGGACTCCATCTTGTCCAGGAGGCAGGTTTTCTCCTTCTCCCAATGATGGTGATCATTTTCAAAAGAGGCTCTGCATTTGTCCATTTCTTCTAGCAGAGAAGTTTTCTCCTGCTGCCAGCGGACACGCTCAGTGGCCACCAGACTCTCTGCATCTGTCAGTGCATTTCGAATCTTAGTTGCCTGGTCTGCCATGTTTTTCACCTGATCGGCATGGAGGGCAGCAGAAGTTTCGCACTTCTTGTAAGCTTCATCGAGCTCCAACTTCAGTGCTTCTGTGTGATCCTGACGAGCCTCCTTTTCGCCTTTCATGTACTTCAGCTGAACATGAAGGTCCTGGATTTGTGCATTCTGCAGCCTCAGGTAATAATCCATTTTGCATTGAGCCTCATTGAGCTGTGCTGCCAAGCTACATATCTGCATCTCCATTTCTCAAGTCTCCAGTTCTGATTTGGTTCATTGAGTCGATCGAGCATATTTGTCAGGGACACTTCGCGGATGTTCAAGAGGACTCTCCCGTCAGGTCCGTTCTGGGTGACCCTCGCCTCGCTGTCGTTCAGGTCCCGTCGAACCTGCATCTCTAGGATGCGGTAGAACTCATCAACATACCCCTGCATCTCGTCTAAGTTGTAGTCGCCGTTTGCCATTGTTATGTTCTGATGAGCCTTTTCAAATCCTACATATGTTACAGGTCCAACCCACAGACTGTATAAAACCGCTTGGTCACTTTGATTGACAGCTGGCTGTCTAATCCAAATATGGCCCTCATTCAGTCTCTGAAACTCAAAAAAAGTTTGTGCCTCCATGTGAATTTTATTTAGTGGTAAAGAGGCCGAAATGGCTCTTTTGTTGTTGACGATTGCAAACCCCTGCTTTAGTTAATCTCACTACATGTATAACTTATGCGTTTGCAATGCCAGTGTAATGTGGGCTTCAAAATTGTATGTCTGAAATGAATAAGCATGCTTCTGTGTATCTCAAAATTTCACAATTCGTGTGGCAGTTATGAGAAATGAAACACTCAAAACGTGGCATGTCAATGGCAAACTGTCACACCAGCAGATGTTTTGCATCCTGCCAGCTTACTATAAGTTTAAGGTGTCATTTAAAAAAACAAAAAAACAAAACAAAACAAACAAAAAAAAAAAGACACTACAAAAGGATAAATGTGACCACACACACGCACCAAAAACACGCTGGGACCTTCTTATCTCTCTCCCTTGTTTGTCTCTGGAGAGGAGGCCAGCACTTGACACTTCATGGCCATTTTATGCTCAGCTCAGTTTGGCTCTCTTCTCCATTCCCCCCCGCCCCTCCATGAAATATTTTTGATTCTTTAGAAGTGCTTCTCAAACTTTTAACAGTGTGTACCACCAGAGAAAATATCGAGCTCTCCAAGTACCACCATTATCACCAACCTGAACGTGCAGTAGTGAAGGCTTACCATATTAGCTATGAAAAATTCACAAAGGAGGCATGCTTACTCTGAATATGAGGATTATTTATTGGTAATTGTTACCAGCCACAGCCACACTGTACACAACAGCAGCATTATAACAGGCACTTAAACTCAGCCTAACAAGGTATGGCACCTCTTTACCTCTAAAACACATACACATATGCAAGTGAGAACATTAAGAATAACAGCTGTATTTCATTCATTCACTTAATTGAACTCCCCAAAAATATATAACATGGATAAAATTACGGCCACCACAAACAGCTCCAACTGTGCAATGAATCAATAATCCATTTGATTCAATAATCCGTTAATATACATTATGCTGTGAGTGTTATTATATCATGGGCTGTTTTCTGTCTAACTTGACAACTTTTCTTTTGATAATCAAATACATTTTGCTGTAAATACCTTTTTCTTAAGTGAGATGAACACATATATATACTTGTATTAGAGCAGTTTTACACCATATTATTCCTACTTTGACTTCAGTGAAGGTACTGAATTCTTCTTCCATGACTGCTATAATAATAATAATGATAATAATGATATTGTATGCATGGTTTTAAAATTCTGCCTTTTTTGGAAGTCAGTGATTTCTCTGATTTGTCTAATATCTTTCTCCACATTCACATGAACAAGCTTGGCACTGACCTGTGCATCCAGTCTTCTGCTGTCAGGAGAAGACACTCTGAGCCATTAGAGCTAACATATCTTGCTCAACAGTACCTTGGCAGTTATAGGAGTTTGCTACTTCTGCCCTTTCTCCTGCCAGTTCTCTCTGATAATCTGGGAATTTATACCCCACAACCCTCAGGACACAGGCCTGATTCTGTTGGCTACCACTGATCCTGTTAAGATCAAGTACAACACTCAAATTTAGTGCCAAATTTATCTGATCTTCAGGGCACTTCAGCACTATTGTTAATTATAACTTGTGCTGACTGCGCATCTCTTGATTTCACAGTAACTTCAGTTTTTCTGCTCAGTTTGGTTAATGTGACTGAGGGCCACAGATGAGAGGCGAGGGGAGGAGCGGAAGGAAGAACTGGGCTAAAAAAGCTCTGATTGGAAGAGGGGGAGCCTGAGTGCAGAGTGTAATGTAGCGTGCTCCCTGAATCTAGATCACTGAACACAGCAGTGTTTCTTCAGTAATTTCTTGTAGCAGAGATGGGCACCCTGGTTTCACTTCTACATGTCTGTCCCAGTTTTGGCAGTGGTGCACTCACAGCTCTAATGCTACAACTGGCCGGGTCACACAGGTGGGACTGCAGATTTAGACCTTCCTTTGAGACAAGATATATTAAACAAAGCAGAGCAACAGCTGGGTGAAGAAAAGGGGCAGGGGGCAGAGATGACTAGTGGATATTTTCACTGGGAAAGGGCCTTAAATCCCCAAGTGTGTGTGAAGCCAGACTGCGTGGTAAAAAGATCAAAAATAGTCTGTTTAAAGTCCCAGTGTGTAGGATTTGGGGGAGTCGATTGGAAGACATGGAATATAATATTCATAATTCTGTTTTCATTAGTGTATAATCGGCTGAAAATAAGGATTGTTGTGTTTTCCTTACCTTAGAATGAGCCCTCAATTCAATTCAACTCAATTCCTCAATTTCACAGACTCTGCCATGTTGCACCGCCATGTTCAATCTGCATCTCCACCACTAGATGGCACTAAATTTGGCAGCGGAACAATGTTTTTGTTATTGTAACATGGTGTATGTTTTAATCATAGTCTTTGTGTTGTTTAAGTCCCATTTATTCTCGGTGTCCTATCTTCCTAATTTTCCCACCGGATGACACCAAAGTGAGGAATTTGCAAATCCTACACATAGCGTCTTTAAAATATAAAAACAGAAAGTAAACAGTGGCATAATCTGTCGTTTGCCGTCGTTTCCAATTGCTGAAGCCAGGAGATTCAAATTTGGGCACTGGCAGGGGAGCGTGGACGGAGCTGAAGAGGGCCGAGAAAGTGGCGACCTCCTGATTGGGAAACCTGTCTATCAAATAATAACAAAAATATACTACAAATTTTTAAACACCTAAATCAAAAAACTCCAATTAATGCAGAAGCAACGGTGACATTAGCTTTTAAGCATCAACACTTTTCTAGAAGAAGATTTTTTTGTTTTTTTTTCCTTGTTGACTCATTTCGAAACACCTAGTGGCTGCCGGAGGAATTGCAGTTTAATTATATCAGAATTTTGCTTTTTTTCTCTAATGCACAATTGACTGTAGTTGTTTTGTGAGTAGATTCTTCATTTAAACTAAAGATTTGGAAGCAGATCTTAAAGAATCTAATGAACTTTTTGCTTCATCAAGTTCTTTTTACATATTTAGATAATTTTATGGATAGAGTTTGAATTTGATGTGTCTACCTTTATAACATTTCTTGTCACATTTTCACAATAGTAAAAAAAAAATCTATTTAACTACCTGATTATTTAAACCTTCAGCGGCCCACAATTATTATTATTTGAAAACACTAGTACAAAATCTAAGCTAATATTGGATTCATTCTGTCAGTTATGACTCCGACCTCAAGTCAACAAGCATCTCCTCCTGTCTGACAGTGTGAAGCTGCATGAATGTGAAACAGAGAGGGAAGAATCAAAATGGATGTTCCTGTAGGACCCGGGGGTCTATAGGGCAGGCTGGCTGACAGTGTGCGGGCCAGACAGCCGTCTCACATGTAACACAAGGTCCCTACACAGCATTAACTCCGCTCCGCTGGACCCGAGCGGGCTGCGCGTCTTGACTCCGCCCCCCGACGGAGGGCGCAGCATCCATCCTCACGCGCCCGCACGCTGCGTGATCCCCATCACAAACCCGGAGCCCTGCACAGCCGATGGAGTAGTAGTACTAGTAGTAGTACTGGTTGTAGTGGGAGTGCTTTTCCCTTCTTCTCCTGCCTTTCATGGATTCAACATTTCTCTGGAATATCGCTTCATCCCGGTAAGTGTGTGTGTGTGTGTGTGAGTGTGATGCCTGCAGATGCTGGTGGGGGCAGAAATAAGAGGAAACTGTGCAGCTATTGTCTGTTGCTGAGGCAAGTTGGGAGCTGAATCAAGTCGCCATCTGGTTAGTGTGGTTGGATGAAAAACGGATCAGGTCTTATGGTGGGCTCGGTTTTGTGAATGGGGCTGATTTCACCGCGGATGCATGCTGAATAATGATCGTAAAGGAATCGGTACGGAGACAGACACCTGTCTCCAGGCTGCAACAGTGACCGCCTCCAGCGCACATTCACGCACCTACAAACAGGATTTTTTTTTTTTAATTTTGCAGCGATCAGTGCGGTGCGTCTCTTATTTACAAGAGTAGGCGACAATCTGTGCAAATGTGTCGCCTTGGTTGCCGAGCAAATGTGTCTCCAGTCCAGCCAGGAAAAATTTGGCCCATCTCCCCGCCCCCCAACATCAGAGGGTGGATGTTCCTCCTCCACCAGCCCCCCTCAGTTGATGCCTCTCAGATCACTGAAAGACTGGAATCCCATGCTTGTTAAGATGCCTTGATGAGAGGTTTTAGTGTAACCTTGAAATTAATTCAGTGCAGCAGTGTCTCCATCACCCTCTCCTCATTGCTTCCTATCATGATATTCACAACTGTGGATGTGCAGCCTTGGCCTAGGCTTCAATATGAGAAGTGAATACTAGAACCAAACCTTTTTTTTTTTCACTGAGTGCTCTTAGAGGAAACACAAGAAGAGTGACAATCATGTTTCTGTTTCTGGTATCTAATAGTGTTAAAATGCATGAGGGATATATTTTACTGTCAGGTTCAATTTGTATACAAGGATGTGAATGTGAGCAATGATACTGTTAAAAAACAACAACAAAAATAATCAAGCAGATTTACAGTTGAGAGACAGTGCAGATGAGCTGAATTGCTGAGCAGACCGGTAACCAAATGGTTACTGGACATCTTCATGTAGCTGAAGATAATGTTGCTCTATCTGTTGTCTAAAAAGTGCTGCATATTTTGAATGTCCTGCTCTTTGGTTAGAGGATAGTATTTCCTGTATGCTTACATCTTGCATTGCTTTTGCTTCTTTTGATTCCTCCTAACTGTGTGCATGTTGCCGTTTATGTTGAGTCCTCCTCGTGTCACATAGCTGTGCACCGACAGACGCAGCTATTTGTATCTGGAACCTTTATTTTTGCAGTTCATTTTTTGCTGTGTGTGTTTATATTTGACAGGTGTATTCATGCGTGTCCCTGTAGTATACCAGGCAAATGGTATTATTCTGCAGACAGATGGCAGGTGGCTGGGCATCAGGTGAGCCTTTCCTTGGCTGTCAGCAGGGCTGGCTGACTGCAAGATAAAACTTGGCACACTCCCACCATGCCGTTCTTCATAACGGCACAAGTGTGCATTTGTACAGTATGTGTGTTGTAGGTTTGAGTATGCAAATGCGTCTTGCACACAAGAGCACAGCCGCTCATGTGAATGCTCACATGAGTGCATGTGTAAAAAGGTCCCATTCTATGCTGCTCATGCAGAAAGCCTTGTGTTGCTGTAGGGTGCGTTGGTGTGTGTTTGCCCTTTCTGTAACTTATGTCACTTTTGACCAATCCGATGACAGAACAGGCTGAGCACACGATGACATCATCTTGCCCGGCAATGATATACTGTAGTGATGTTCACCTGTGATGCCATCAGCAGCATCAGTGGGGTTCAGTTTCTGACATCAGCAGTTATTTAACCAATCATGATTGATATTGTTGTCATTATTCATCACAACTGTGGTCAACATCACTTTTACATCAGATTTATTGTCACACCTGATTTTGTGTTTTTCAAATAGATGGTCAGTTTTGGTCACGGTTAAGTCACTTCATTATTGTTAGTTTAGTATAGTTTTGTTTAATAGTGACTAAATACATTTTGTTGTGGTAGATGAAAATTAATGATTAGGCTGATTTTGCTTTATCCCAGTGTGATTGATAAATTTTGATCTTTAGTTGTTTAAAATACACTTTTTAGGGCTACAGCAGTCACCATTTTTAGTGTGAGCTGGTTCCATTTACCTTATTTCCAATATGTCGTTGTCCCATTTTTCATTATCAGTCAGGATAGTTTTGATTCATTGCTTCATTTTATTCCTTGAGAAACCATTGATAATTTTCTAGTTTTTGTTCTAAGTATTACATTTCAATATATCTACTATGTCTTTGTGTGTTCCATGTGGTTGAGGCTCTGTCATGTGTGACCCTGCTGGCTCCGCTTTTAGAATAAAGCTGCATGCACTAGGTGAGATTTTATAACGTAGATATGCTCGTGTTATGATTATCAATCTCCAAGCGGAGGACAAAGAGAAGGTTGCTTGCAACAGAGTCATGCATCCCATAAGATTTGTTAAAAAGAAAATCCAGCTCTAGTGTGTGATTACCTCTTCGCATGTCAGGTGATAAACAAACAAGTGAAAAGTAACGTGTCTCCTGAGCAGCAGTGAATGACTGCTCAGGGACAGGGACGCACAAACGTATATCATTTCTGGCTACTTAGAATAAAGCGTTTCGGTTATGTCTTGCTGCTGTCTGGAGCCACAAACACGCGTAAAGCTACTACAGCGCACTTGTGTGAAAAAAATCATATTAGCAGAAAGGTGCTGTTCTGAAATGTGTTACAAATTGCAATAATTACAAGGAGACACCAGTGGATGTCTTATGTTGTTAAGGAAACACCAGACGGACATATAATGGTGAGGCTGCAGGAAGGACTGACCTCTGAACTCATGTCTGATGTCTAACGCCTCCCCTACTCCCACACCAGAGACTCTCCATTGATCACATGCACACACACACATGCATACATACTCCCACTGCCACACGCGCAAACCCTTTCCACGGCCCACTGCTAGCAGGTATTTGATTACCGCTAGATGTGGGGGCAGTGTTATTAGTGCAGAGGGGGTGTCCTGATTGGGCAATAGATCTGTCACTATGATGTCTCCGGGGAATGATTACCCCCATGGTGAGATAAGGCCCACCTCTGGAGGCTGAGTGGACCCCCCTTTATCTATGAGACGGCTGATACATACAGGTGATAGGGTGTCAGGGAGAATGAGGAAGAACGGGATCGCTGCCAGCACCTCATGAATATTTTTGCTTCGTTTGCCAGAAGCCCGACAATAGAGTGGCAGCTAATGTGGCTAAACATCTATATTTACAAGGGCGCTTGATTAATGTGAGGGAGAAGTGGTGGCCTGTGTGGTTGGCTCCAATGCACAAGTACACCCAGTATTTGTAGCATGCCAGAATGCAGCGCGAGCTTCTCAGCCCAGGCTCGTGTATGTAATTAGTCAGAATGTGAACGGAAGCTAATGGAGAAATACTTGAAATTGCAGCCAAATATCCCTGCTGGCTGAGAGCCCCAGTTTTTTTTTTATGTCCACAATAAGGAGGAATTTAAGATTGACACTTTACTTGTTTGTGTATGAAAACAGAAGAGAAGAAGAGAAACATTATTTGTTTTACTGTGTATTTGTAGTGAATCTTCTACATTGACCTATCTCACTAACATATTGTAGCAACTTGAATTATTGTATATATTAATGCATATATAATATCATATAAATATAATTAAAGGATTGATCAGAGTCTTAGTTGTTTGTTCCAGATGTATGCAAGGTGAAAAAAATGCTCTGTGTTACAAAGCAGTCGACCGGACATCACAAACAAGTGGCTTCTTTTTTTCTGTGATGCTCAGGCTAAAAATGTTTTTGCTTAAATTCATTTGCTACAAATGCAGAAAGGGAATGAGTGAAACTCTTCTCATCAAATGTTAAATGTTGCAGCTGAACCATAGCTTTGCCTCAGTCCCAAATTGGCAATTTATGTGAGTAACTACCTGTGTTTTCTCTGACTTTTTAGTCCTCTAGTGGCATTATGACATAAAAAAAACTCAAATTCTTCTAGCTCCTTTAAAACATTTTGGAATGCACTGAATTAAATGAATGCAAGTACAATGAGAAGCTGCGATCTCGGAAGGGAAAGACGTCTTTATCTTCAGCTGGATCAGGAGGACGATGCTGTGATGGTTATTATTGGGCTGAAAAATAGCTGAACACTCACAGATCAAGAGCTTGTTTGATCTAAATATAGACCAAATTGTAGAGATGTTACAAGGCGGCATGAGAGAAACTTGCACAGCATCAATCAGCGTTCAACGCACGGAGTCAAACACGCACTGCACATATACACACATGCACACGCACTTAGAGAAGCCTTGGAGCAGTCGTGTAAATGCATTTTCCTAACTTAGAAATTTACATTCATACATATGCAAATATACCTGAAGCATTTGCAGTTGTTTACTAATGGTATTTGTTAGGATGCAAAGCAGCAACCACCAGTCCTGCTGGATGAATTCACTGCATGAGCATAACCACGACCATTGATTTTAAATAGAAATGTTTACAATTTGATTTAGAAGAAATACAGTGTTATAAGTCCAATTTAGCTTTAGGCACCCCTATGAGGAATCAATAGTCAATAAAAAATAGATTGTATTGAGAGGGAAGCTCGAGTCAAAATGAAGCATGAAAGTACTGACCTCATTAAGATGTCACCACACTGTGTTTATTCAATAGAAGAATTTTCACTGATAAGGATGTAGGTGAAATTTTTTCCATGAGCAGACAGAGATATGACAGTGAGGGAAAAAACGATCAAGGCTGTGGAGACAAGCTAAATTGAGCTTCAGAGATAAATACCACTTTGCTTAATCAGGAAAGAGACACGAGGGTGAAACTCAGGCCAGCAGCTGATTCAAAACAAACTGGATATGTGGAAACACAGAAATGTATCTGAAGACTGTTTAGACTGTGTTTGTGAGTGTGTTTCTGGTTAGAAGCATCTGAAGAAACAAGCTTAATATCACCTCGGCTACTCTCTGCTGCTTCTTCAAGTGAATTCTCTCTCACTCACGTATTGTAAAGTCTCTGGTGGAATGTTTTTTTTTTTCTTAGTTTGAGAACTTCTGATTCTTTTCTAAAAGGATATTCCTGATCTTCTTTTACTCTCAACGTCGCTCCGCTCTCATTGTACTTGTCTCTGGTTGACATTCTCATGTCCTCTGCGGTACTGTGTGTCGTTGCCAGGCTTTGTGCAGATTTTCCTGCTAAGCTTTCCATCAGAAAGGCAAAAAAGCCATTCCCATAGAAATTCATCACAATCAAGTGTTGGCTCTAGAATACAGGTTATTTCATAAGCAGAGCTGCAGACAACACCATGTAATTAAGAATTTGTATGGTTGTAGCTGTACCTTCATTGTGGTTGACATTGTTTTCATTGTTATCTGAAGAAACAACCACTTAACATGTATTAGAGACACACAGCAGGTTTCCATCTTGTGTGTTTTCAAAAATAAGGGTCTCTATAAATGAGAGCTTTTAAAGAGAATAACTGATTTAGCATTGCTCCCATAACATGGCTTGACTCATGATTGACAGTTTAAAAGATAAAAATTGACACATTCTCCTCCCTTATCTTAACCCTGTATTTACATTACCCACAATACAACACTACCAACAGTTTAGTCAGGAATCTAGGTGTGTTTTGACTAAAACAGTCCATCATGGATAACGTATTTGAACTGCAATCAGTGGAATGCGATTTGAAGGTGAGCAGCCCGTGAGATTTTTTTTTTCTAATCTTACAAGCTCCAAGGACGCACACAATCCCTCACCAGCTTCCCACACCCAAACACTGGCACTTGATTGTGTTCGCTGGAATGCGTGACCAATTCAAGGCCTTGAGCCCTGGTCTCTGTGTAATGAATGAGTGCTTTGCTTCTGCATCATCTGTGCGTCAGTACAGTGAGTTATTGAGATTTGATTGCTAATGTGGACAGTGTTTTTGAATATCTTCAGTAGGGTAAAAAAAAAAAAAAGCTTGGTAATACTCCTGAGAAAGTGAATTAAGATGTGGCCTGGGTTGTTGAAATCATATTATCTGTGCAGTAATGAGTGTTTTTGTCAACAGTATATGTGTTTTTAATTGGTCATTTGTAGAAATTTCTCTCTGCTGGCTTTGTTTATTCAGTCTACTTTATTGCAGAGGGGAACTACACTGCTAATTGGTTCTTATTTTGTTTGCAAGGTAACTGACAAAATTAACGATGTTGGATATCTCCTCACTAAATATAAACCACAGTCGGAGCATCTTTGGTTTAAAACTGTAAAAAACTGTATGGGTCTTCATATACTGTATCTTGATTCGTAACTTTCCATATGTGCAAATGATGTTAAATGTGAAGAAGCCAAGAACTGTGGCTGCTGGTAAGAGGAGAAACCATTTATCAAGACTCTGCCTACAACTCCTGCTGAAAATGACAAGTAACATATCCCTGACGAGGTAGCAACAAAATCTGCTCCTCCAAAGGAACCATCTATTTAAATACGATTTAAGCCTCACTTTATGTTTTCTTCCTCCTCTGTTTGTCTTTCTCATGTCTTTTCTGTCTCTTTCTCACTGTCCCGTTCGTTTGGCTCTGTCTGCTGTGAGTCACAGTCCTGTCTGATGTTGAGCTCTGAGGGGAGATGGGAGAGGAAAGATGACAATGCTGTTCTATGTTAACACACAGTTGTATGTATGTATGTATGTATTCATGTATGTATGTATGTAAGATAGAGCCTGACATAGGGGATTTAATGGAAGATTGTGATCCTTCCATCAAGGGGTGATCTTACTCGCTCCTTAACATTAAACAAAAATGTAGCCCAAATGTAGTGAATGTGCATTGACAGAGCTGATTTGTCAACAAATGCTTTCTGAGAAAACCCGTCGTTGTTTTTCTGTAGAAGAAAATAGATTGATTTCCCACAAATCACTGTTAAGACAGCCACAAGGGAAGTATGAAAACGGACTATTTATAGCAACAAAGATGCTCTGTTGGCAAGAGTGGTGGCCATGGGACAGCTCTGTCTGTGAAGCAGACTGTGCTTACTGTTGTGCAGGCAGCAGAGGAGGCATTCAGAATGATGAGATGTATGCACCTTGTTGGCCATGAACCTTGTCATCACTTGTAAATTTAGGAAGAGGTCTTATGGAGAAAAGAGATTTAAAGTCTGTAAGGGTTTTATGAGAAACCACTACGTGACAGCAGGAGCATTTTCAGCGTCCAAAAACTTCCAGAAAAACTGATGTTTTTACTGTAATCAAATAAAAAGGTACAACAGGAGGGTAGGTTTGGACACAGACTGGCATGCTGAGTTGGCATGTTTCCCAGCAAAAGGCGTTTCTGGGTTTTCATGCACAAAAACACTAAATAGCCATATTGGGTTTTGTTGTAACAGTGCATAGCAATTCAGTACCAAAAACCAGAAGAGATCATGGTAAGCATCTCTACATTAACCTTCAGCTAAGGTAATATGACTGTACAGTGTCTGTAAGGCCCAGTCACAGTGAGTGTCATCAAAAGCTGCTCTGTCTCCTTGTCTTAAATCATCCATGCACTAATTGTTTGTGTCTTAAAGATAATAGATGAATTCATCAGTGCAAAAGTAGTTGGGAATAGTTAGACATTTTTAAATTCATGTATTCGCTTTCTTGCTGAGACGGATGAGAAGATTGATGTCTCATGTCTTTACATCAAATATAATGCTACAGCCAGCGGTTGATTAGCTATGCTGAGTGATTCTGTCCAAAGGGTTACAAAGTCCTCCAACTACCACCTCTAAAGCTCACTGATCAACATGTTTTATCTCATCTGTTCTATAGGCATGTTTTTCCTTGCTCCATCTCTTTGAATTCTAGGGCTGCAGTTCAGTTTATAGATTCATGTTTTGATTGGCCAGTAATCTAGAAAATTAAAAGTTTAGCCACCTTAACACGACACCATAAGACTGCTTGTTATATCTATGCAACAGACCAAATGTATTGTGTTTTTTTACACAATAAATGAATAAACTTATGAATAGTTAAATTGTTTCAGCACTAGTTTCCTCTCATATAAAGTATCATTAGACCATCCAGGTTGGGTCAAAGTTCAGATTGTTTGGACAGTTGCGAGTGCAGCTTTAACATTCTGGCTTTTGTAAGAGTTCAGTAACTGATGCTGTTTAAGTACAGAAGGAGAAAACGGCATGGGGCTGCACCGCCACCATGCTGACAGTGATAACAGAAAGTAATACGTCATTTTTTTCATGCTCAGCATTTGACTCCCAGCTCTATTATTGTGACAGGTTAGCCACATTCAGACAGTCAGGCAGAACCACTCTGTTGGAGACCAGGAGATGGTCAATCAGATAACATTTCTGGGCTCAGTATTTCACAGTCCACGCGTGCCTTCTCTCGGAGGAGAGCAGCCGAGTCTAGACAAAGTCATCACCGGGCTGGATGGGTGGAGAGGAGATACTGATGAAGCCTGACAAGGCCTGTAGGCTGCTCGTTTGATGAGTCCGCCTCTGGGAAGACAATCTGATCACCTTTCATCTGACTGTAATTAACTGGATCTTGGAATTGGAAGAAAAATGCTCCTTGGTGATGATCTTTGGAGCCTCTTTTGAAAAGACGATGTCCCGAGGCTAGAGGAAAAGAGAAATCACGTTAAGACTGTACTGCGACTTGGTCCAATGGTTCAGCGCCGTGACTCCTGCAGAGAGCTGTGAGGCTGTTGGAGCGAGTAGGAAATAAATGAACGTAGTGTAAACTCTTTGACATTGAGTGCGGCCCCCTTAAATTGTCTGATTCGAATCATCTGTCACAGAGCCCCCAGTCAAAGCATCAAGCTCGCAGTCCAACTGTCAAATTGCCATCTATTTTTTTTTGCCTATTCCCTGAGCAGCATTGCCCACAGAACAAGACGAAATAAAAGCTTGGACTGCACAGTTTTTGAGTCTTTCTCAAAACTAGACCACATGTCTCAGAAGAGCTATGGTTTGAAGCCACTTTGAGCATCATAAAGACAATAGCTGCCAATCACTTTAAGCAAATAAGTTCTCAGAGGCAGTCGCTATTTCTGCTCCTGCTACTACAAAATAATATACAACTAGATAGTCAGCGTGTCTTCTTGCATTCAAAGGAATGATTTTTGTCAGTGCACTATAATAGACCTAAACCTTATAATGAGGAACTGCCACAATACATAAGCACAAGCACAACACACATCTGTTTTACCTCTATAACACTTTATTCAATATTCAGTATTTGACTATGATCATCTCCAGTTAGATTCCAGCTGCAGACCTTTGTGTTGTTATATCCAATCTCACTCTTTCCTTTGTGTGTCCTGTCATTTCTTGATCGTCTAGTTTTGAATAAAGAGTTTGATTGACAGCTTCCGTTCCAGCCTAAATCAATTGAACCAAATGGGTCAACACGTGAGATTTAATTTGAACTACAAAAGACAAGTTAGCTGTTAGTTTCTGAAACTACGGATTGGAGTGGTTATACTTCAAAATGCGGTTAATAATATGCAGATGTTTGTTTTGTGATATATTGTGCATCATTGGTTTTGCTGCATGTTATCATTGTGGGAAAATATTGTATCATATTGCAATCTATCCAGTGAACCCCACCCTTAGTGTAAGGTGCTTGTTGTTGTGTTTTGTAAAGTTCCAAAATTGATGTCACGCCCTTACTATGCAGAAATAAAAATCTTCTCTGCAGTTATAAGCTGTTGCTCATTACCGCTGTAAGTATAGAGAACAGTGCTGTAGATTATGGAAAGCTCAAATGAATCAAATTTTCCGCCGAGATAAAAATCACACTTGCCTACATTTCCATTTGACTGGCTTGATAGAATCATGGTGCAGCAGAGCAAGTAGCAGAAATGATGAATAATTTAATTCCTGTTGCTGGTTGAGGGCAGATTTTAAAACATGCCACATATCTCGGAGTAATCAGAAGTATGACAGTGTAAATGTGATTAGGAAGGTCATTTAATTTTGGGGGCTTTTCACCACATTACAGGCATGACTACTCAATTTCCTCTCTGCGGTTGACGCTTCTCCACCTGCCTTGATCTGAAAAGTCACTGAGTCACTGGAGGCTGATTACACGGCTAATGTGCACTGAGACGGATCGCCTGGATGTCTCGCAGTAGTGTTTTTTTTTTTAAATATAGATTTACTGAAAGCGATTAAATTTTCATGGCGTGTAAGACTTCTCAGGTGGGTGCTCGCAGTTGGAGTGAACTGTGAGACCATCAACCATAAATTCGTCTGACAGCTATCCAACCCCGCTGAAGTGCCCTTGAACCGGTCTCTATCAGCTCTGAAGTTGACACTTTTGTTTGATGTTTGCGCTGATCTTCCTATAAGAGGAGCGAATGGCAAGATTTTCTTTTGCAGGCAAATAACATCGAGTGTTAATTCTGCAGCTCTGTCACCTGAAGTCACACATGCACAGGTGTTACAAGCTTCGTATGGCAGGAATGACAGGCCTTTATATTAGTAGTAAGAACAGATGAAGAAACAGGTTGGATTCTGTATTTGCAATTAAAAGTGAGTTATTTTTTCAGACCTTTCACTCCTGTAGCAAGGTAATGTCTTCATGTTGTCCAATACATTTCACCCATCAGTATGTATGTTGTGTGTCGTTTCATGTGTTGAGTGTTCGTTTCCATCTCAATACACAGACACCAAACAGACTTTTTTTGCTGAACCTTTTATCCCTCTGAGTGAAGAGCTGCGAGACTGACTGATGGTCAGATTGTTTCCATCTAGTGTCGGGTTGATTAGCCTGGACTGAGTGTTAAATGAGATGGGACAGGCGCTTAGGGACTGATTAGACCTGCCGGCATCACTGTCTGCCTGTGTTTCATGACTCAGTGAGATTGAAGTGTTTGGATTCAAACTGGGATGAGAGTTTCAGGAGTGTTTTCCTCTGTCAGTGGGACTCCATGTTAGGTGTGTTCAGGAGCACTACATAGTACCCACAGCTGTCTGTACTCATAGTGTTACTGATGCTGCTGTGACTGTATAGATAAACTATCACAGATGACCATTGTCACACACAATGCTCTGTGTGAAAACATATGCAGCAACTAGTCTGATGGAGTTCATATGTTTGTACATTTGTAGATGAGCATTAACATATCCTCGGTTCAGCTGCTACAGAGTTTGAGCAAATCTCTCAGTGATGTTTAAATGTTAATGTTGAATGTCAGGTTATGGAGTTAGTCCCTTACAGCTGAATAAACACATCTTAAGTGAAATCCATCAAAACACAGTTTTTGCAATGCCAGTCCACAGTGCAGCCCCAAGACGGTTTGGGGCTATGTGACATGCTGTTATGTTCTCAGCAAGACTAAATACCCATCAAATTCACTTTCAGTTGAAAATGACATGTTCAGGAAGGTTCCCTTAAAGACTTTCATGGATATATACAAATCTTGAACATATAGACCAGAGGTTACTAACAGGCGGACCGCGGTCCGGGCCTGGACCCAGAAGCTGTCCCATACGGACCCGGGCCCACAACCAAAACACAAGGCTATGATTTAAAACCTGACGGGTCGCTTCTATTTGAACCCAGCCCAGCTTTTGTAGTCTTTACAGTAGTGGTTTAGTGGATAAGGAAACGCAGAGACCAATTACATGCGAGTTAAACCATTCCACATGATACCACTCATCCAATCAAGTCTGCGCATTGCAGGCGGTAAATGTCTCTACTCTACAGTGCAGACCGATGAGACAGTTAGAGGCAAGTTACGCATGAAGACATGGTAGAAAGAAAACAAAAGATAGCGATACATGTAGAAAATCAAAGGGAGAGATACAGACGACTGAGCCGGAGAAAGTTAAGGAAAAAGACGAGAGATAAGGAGAAAGTTGAGAAAAATAAGGAACAAATGACACTCTCCAAATAAAAAAAAAGTGGACAGCAAAAATAGAGCATTTAATCCGGAATGGACAGACAGAAAGGGGGAAATTCAAGCCTTTACTCACTTTATTTTATTTTTGTGAAGTTAAGCACTTTGTTTGAGCATGCACAATTTTCACATTGTATTTATTTTCTCTTATTTTGAAATGCATCCCTTTTTTATTTAGTAAATGAGGAAACAGTAGTCAACAGCAGTCTTACATCTCTTCAGTTCTTTGTTTGCTTCAAGATATTTTCTCCAACCGGACCTCTGTAAATTTTAGTTGAATACCCCTGATATAGACCAATTCAGGCAAAATGCATGAAAAACAGCTGCTGGTCACAACAAACAGTCACTCCTGGACTGAAGCAGTGAACAGTACAGATTGATGATATGTTAAAGCGACATTCATCAGTCTGACATGTATTATTGCTTCTGCTAGTTGATGTAGGACGGTCACAGCCTTTCCTGTCTTCACTGTTGACCTTTAAAGCAGCCATTTTGATAAATATGCTTGTTTATGTTTTTGATGAGAGTTGGGAAGATTGATACCACCTACATGTTTGTCAGTTAAATGTAGGTTATCTTAACTAAGCAAAGACTGGGAATGGGAATACAGCTACTTCATAAAACAACTACACTCATGCCATTTTAACATGTAGATTGTTTTAGAAATTTAATAAGCATATAACATGTCACTTTATGAGCTTACTCCTGGCTGTAGCCTTATATATAACACAAATGAGAATGGTATCAACCTTTTCATCTAACGTTTGACAAGAAAGTGAATAAGTGCAGTTCTCAAAAGTCTAAACTATTGCTTTAATTCTTGACTGTTGGATGTTAATTGAAATAGTAATTGAGGTGTAGAAGTCTGTTAAAATAATTGCAGCAGTAAATAAGTTGGTAATGAGGCTCACCAATTAAAGCTGCAGATGGCATAGATACCGATAAAGATGCATAAGGTTTGTAGCCAGAAGCCTCATTTTTATCCTTAATCTATTTATAGCAAATATCTGTGGAATTCTATGATAATGCTACATAGACAGGACGAGAGTTAATGATTTCTTCCTTTAAGTTTCATTCACTTTCTGTTCAATAATTATCTGACTGACAAACAGATTCATGTTGTATGTTGTTACTGAAATCTTCTCCAGACTCTCTTGGATTCATGGACAAACAAGTGATTTCCCGACAAATATCAAAGAAAGAAAATTCGGCAAAAAATGTGTTTTCTGTGTACGAACGTGTGTCAACATGTTAGTTGAGGAAACGGTTGAAGAACCACCAGAGCCCTATTATACCACAGTCACTGTTTGAGATTGATTCAGGGGCCACTGCATCAGTCATCAGTGATGAGACTGAGAGCAGGATGTGGGGGTCTGATCTGCCGCCCATTAGCTCATCAAAACTCAAACTCAAGACCTATACAGGGCAGTCTATACCTCCAGGGTGCTATATGTTGACACACTAGCTGAGGGTCAGACAGCAAGAGCCAGGCCGGCGATAGCCGAGGATCCAGTCTATGGGTCGCAATTGATTCCACAAAATTAGACTAAACTGGCGTGACATGAAGTATGCATAAGCGACAGAGGTGACAGCAGACATCCTGGACTGGTTCGGTGATGTTCAACAGGGATGAGCTGGGCACTTAAAAAGGAGTCACTATGAAACTACATGTTAGCCAGGAAGCCACCCCACGGCTTTTAAAGCCCGGGTCAGGACCCTCTACCATGAAGGGCAAAGTGGAGGAGGAGGTGGAATGCTTACAGAGAATTAGAGGATGAAACAGCAAGGATGTGTGGGGACTAGAAGTTTGAATCAGGTCTCTAAGCTGGAGGAGCACCTGTTGCTGCCTGGTAGTCAGATGACCTGTTTGCGCCTCTGGCTAAGGTTTTCATAAAGCTGGACAAGAGCCATGCCGATCAGTTGCTACTCAATGAGGATTCAAAGGAGTATCTCACTATCAATACTTATACAGGATAGTTCAAATACAACTGGTTGGTGTTTGGTGTGGTGTCCAACTCCACAAGTTTTAAACACATTTGTTTGCACTGGTATGGCCTTTGAGCTCTTTGTGATCCTTGTTGTCAGCCTGACTCTTGTCCTGGATTTTGGTTGAATTTGTGCTGCTGTGTTCAGAAGTTTGATCACAAAAACACCAAGCTTGAACCTATTTTTTTGTTGTGAACTGCTATTCAGGACCATGCAGTTTACAACATTTCTGTAGAAATATGGCAACCTGATATTCACCCGAGTCATAGTTGCCTATACAGTGGTTATAATGAGCAGTGTTTAACGACAATTCACTGTCTAGTACAAGAACAAGAAGCATGGTGAAAAACATGTCTTAAATGTAAAATTTGGATCACTCCTGCTCCTTTTCTCTCCAACTTGGCTCCAGACGAACCTCCTCCTCTTCACACTCCTCTTCAGACGTGCTGCCTTTCATTATTCAGAATTGCACAGTCAGAAGAGAGAGAGGGCTCAAATCAGACACAACGTTACTCTTTAATGGGGAATTAAGAACGATTAGAACCCTATAACACATTAATGAGCAATAAATATCTGCAGGGTGCCATAGCTTTGTTGATTAATGCCAATAAATCATCAATTAGTACTGCAGATACTTGAATTTCTGGCTTTACAGAATCACTTTTAAAGCCTGGCTTATTTACACCCACTGCAAGACACCTCCTACTTGCTCTGTCAGTCCTCAGCAATTGAAAACAATGATGCAAGTGAGTGACAAGCCAGTTCAGCCAGAAAAAGCAAATATCATGGCAGTTTTACTTTTTCAGCATTCTCCTCTTCACGACATATTTCTTTTTGATTCCCACTCTCACTAACGAGCTCACTACTCTCTACGGGGAAATTGCATGTTACTGTTTGTGACAATTAGAAGCCATAATGAAATGCAGAGAGAGCGGAAGCAGCGGCAGACGCTGTGTTTGAGTTTGGGAGATCAGTTCTATTTGTGTGGCTGCAGACTCTGCAGAGCAACATATATCAACAGCAGACCAAAGCTAGAAAAGAAGAAAGCACAGCATTCAGCCATTTCTCAGCTGAAGTGTTCAGTAACTTGACTTTCGTGAAATATATTATGTAGAGGTTGAGTGTGCATCAGGGAATGAGCCAGTTTTTGCCACAAAGCCTGGATCTGGCCTAACCTTTCCCCTTTGCACCTGATTCCTGTTCGTGTTGCGAGTGATGAATCTAATGGGCCCTGGTTGCTCATAGAGGTACATCCTGTCGAGCTATAATGCTTATTAAAAGATTTATCGAGTGATAGAAACACTTTTAATAATGAATGAATATTTGAAGTAATTTATCAAGCAAATATTTAATCTCATCAAATATAATGATTTGCTGTTTTGTTTTACTGCAAATTGAATAACTTTTATTTTTGAACTCTTTTTCGCCCCTTAGCCTCTGGAATCTTGTGACAGGCATTTATCACCACTCTAAATGATGAATCAGTTAATAAAAAAGAAATGAATGAGCTTTGAACGAGAGATCCAAAAGGAGCCGCATGAAATCAGCTCACCTATTTATAAGTGGACAGGGTCCATTAAGACATCTCCTCGTGCAATATGTACCATCTTCATCGATGAAATGAGTGCATGAATTTATTAGTCATTCAGCGAAGCAGTTGCTTACCTAGCAATATTTACAGTAGATCAGATAGATGTGGAGCATGTCAGCATATTCATCTCGACTTGACCAAAACTAAAATCGACCTACTGCACTTTGGCATATTTTCCATTCTAACTTTTACTCTACTGAGAAGAAAGAAATTTCAATTCTTGCAGGCTCTTTTGATATTCAAAGTCATTTCTTGTCTCCAAAGTTAAATAAATGTAAATTACTGTTCATTAAGAATTAAACTACACATGTAACATTATTTAAACTTTGCATTGGCATTGAAAGGGCTTTATGACCTTATGCAGAACCTTTTCTCCTTTTCAGCCTGGACATGGAGGACCTGGTTCCTGTGGAGCGTTCCCTTTAACTGCTCCAGCTCGACTGCTGCAGAGTCGTTCTCAGACCTCAGCTTGGTCTGCTCTGTTTTTCTTGTTATGTGCTGCTGATATTTGAGAGGAGAAACACAAATGTTGGCCTGCTGCGGAGATGCCTTTACCCAGTGCTTAATTTGTAATTCATCAGGACCCGGGACACAGACCAGGTGTTGTTCCAGTGGTAAGAGGGAGACAAAAATGTCATGGATTACATAACACCTCCCCCCTAAACAGACCAATGAGATCACATGACTGCAAACAACCTATTAACCTAAATCCTTAAGAAAAGAAAGAGGAATCAGCTGTGGAGAAGCACAGGCAATTGCCCATTGATGGAGCACGCCTTTCCCCTTCACTCTCTCTCTCTGAGCGACAGCTGTCAAATTCCTGCTTCAGACTTAGTGTGGGTGTGGCCTGACGTGATCTGACTTTCCCCTCTCTTCCTCGCTCCCACTCAGTTTTCACGTTCACTTTTGTGTGGGGTGGCTATAGCTCAGGAGGTAACGCAGTTGTCATCCAGTCAGAAGGTTGGTGGTTCGATCCCTGGCTCCTGCAGCCTATGTGTCGAAGTGTCCTTGGGCAAGATACTGAACCCCTAATTGCCCCCAATGGCTGTTCCATTGGTATGTTAATGTACGTCGCTTTGGATAAAAGCGTCTGCTAAATTGTAGAATTGTAGAAAATTGTGTGTACAATGAGAGATTTCCAAGTGATTTAAACTCAATAAAAGACACAGCTGTCCAAATTTGATACTTCAAAATTTAATCAAAACACTTAGAGACAAATGAGGTGCTGGATCCAATCAAATAAGTGCCGGTCAAAATCTGGGAGGTGCCGGATCTTGTTCCTGCGGGATCCGGCCCACATTGAGCCCTGCTTCTACCCCATGGCAGGCTTTGGTGGGTGTTTCCCTGAGCTGCTTGAGCACATTGACTAAAGCCACTGTCATTGTTCAGCTCTGCAGCCTGCTGTGGTTTGGCAGGTGCACACTGACGGGTGTAGTGGCTTGGTGTTGTCCAAAAGCTCTTGTGTTGGACAGGGTGCCTTGTAAACTCAGTGTCCTCACACTTTCTTTGAACTTTCTGAGAAAGCAGGCAGAGTTGTGGTCCTGTCTGCCTCTGTTTGACAGGACCCGTGTGTAGTGCCTGAAGATGTGCCTGCTTGTTGTGGGTCATCCTCAGGTGTAGCAGCCTGCTGTGAAGCATGCCCATGTTTCATCTGGAAGTTGCGATGGTTGGGAACTGTCTTGGTCTGGGTGCTGTTTTGGCCTCCTTTCTCTGCCTGGCAGGTTGGAGCCTTAACAGACTGCTGGTGTTTGCAGTCGTTGAAGGTTTTACCTGTGCAGACACAGCAGCATTGTTCTGTCTGCGTGGAGTAGAAATCCTCTTATCCCAGGAACTGGAGGTGATTGATGTCTCCTGCTGTCTCTGGATAACATTTATCTTTTCCTTATTCTTTTCCTTTTACTTGGTTTGTCCATAGCTTTCTCTATGGTGAACACTTGGTGCTTTGTGGCCGCTCTGTTGATCCTTGTGTGTCTTTGCGTTTGTGACTGAGTTTGTGGGCCATTTATAGACTCTCGACCGTGATGTCAGAAGATGTGCCTAAGGAACTCTCTTCAATCTATTTCATTTTGATGTATCCTTTGACAATACATTTTTACATGTGTATCATGTTACCATGGAAACCACGTGTAATAAGTCCTGCACATTTTATCTTCATCACTTTCCTCATTTGTATTGCCCACTAATGACATCATGTCCCAGGACTGTGCAGTGATGCTTTATCTTTGTGTCCAAAACCTGGCTCACTTTTACTTATAACAGCTTGAGACAATTTTGATTTATGAGCGTTTATGACACAGTTTCACAAATGTATAATTTCAAAATCGTATGAACGTTCAAAAACTGCTGATTGCTCCAAATGTGTATAGTTTTGTCTGAGCAGTGGCTAAGTTTGGCGACTGTACTTTTCAGGCACAAGAATAACAACAAGGGGAAAGAATAATCCTAAGAAATCCCAGAAGGGTTCCAGTAGCTTTTTCTAATGATAGTTATAGCTTGTTGCAGCCTGAACTACTTGGGAAGCCTCCAGCCCACCTCCCTCTGGAGGTTTTGCGTGAGAGGAGACCCAAGGGTAGACCTAGGACACAACACCAAGATTGAATCTCTTAGTTGCTCTGGGAGTTCTTGGGATCCCCCAGAGGGGATTTGGTCATTTGAGCTGTTCTCCTTGTCATTTTTTGCCAGTGTGACCCAGGATAAGCAGCTCAAATATGGATGATTGACAAAGCTAGAGCTGCTTTTTAAAACTCAAACTCTCTCTTTCTGCAGAGTAACTGACAGAGTAAATGTGATATTAGCACAACACATGCGCATAACACATCACACTGGGTCATCAAGTCTTTGAAATGTAAAAGTCTGTGATAATCATACACTTCCAAGCTGGAGGGGATCGATCAATATAATCAATAACTCCATTTCACAGAGTACTCCCACAGTAATAAAGATCTATAAAAGAAAGAAAGAAAAAAAAGAAGGTGCAAAAGGTAGAAATTGCATTGGCGCATTTCTGTCATTATCAGATAATGAACTCTGACACTTGATGTTCCCGTCTTTACAGAGTGAGCTGCCGTGAATCCTAAGAGGAGAAGTCTCCCGACAGGAGACAAGATGGCGTCCAACAACACCCTGCGCAGCTACTCCATCATCCCATGTTTCATCTTTGTAGAGGTGAGAAGCTGTGTGTATGTGTGTGTGTGTGTGTGTGTGTGTTTGTGTGTGTGTGTGTGTGAGAGAGAGAGAGAGAGACAGAGTGACAATTTAACTATTAGCAAATGACCTCCTCTGGAAAATTATACACAGTTAACCAGAGCGTAAACTGTTGGAATGAGTGGAAAGCTGAACGTGTGTGTGAGTGTGTGTAAGGATTGTGCCGCTCCTCCATATTTAATTACCATGTCAGCTGAAAGTCCTTAATCAGAGAGATGTCTCAGGACGCCTTGCATGACTCTCTCCTCTCTCTGCCTCTCTTTTACACTCTCGCACACACATTCACACACACGCGCTTCTCTGAGGAAATATCCTGCATAACAACCTCAGATGAGTTTACTCCACAACCTTGCTGCTTTTGGAGCAGCCTCGTGGCATATTGTCTATTTTTTGCCTCCGTACCTCTTATGTAAGAATCACATTATTGTTCTGCACGCCTTTCCACGTCTGAGACATTAACTCAAGACACCCCCAGTTATTGATTAGTCGGATATCAATAATGTAAATGGAGCTTTGTGTCGCTGAACAAGGAGAGAGGAGCTAAACCTGCCTGAGGGAGTGAGATTTTTATTTTTATTTTTTTTGCAAAATTTCCTGTTTCATATCCATCCATCCATCCACCCATCCATCCATTATCTACCGCTTAATCCTCTGCAGAGTTGTGGGCGGGGGGGTTGGAGCCTATCCCAGCTGACTTGGGTGAGCAGGCAGGGGACCCCCTGGACAGGTCACCAGTCTGTCACAGGGCCCTGTTTCATATCGATATTTTAAAGTTTAACTTTGCACTTAAGCTCTGAAGCACCTCACCACATCTCATTTAACAGGTTGGTGAGCCAGGGAAAGGTTGATAACAGGTATGAGCTAAGAGCCATGTACCTTGACTCAGGAATGGTAATCGAGTTCTACACGAGTTTTTCACAGTCTGTTCTTATTTGTGTTTGTCAGAATAAGTCGGACATACTGTATCTGCTGTGGCTGCCATATTAGAAATCCCATTAGTGTCAATTATAATGTCACTTCTACTCCCACGCAGCCAGACTTTAAGTTAGTCAGAAACTGCCTTGTGCAGCAACTACAAAACACGGTGTATGCAGACACATTTTTACCATCTTCCTGTAAAACGTTTTTTTTTAAAATTGTGACACATGATTAATCATCACAGAGTCCTTCAGCTTCTGTAGAAAGTCCTTCTGGTGGACAGCTTGTCATCATTGTACAGCAATTTGTTTATGTGCTGCTTTCAAATGTCTTGGCTGAAACTCAGTGTGGCATGCTCAGTTGGACATTGTTAATCATGGCTGTGCAATTTGTTTAATTAGGACGTGTAACTAGAGGGGGATCCAGCAGATAACTAATGATTACAACACCCCCAGGTCAAAATCTAGGTAGTAAACTCTGAACTCTATACTCAGGATGTTTATACTGTCCCTGAAGAACAACATGCTGTCATGAGAAATGAGATTGGTCCTATTATAATAATCATAATAATAATAGTGTGAAATTATGATCATTCAGACTGTGAAATGTATTTATTGTTGAAAAAAAAATTCTAATCATATTTGGATGATCAGATTTTGTTTTAAAAAAGATTTATTCCAGACTTCCTGTAGAAGACTACCAAATTAAACTTGTTTCCACCAGTTGGAGGAATCTCTGTCAACATAGCAACATTTGCATCTTCAAAGTTGTTCATTGCTGGAAACCAGGCCTGGATGAAGCAAATCAGCAAGCAGCCGTTATTGGTTATTGATGAATGTCCCCCAGGAGAGTCCCAGTAATGGCTGTTACATTATTTAATCACATCAGTTAGTATCACTGCGCAAAGGAAAAGGTGACAGTGCTGTTCACTTTACGAGATCATTAGATTATTGCTCCCTGTTAAATAGAGGTTCACATCTTTGCTCTGTTCACCGTCATTTTTTAAAGGTGACTCTTAAAACATGGCTCAGAGGACTACTCTGTTTCTGAATGGTCTTTGATACTTTCAGATTGTAGAAAATCCTCTTTATAAACATATTATTTTCTATGACGGGTTTTGTACATGAAGACAAAATGCTGTACCATGATTCAACCAGACTGACAATTGGTAGGGCAGACTGAGGCCGAGCAAGCGCTAAATAGAAATATAAGCAGTCATTAGTAAAATAAACTGGAGGCTTATCATCAAAATCTCTGCAAATTTAAAAAGGAACGGGTTCATATTTCAGCATCAAGTGCACAATAATGGCAGTAACAAGCTGGAATTAGCAGATATGTTGAAACTAGCACTATTGGAGTATACCAGCTGAACATACTATGGACCAAGAACTTACATTTTAAACTATTCAATCTAACCAGTGAGCCAAAGAAGAACGGTTTCCAAAAATATTCAGAGCCCAATTATGCAGGGAAAAAAAGTGTTTTTTCTCCCCTGCCATGCAACATTGTAGGGACATGTTCTAAGTGGAAGTTTTAATCATTTATTTATTCTCTTCTTCTGGGGCTAAAACTTTTCAAATGTAAATAATAAATGTGGTGTCTGAATTATACTATTTTATCTATGTTAAAAGAGACATTACAGAAGGAAAGGAGAAAAACATCAATACAACAGGTTGTTCTGAAACTTTTGAACCATAGTGTGTCTGCTTGAATCAGCTCAAGATGGAAACTGCAAACTGTTATGTTCACTTTAAATGGGACTCTCTACTTCACTTCACCCTTCAAGTTCAGTTTGATTATAACAAACAGTATTATCCAGCATGTGAAAACAATTGTATAAGATCGGGACAATGTCATCAGGAACAGAAACAGGTTTTGGCATGAAGCCTATGTCACAAATTGAGGGCATGGAGTTTAAAAAATGTGAGTGTTTACCAGACAGGGAGGGTGTAATGATATAAAGACACTAGAGTTGCACTGTGGGATACGCAGGGTCCATTTTTTTTTGCTGGTTTCACTTGTACTTGAGATTAAAAGCTAATATATCTCGGCCTGTGCTGCTTCGATTTACACCACTTAATCTGTCTCTTACAAGTCTGCCAGCATTATGGGAGTTCAATACTAAATTGCTGGAGTGTAGCTTTCGTATGGTTGAAAGCAAGATTAAAAAGCGTATTTTTCCAAAACTGCCATTTATATCCCAATATGTTATATTTAAGTAATTTATAATCACAGAATTGATTGAAATCATTAAGCAGCAATTTTGTAAAATAGTGGCACGACATGATACCACTGAAAGCTCATAGATGAAAAATTTAATCAAAATTACACCACAAAAATGACACAATTTATTGACTTTCTGGATCTATATGAGAAGAACATGTGCTTACTTTTTTATTATTGGAGCTTACATCACAATCCAGAAAATGTATTGCAGCATGTTTATGTATTTCTCCATGTTGCAGCAGGGCACAGGCGGCAGAGTGCTCCTGAGAGAGACACTGTAACAGCCCATTGAGCGGCAAGCTTTCTTTAATTTTCATTACTCTCTTTTCACTTACTCCCCCTCTTCTTCGCAGGCAGCTCTCAAAGGCATCCTATCCATCTCCTTGTCTCTCTCTGCCTGTCCCTGCTTGCTCTTTCTCTCTCTCTTTGATGTCTCTGTCACATCCTCACAGCCCCACCCCCCCCCACCCCTCCACCGAACCTGCTTCCTCCCTCAATCTCTCCCCTCATCTCTTCCCATTTCTCACGGTGTCACAGGAGCCCTTCTTTCTCTTCACCTTCTTTATCCCCGTCTGTATCGCTCCATCTCGTCGCCCCTCACTCTTTCCCCGCTCCTTTGCTTCCTCTTATTTTACTTCACCCTCTTTCTCTTACTCACCTCGCCTGTCACGAACAGAGCAAGGCAGAGGGGACAGTACTGCTGTCACATGACCGAAACAAAGCGTCCTGATTGGAGCCGCTCGCCTGTGTAGTTCGGGGCCCGAGGCGGTGTGACGGCAAAGATGTTTATTTGTGGTGATTTGTTTATTTAGTCATGTAACTTGTTGCGTTCCTGTCAGCCCTTACTTAATCTAAAGATGATAACTGTGGGGTGATTACGATGGGAGCGACTGTGAAGGGGATGAGAGGACTATGAGATGAAAGGGAATAAGAATGTATAGGATGAGAGGACGGGGATCAAGTGCAACAGGAAGATGGGACGGAAGGAAGAAAGATGAGATGGGGAGGATGAAGGAAGTGCAGTGCGAGAGGGGGGAGGAAGTGAAAGGTTGCAAAAACGATGAGATATTAAATAAAAAAGCAGAGCAGTAGAGGTGAGCAGTGAAGAATGAGGACAGATATATCCTGTACCTCCCCCCGGATGGGATTATATAATACACAGAGGCCCCAGGCTTTTATTAATCTAACTAGGACCACCTAGACTTTTCAGGGTTTGTGTATAAAAATGAAAACCTGGCTGCGTTCACTGTCAGCGAAGGCCAAGTCTATTCAAAACATCACCCTCACCAGGCTGTTAGGAAATGAACCAATCTCTCCTCTATCGCTTGTGAAAATTCCCACTGTCAACCTCGGAGCTAATTTCTTTCTTTTATCTTTCTAAGCCTCCTCTTCCAGTATGGCGTAATAGCGTTCGAGGCTGTCATTATTTCAAAAGCAAAAAAAAAAAAAAAAAACCCACCCCTGCCGGGACCGATCGTTTTTGATGTTGCTCTGTCTCTCTCTTGGCTGCACTGACGCAACGTGATTTTAACTTGGGGGATTCTAAAAAAAGGGGCTTTGTCTGGGGAATCGCATGTTAAATTTGGTTTTGGAACAGCACACAGCCTAATTAAAGCTGATAGTTTTGTTTAAGTTTGGGCAGCGAACACGCCTGCAGTCTGTGATGCCTGCAGTGGAGATTTGGACTTGCAGCTGAGGAGACGACAGACGGATTGTTATTTAGTCTTTTGGAATTGGGGGGGATCTTGTGTTAATCTTGTACCCTCACTTGAATCATTTAATCATTGTTTCATGTGTTTTTTACTGTCCGGGAAAAATATCCATTCGCTATGAGTATGTGTGTGCTCTTGTGGAACAGGAAGTAACTCACAACCGCTGAATATTACAAACAGCTATGTGCCTGAGAGGGCCATTAGACCCACAATTATTGTTGCTTACTCTGTAAGATGCTGACTAAAACTATTGAGAAAGAAGAATTAGGGCCAGATTTACCTCTTCTGCAAATGTTCCTTGCAGTTTTTATTGAATCTGTGGCTGCAATCTGCGTGTATCTGGCTCCTGATTCACTGAAGCAGCAGAAGGAGAGCTCATATTGTAGGCCCAGTTCAGCAGTGGGATTTCCATGAGTGTGCCAAGTTTGGAAAATAGATGATAACGTGGTGATTTTGACTACACAGCAATTTACTTGGACTGCAAACTTAAGCTTAAACTTCACCTGAGAAAAGTTTGTTATTCACAAAGTACAATATTACTATTGCATTAAAATGACTAGTTATATATTTGATCCAATATGAGACAGTTGACCTTTATGGGAAATGAAAAATAGAATTAGACACACAAAATACACAAAGTGGTAATGAGAAAGTAAAAGAGAGGGTGGGGGTGGAGCAGCAGGTCCAGCAGCTCAGAGTGCAGCAGGTGGAGGTGGAGATGGTGTTTCAGTAGTAGTAGCTTAATTAAATGCAGCTGTAGTGGTCTTGCAATATCATCGTCGAGTTCAAATTTAAGTTCATAATCACAGATGTTCCTTAATAATTATTGCTTCATATTTATTTCTAGGAATCTGATTTAGCACTGGGTCTGTTTGTTTATGTATTCAACACAACTCTTGGGTTATTTTTGCGGTGTGACTTTCCCATTTCATTATTTATGTAGAATGGTAAAGTCGTATTTCTTTCCCCGCCACAACCTTCCTTGTGACTCATTTAAAACCCATTTGTGCTTTGTTTACACCTACTTCTCAGAGGCGGAGGTCTGGCCATTGCAAATTGCGTGACCTTAGTAAATCCAGTGGAATATATAATCAGCTTTTGTTGACATGTCTCCCTGTATTTGTTCTGCAAGTCTCCCTTAAATGGGTATGCAATAGGCTGAGATGCACCTTGCAAACACTTTCTAGAAAGGCATGGTGACTACAGCCTGGTGCATCTGCTTGATAAAGCCGCTGCACATGGGCCAGAAGACGTCACATTCATCCCTAAAAGCAGGCACAGAAGCCTTAGAAATCTGATTGGATGACCCTACTCGAAACCCCAAAATGGCACCAAATGTTGTACTTAGCATATTAATGAGCCCGGATCAAGACATGGTCCGTTTTTTTTATCTTGGATTTTTCAATCAAAGGTACTTAATGAAGTGGTCTGTAATTTATTTTCAGTAAAGCCTGTGAGAGACAAATTTTACGTCTTGCTTTGGGGCTCAGACTCAAATTTAACAGCTGACTATTCATCATTATGTCCTAGCTTTCTGGATGTTAGGAAAAAACAGAAACGAATAGCTGTCTTCTGTGTCACAAGTTTGACAACAGAAGTGTAATATCACGGTCTAAATCCGGGCAAGGCAGGCTAACATGCCCATTTCTGTCAGTCTTCTATTCCAGTCTACTAACACAACATGACAGTGAAATGAAAATCTAGGACTTGGGTGTTGGACTTATATAACATTTTCCTGGTTGTTTTCATGGTGTGAGGGAGGAGACGCACGGTGGGACTGACAGTAAAAAGACTTTGGAGTGAAGGAGACGAGGAGGAGATCGGGAGAGTTGGAGAAGGGGAGTGATTAAATTTAATTAGGTTTGGATTTTTATTGTGATAAAATTGGCTGTGTAGAAAGTAATTATAAACACATGAAGTAATATCACATCTCTCAACTGTTCCAAAACAGCAAATGTAACTGTAAGTCAGATGTGTTAATGGTCCAGTGTGTAGGATTCATGGATCAATCAGCAGAATGGAATCATATTTACAAGTATTGTTTGTTTATGCCTAATTACCTGAAAACAAGTATTATTGTGTTTTTGTTATAAATGAGCTCTTTACATCTACAAATCGAGCAGGTTGTCTTCCACAGTCTGCTATGTTGCACTGCCATGCTTCTACTGTAGCCCAGAATGGACAAACCAAACACTGGCTGTATAGAGGACCTTCTGCATTTTTATTGGCCACCGTAGATTCTACTACAGCCTCAGAAGGGGAGGGTGAGGCAAGAGGTATTTAGTAAGTTGCTACCTATCAATCATACACATTGATAGGTATATAATGTATCACTGACCATATACATGTACATATACATACTGAGTTAAAGTGAGACTACAGTATATTTGCTAAACATTGGCCACTGTGGTTCCAGGTAAATGTGAAAGCATAGTTTAACAGTAGCAGCCAGCAGACTGACTCAGTAATGTTAGTGATAGTTAATATAAGGCACCATAGGCTAGTGGTCATAACAGACGGAGTAAGACTAGTAGCAGCAAAAACTTTGAGTGGATTGACTTGAGTTGAATTGTTATGCTTTAAATCTGCATTGATTGATCCATCCATCCATCCATCCATCCATCCATCCATCCATCCATCCATCCATTATCTACCGCTTACTCCTCTGCAGGGTCGTTGCATTGATATTTATGGAAACTTTGAAGCAGCATAACAGCCTGAAAACTTAAATTGGCATAAGACCACTTACAAAGTTGATTTGGGAAACGTGTGAGCAAACAGTTGGAACAGTATTTATGCATCCAGGAGAAACAATAATATTGGCATTCATATCTGACTCTTTATCTGTGAAGTGCTCAACTATGATGAAGTCTGTCTGTCTGCATTTGGAGTTGGGTTGTGTACAATAAGTTTATCAGAGCTGAAAATAGGATTGCTGAGAGTAGAGAAATGAAGCCAAACAGTAAAGTTGTGGGCAAAAAAGGAACCAAAACTTTGTCACTATGAAGGTCCCTTTTAACATTACAAGCAGTCATGTGAACAAAATTTCAATTGGAAAATGTTTTATAGTATTTAGACTTCACCTTTTAGAGACTTCTAAGTAATTGATTTATAAATGGTAGCAGCAGTAGAAAATTCTTGTTCACTCCTCTGAAGTGATCTATTTACCCAAAAAGGCATTGAAAAATGCGGCATGTTAAAACTCAGCAGAGGTAGATCGCTGCACCAAAATGCCCTGCCAGGATCTTGGGTAACGGAGGTGAATTGTATCCTCCAAGGGAGAAGGATAATGGCATGCTGCAGTAAATTTGTAGGACCATTTTTACGACAGCCAGTCTTGCCAGTCTGCCCTTCACACAGCTAATGCAGCGTGACGCCGGCTGGGGAGTGAATATAATGGAGCCACAAGTTATGCTTTACACAGAAAGGGACACTTGCCCAGGTGTAGAACTGTCACACAAAAGCCAGCTCATGAAAAAGTCACAGAAATGGTGCCCAGCCTCCAGGGATTACACTGCACCACAATTTTCTTTTTCAGTAGCTTCGCTGGCACACTCCAACATCTTTAGGCTATCAAAAGCAAGAGGCAAGTGAGGTTTGCTCAGACCGCCCGACAGACTGGAGGAGAGAAGAAGATCGGGCTTAACAAGCTGAAATTGCTTGTCTCTTGTGGCTTGTTTTGGTAACATGTGGCTGCCCGATGACTCTCATCACGTCTAATAGCTCACGGTTTGTTTATGGCTATCTGTGATTTGCGTATAATGTGGAAGAAGTAGAAGGAGTGAGCAATAGAGGAAAGTTTTATAGAGATCTAAGAGAGAATGGAGGAGGGAAGATATTTATCAAGGACTTCTCGATCTTGACAACCAGCTCAATGCTTTATACCAGCACCCTTAAGTTTTCAGGCCACTGCTGAACCCAGACTGGTGAATTAACACGAATGTGGCTGCTGTTTGTGGTTGAGCTGGCATGCGTTGGTCTTTTTTTTCCCTTCAAATGCAAATAAGATCAAAAGGTCAAAATAAATGAAATTGCAGTAATAGTAATAAAGTTCAACAAGTGTACTCTGGTGTGCCCCCCCCCTTTATTAATCTGCCCTTTTCAGGCATTTCCTTGTAAACCTGACATCCTCAAGTACGTGATCCCGCAAGGTATTACATGGCATTTCTGAAAGCCAAGGAATTTACATATTTTTTCAAAGGAAACCTATGAATAATATTTTAGCAGATTATCCTGCTGGAACTTATTTGTGAAACAACATGAAATTATCCTCTATCTGTCCGTCTCGCCGACAAGCAGCTTTAAGATGAAGCAGCAATGGGATTTTTTTTTTTTTTTTTTACACAATCTGAAACACCACAAATGTAATTTCTGCTGATATGAGTATAACCATGCTGTGGCCAGGTATTGTGTGCAGCCAGGTATTATGGTTTCTAACACTAGTAGTCGTCAACGCATGTGAACTTTGTAATATTGCTCTCCACAGCAGGACGCCTTTGTAATAACAGAAGAAAGCAAAAAAAAATATTGCTAACTAGCTTACTGTTATTCAAAAAGTTGGCATAGAAACAACACACCCACACACACACACACACTCACACAGACACACACACCTGGACATCTCAGCACGGCCATCTGTTACAGGCCTATATCTGCCAACATTTCTCTCCTGTTCTCTGTAGACTCAGTTGCTTTCTTGCCTTCGCTGTCTGAACCCCACTGACCATATTGTCCAGTCTGGTTCACACACTCTCCATATTTTACAGTCGGACGGCGGATTCTGGTTGGCTAATTGTATCGGAAAAGATCTTTTGAGATATTAACTTTGATTGCAGCATCTGACTGAGGAAAGCCGTGAGCTGTTTACTGTGACTGCTCCTGCAAAATGAATGTATGTGAAGAATCATATGTAGCCCTCTTTCTGCCACTAGAAGGAATAACTGACTGGGCTACTATTTCAGTTTTCAACAGGATCCTGGGTCCTAGTTTCTGATGAGGAATTAGCTGCTTAGCAATACAGGCAAGAGTGCGATAAATCAAAGTTAACAGAACCAAGCATAAGTCGTCTCCCATTGGTCCAGATTCTGTCCTCCAAACAAAATGAGAGGACAGTGGCTGGAAAACCCAGGAAGACACAACTTGCAATAAAAACACATGAAACATGAAACACAACTGAAACAAAACAACATAAAATCATATAATGTAGGTCCTTACATATATACAGGTCAGTATAATCTGAAGCATATGACAGAATAAAAAAGTGCTATAGTAGCCTGATTATGGTAATTTTTTTTCTCTGAGCTTTAAACTTGTCAGAACAAGGGCAACAGCCATCTTCTTTTGCTTTAAAAAGTTTCTTTTTCGTAGCCTCACAGATGATGAAAACAGATGAAACCGCTATCAAACGAAAAGCACACAGGCTCAAGTATACATGCGCCTGTGACTGACAGCTAATCTGACAAACTTGATTTAACTACAAGATGTATGAAAATCTGTATCCCTAACACCACAAAGCAAAAATATCTACTGCATAACATGATATCTGTGGTAACGTGTTGGTTTATACTTTCACTTGATATGTCAACAATATGTCAATTTTAAAAAATGAAGCTTTCCTCCAAAGATAGATTTAAAATTGACAGTTCATAAATGGTTTGATGAGCAAAGTCAGTTTAGGCACTTCCAGGTCACCTACAGAGAATAAAAATGTGAAAGTAAACAGTCTAATTTCTTGTGAATGTAGGTTACTGTAATAAAGTAAGCCATCTTGCCTTTAGCCCTCATCTGCACTCCAAAACAGTCTGAGATGCAGCTTGTCAAGTGTCATCTCAGATAGTAGTCAGCATCCTCATTAGTGAAGTAATTGATGCTAATGTTAACATACAGCTTGTCATTACTGTCCTCGACAAAAAGCAAGTCAGTATTTCCCTTTGTGATGCACTGAAATTCATGTCACTGAGCTGCTGCACTGGTCAGGATCTTTAACAACTTACATATTTGAAGGTTGTACCATTTTGGTTTTTTGAAGTGTGATATGAAAAAAAATCCAATTTAGTGAGTAAAAGTATATGACTCACTGTGCACTTGCTAGTGGGATGAAAAGAGGTGAAAATGTTATGGATCCGCAGCGAGAAACAACAAAGCACTTATTGCATCATTGCATCCATAATTTGTTGCTTTGCATTAGCAGCCATGAGAGGAGGTGGCTTAGTCTGTATTATTTTGGTGACAACTTTTGGTTTGGTGACCGGATTTGCAAGATGTAGCTCTGGGCGTTTTATGTCTTTATCATACAGTATCACCATTAAATGATAGACATCCAGCCTAATGCCCACTTGTGCTCTTTGTGATGCCTTGTCTACTTGTGAGATAAGATCAATGAAATGTGCAACTTTACATCGACCTTTGTGTAAAGCTCAGCTCTATATACTCGCAGCGTTTTCACAAACACACTCTTAATCCCTGTTTCAGTTGGCTGAAAATGTTGAATAATTAACATAACAGCAGGTTATGAAACATACTTCTTGTATTGTACAACACAGCCTGAGATTTGTGTTGTCCTCCTTTTTGAAACAATGCTGATCCTCTTGCAGTAGAATAGTGACACCTGGTGTTGGAGAGTGGTATTACAGATCAGCAGCCTGGGCATATTTTAAGAATCAGGAACCATTCATAATGCCACAATGGTTCCTATGATGTTCCAACAAATAAAAACATTATGTAGATCTTAGTTTTTCATCAAACAAATGTGAAGAGACAATCAGACATGACTGCTTGTATATTCATATTTATTTGATTTATTTATTATATGTAATAATCTGATAATTTAGTAATTCCTATTGGAGCTATCAAGAATCTTATTTCCTGTTTCTTCCCTTCTGCTACAGAAAACTTTTCTTTTTTTTTTCACAATTTCATAACACACGGAGCTGAGTAGCTGTGACTCTCCTACTCTAATATTACTTTAAAATGACTAATGGTTCTATTAATTGGCAGCACTTTTGCCTGACTCAGATATCCTCCTCCTTCCAGTTCCTGTGATGTTACAGGCCCTTTCTTCTATCTGGCAGCCTCTCTAGCATCTCATCACTCTCCTTTTGATATAAAAATCCCAGCATATTGCCAGCTGGTTGGCTTGATTGGCAACAGTATCGGCACATTAGTGGCAGAATGACACAAATGCAGCTGATTTTTCAGAAACCACGTTAGAAGCGTTGCTTTGCGCTGTCTTACATTTTATATTCCAGTGTTGGTACGTTATCAGTGACTAAGGATACCATATATATATATATATATATATAAAAACAAAATTGCCTGCAGCTGATTCTAGAAGGAGAGCGAAAGGAGGCCAGAGACAAAAGATGATGTTAGAGGGATAAAAGGATGAGGGGGTGAGGGAGGAGAGGAGGTGGTAAGTGATGGTGGTGCTGGTGGTGCTGCCGATGGGGGGGTGCTGGTACACGATGAGTTAGCATGAGAGAGAGAGAGAGAGAGAGAGAGGAAAAGAGATGGTTTTAGAGGATTTATGCGGCTGTTTTGTATTAAAACCTGTTAGACACGTCACAGCTGAGAGAGGACTGGAGTGATGTTGAGGGATCAGCCGCAAATCAACTCGTTTAAGGAAACCGACTTTTTTAACCACTGACAAACTGAACCAAGGAGCCTTCAGTGCGCTGGATATACAACTAACAAGTCCCTCTTTCCCCCTTCTCATCCTTCTTCTTCTCCTTCTCTTCTTTAACTTTCTCTACTCTGTCGCTCTCTCTCGCTCCAACATGTTTTTCTTCCAGCTCGTCATCATGTCCGGCACGGTGTTGTTGGCCTACTACATGGAGTGCACGGACCTGTTCAGCGTGCATGTGCAGGGTTTCTTCTGTAATGACGCGGAGCTGATGAAGCCGTACCCCGGCACAGAGGAGTCCAGCTTCGTCCCCCCTCTCATCCTGTACTGCGTGGTGGCTGCTGCTCCCACTGCTATCGTGAGTAAAATCCCATTTTGTGTGCCGCATGATTGTGTTTATTTTCTCAGCCTTCTTGCATTTCTCTGATTTCTCTGCTTAAAGCTTTACACATTTGAAACCTGATCTTTATTTCTTATGGTTTTTTTTTGTTTGTTTCTATACACTATAACCACCAAAGATTTCATTATGACATAATCACCACTAAGTATCATAATGTTGCTAAACTTCAGTTACAAATAACATATACTGCTCGTTTGGCCTACCGTGGCCTACTTTTGTGAGTGTTTGTAAGTGCACATTACTTACTTCATTGTTGAATTATATATTATAAGGAGTGACAAATAGGCCCTCCATATAGAACGGATATTCAGCCAGGCATTGTATCTACCTGTAAACTACTGCAGTCATCTCTCTATCCTTGGCATATTCCACTTTTTCTACAAAGATATGGGAGAAAATGTCATGTCAAACTGTCCGACTGAAGACCTATTTCCTATCTTTTTATGGGTCAGCTGATAAGATAAGATAATTATTTATTGATCCCCCATAGGGGAAATTGGGTAAGTATGATAAGTTTAGTACTAATTTCACGGGCTGAACTTTTGGCTCTCAGTTTTGAACTTTATTCGGTATCTTGTTATTTTCTGTTTTGCACCACAAAACATCATGCTGAGTCCACCAGTGAAGTGTCACGTCATGCTGCATTCGTAAGGAGAGCAGTGCATGTGGGCTGCATATGACGAACACATATTTTCATGGGCTTTGATGTGATTTCTTGCAAGTTATGTCCATGGAGATTCTCAGTCATCCAGGCTATAAAAAGCAAGTGGTTAGGGTTAGCCATGATGTGTAATGTTTCACCAGCTCCGTTGAATGATAGGGACACCCATACATCGGTGAAACGTTTTCATCATCTACAAGAAGCCAAATTGTCTTTGACTCAGTGGTCATATATATAGCATAGCAAATCTCACTCTGTCCTTTCACATATGTTGTTAAATAGATCGAATGCAAAGTGTGTCCCAAATCCATACAATACACTAATTCTTAACAAGTTGTGACCAAATAAAGTACACACACACCTGCCAGTGTTGATGGACAGTCTTCTCCCACAATGCAATCCAGGAAAGAAATGAAGGAGCAGGTCAAAGGTGGGAAAAATTATAATGATGTGGGAGGTGGTGAAACAGCTCCAGAAGAAAAAAGGTATTAAATCTTAAGAAAGACATGTTGCTGTCTGTGTGAAATTTAACTGTAGTTGTAGTTTGATTGACACCCAACATTACACAAATGACATCATTTCCTGTTAGCGGAAATTTGTCGAGTAAGTTGATTCTTTTGTGGCTAAAACAATATACTATGAAGGTTAGTGTGTAGCACATGCTGTAGAGAATCAATATTTACTGTAGTATGAATTTGGTGAGAAACTTACTTTAGGAAAATGTGTAATTAATACCATGAAAGCTCATCAGTGTCATTTTGGTGTCAGTGAGCCGGGGTACACTGTGGGGTGCAGACTTTATTAATAGTATTAGTTAAACCTGCGTTGCCTCCTATGACATTCATTCAATCATTTTCTTAACACTTTGTGACCAAAAAAAGCTCAGTCTTGTCTAAACTGTGCTACATGAATATAGGGCAAGGACTACATATGTATTGTTGATTCAAGCACCTCATGCTGGAGTAGCGACATGCAGCCACCAGGTGTCAGTTTTGCTCCATGCTCTTAAACTCCGACCCCCAGCACACCAGACCAGGCCCCATATGTCTCTGGGCCCTTGGGTACCATCCATTATTAAACTCATGTCAAATATTTTTTGAACACGTCCTGAAGAGTGTTTGCCGTGTGTCTGTTTAATGTTATAATACTTTTTTTGACATTTGCATTGGACCATATGTGAAGGAAAGAACAAGTCAGTCCCAGAATACAGATACAGTCTGGTTCATGGTCAGACACAAGCTTTGGTTTGTTTTAATAATGGAGTACCTAAATGTAAAGGCTTAGCAGCAGCGAATCACATGAGTTTGGATATGATGTGTTAGTTGTAAAGGATTTTTTAAGCTTATTTCCAAGCTTCAGCTTCGGCTTCGACTTTAGTTCATTCATCTGGGGAGTCAGATGTCAGAAAGAAAAACTGTGGTAAGAAGATAACTGAAAATACTGTTTTGTAAAGCTTCAAGTTGGAAACCTAAACATGTAGTCAGTAGGTGATTTTTCCACCTCGTTAGCATAATGACAAAAATGCCTCCCCTTGTTAAGAGAGGGTTGCAGGGGTGGAGGGGTTGTTTGGTTCGATATGTTAGTCTAGCCTTTCTCATTGACCCTTTATCTGACTGAGGTTTGCACAAGTTAGATTCTGTGGCCCCGACTATGACTCACATATATCAGGAGCCTGACTGTGCTGTGTATTGATAAATCCATGACGCTGTCCATGGTGCTTGAATAGTAGACAGGTTCGTAAATGAGCCTTTTTCTCTCAGTCCTGCCCTGCTGTCAGTTTCATCTTGTAATAGTCTCTAAATTATACCCTATAAATACTCCATTCTATACTATATTGTAACCTATATACTTCATGGAGGAGTGTCACCTTCGTGATCAAACTGACAAGTAGCAATATGTTGTGGCAGAAGAGCGAGATGATCATAGAGACACACTGCTGCCTGTCTCATTCCTATTATATTCCTGTGATCATTCAGTGTCTTCTGTGCTGCTGGAACGTCAAGTCACCTCTCCGACAAAATAATTAAGGCTGAGTTTGTTGTTTCTAGAGTTTCTAACATGCTTTTCTAAAACGGTTCAAATGTTAAGACATAAAGAGCCAAACTCTTTACATGCACTTGAATCACTCGCACCATGTTGTAGTCTAATTACTATTCTCCTCATTCTTTATTACTCACTTGACTATGTCTTAATATCCTAATGTCATTATGGGATTCAGTGTTTGAAACGTCACATTTCAGTCCCTTTCTCGGACGAGTCATGTTTTATGGAATGCTATACAGCAAATCTACGATTTATTAAACCTGTATTAAGTGCCATGGAAAGGCTTTTAGCAGTGCAATGTATGTGTCACATTTAATATCCCAGGTTCCTCTCCAAACAGACATCTTCCCGTTCCATTACGATTTAGAGTGGCACTTAATCAGGGATGTGATTGTTAAAGATGTCTGGTTCCCGGACACACGCCACCCATTTATTTGTAATGAGATATAACTGTTCTGCTGCCTCTTTGCACGTCCTGTTTTTTTTTTTTCATGTTTATTATCTGGGACATTTCGCTCTTAGCTCTTAGGCTCTAAACATTGAGTGCAGTTATCGGTATGTCAAGCTGAAGTGAGATCTGAATTATTGTCACTTTTATTGAAAAAATAAAACGCATCCTGTAGCTCGTAATTCCTCCCTGCAGCTAATTGGTGTGCAGACGCATCAGCAGTCCGCAGTGTTACACACCTGTACACACACACACACAGACACACACACACACACAGTCTGACATACACAATAAAATAAAATAAATTGGTTTAAAATCCGGAAGAGTGCTCTGATTGGCCAGGAAATGTGACAGACGATATTATTTACAGCTGATTTGGTTGGAGTGCATCCGTGTGCAGTTTTGACAATCTCTTCTGCACTGCTGACTTCACAAAAAAAGAGAAAGAGGAACAGGAAATGTCATTACAGACCAACTGGAAAATAGTATAAACAAGTTAAGTGTAAGTCTTGGTACACACTATATACGTACAATTTAAGATGATTCAAGTATAAACCTTTTGTTCCAGTTCTTTTTTTCAACAAACATCTGATTGTTCCTTTTCCATAATTTTGCTTTTTTTGTGTAGTTTTACATAAAACTCATTAAATCCTAATAAGATGAATCCTCCTTTATCCTGCTTGTCCCTGATCACACCCCCCCTCCTCGATGAGTGCTGTGTCAGCTGTCCAAGTTTTGTTTAACACTGCCGGTCATTTCACATATTTGCATCTCTTTCCCGTCTCTCTCTCTCTCTCTTGTTGGCCTACATGTGGTCTTTGTATTTCACAGTCTCTTTATCCGTCTGTACACTATCCCAAACTTTTTAATTGTGCCCTTTGAGAGTGCTGCGTCAGGTTCTTAAGTCGGGCTCGACGCTGTATATCGCTCCGCTGCCACAGGCGTCATAAACCAGAGAAGCAGCCAATCAGAATTAATGATGACATGGCTGGGATGCTGGCCAATTAGCAAAGAGGCAGTAATTTATGCAGAATGTTCCACATGGCCGGACCAATGGGAGGCTGTGGAGGTTAGACAGGGTCATACTCGTGCAACTGTCTATAAACCTGTTCAGCCATGGACAGGCATCAGGAAGTCAGTCCTACACCCTGGGAGCCAAGATAATGAAAGCATGATGTTGTTCTTGTCAAGTGTGGCTCCAACAGAAACAGGTGGCTGACTAACGTTAGGCAGCGAGCGTTAACCATCGTGACTGACTGTACAAGTTTCTCAAGACAAACTTTCTCTAAAGGCAGAGAGAAGGAAATCTGCAACTCCAATGCATTTTATCCATACCAAGAGATCCCTGATGACTAATTCCACTTCATTTTATATGTGTCTCGGTAGCAATACTGAAAATTACTGGCTCATTAAGAAGACATTAAAGGGGCATTAATTGATTCCTTTTTTCCACTTCGGGCAGCATAACAAGCCCAAGACTCTACAAATTAACACCCTATGAAGTGAATGTATAAGTGTGAGCACCTACCCTAACCCTAACCCTTACAGCAGACATGAGAGCAATATTAACATTCATTCTGAGTCCGGCCACCCAGTGAGTGTAAGGCCAATATTCAGCCGCTTTAGCTCGGTTTTTAGTCTCCAGTGAGTCCTGAGGGAAATGCCTCTTCAACTCTTTAGCTGCTAAGTGCTCCACTTTGTTCACCAGCTAGTCGACAGCTTTGTAAGTCAAGCATATGGTGCAGGTTTGGAAATATACAGTACTGACTGATACTAAAACACTGAAAGTGACTGCAGAATTGGATGATAACTCTCTGTGGGATTGATGCCTTTTACATTAGACACAATCATTTGATCCGTTATTTATGTAACAGTATAGTTTAGTGCAGCTTTAAGAAGCGTCTCAGGTGTGATGGTTTATTCAGATGTTAATCACCGCCAGGTTCTGTCTCATTGGCCTGGTAAAGCGATCAGACACATAACCTGACAATTTTGATAACTGATTCATTGTTGTTATCATACAAGAAGGTTTACAGGTTATAATAGATATTAGGTGTTTTTTCTGTTTTATATCATTGCAAATTGGATACCTTAGGGTTTTGGACTGTATTTGGAGAGGACAATGAAGATAACACTTCTCTGGGACTTTCATTTGTTTTAATTACTAAAAAATTGATAATATAATAAAAGAAATATTAAATAAATATAATTGATACCATGGATGAATGGGTAAACAAGGAATGACAGGAAGCAGAGTAAGAAACATTTTTTCTTGCCACAGGGCATTTTTGACTGCATGTTTTGGTTGTTTTAGGCTTCTAATATATTTGCAAATTTCCAAATAAACCTCTCTCAACTTTAACTAATAAGGATTGTTTTCTTTCAACACATAAACTTTTAACAATGAAGACATTTTTTTCTGCCTCAGGCCATATGCTTGCTTATTTTCCTATCAGAAATTTCTACTACTGCAGTATGATGAACTGTACCCTGAATCATTCATGCTTTTCCACAGGGGGCAGTTTAATGTGTGAGTGCATATGAGATTTGTAAGCAAATCTGGCAAAAGAACACACTGATAATCTATTAAAAATGATGTCAATGATGTATTATATATGATATAAATGATCTGATTCTGAGTAATGATAAAATATGCATCACATGTTTTTCAGCTCTTCTGATTTTACTGCCCCTCTCCACACTGTTCTCCCTCAGTTCCCCCCACATGATGAAATAGTAATAGAAATAGAAATAGTAGAACTGCTGTTTGTGATTTTGTTTCTAAAATTACATACTCTTCCATTTATTGGTCAGTTGTGTCTAAACTAAGGTGACAAGACATCCTAGGTAATCCTGGACTGTGCTGGTTTAAAACTGGATGTCCTGAGTCCTGACAGATATCTGTGAGATGTCCCTGTTTTCATCATTCACAGACAAATTATTCCTGGTGTGTGAATTGACCTTTGGTTGTACTTCTGGCATCTGCCTTACACACATCATTGCTGTAACTTCATCATTCAGCCACAGACACCTGCAGTTGTAGTGCTGGCCCCTCTGTTGCAGTCCAACCAAAAAAGGCCCTCCTAAATACTCTGAGCTATTACCTTCTGTCATTTTAATGTCACAGGTGCAGTGTTTTATGGACTTTCAAGGGTGTTGTGGACCTGAGCTCCCATAAATCTGTGATGCTGTTGGATGGGTCAGCATTATTAAGATAGTAGATAGTCTTTTTTAATGTCATGTCAGACAAATTACTCCTAGGAATTAGGTGCCCTGTCAGAGATTTGCATGTTGTGTTCATGTCATGCTGTTCAACCTTTTCAGCTTTTTGCATCAACACTGCAACGTGTCGGCCCTTCCTCTGTTTTCTGGCACGGTGCATTTGGAGGACGTTGTCTCGAGTCAGTTCAGTTCAGTTTTCATGACATTTGTATTTAGGAGTGTGGGGGTTACATGACTTGTAATGAGACGATCCGTCAGTGGCAACTAACCTTTTCAGTGGTGAGCCAGACTCTAGTGAGACAGATACTTCAAGGCAATTACTAGTTGCTTGAAAATGTTAGTCATTATTTAGGAAAAAAGTATCAGGGGGTGACTCACTGATTAGCAGCATCTCAGGCGCCTGAATGGAGAGGATTTTATAAAAAGTAGTTTTAAAGGTTTGCCAATAACTGACAGTCACTGGAAATAAAGGTACATCTGAGTCCCCTTCATGGCAAAACTGACCTATATTTCAGATGTAGCATAGGTCTGTTTTGGTTTTGTGGATTTCTTTCATATGCACAAATTTAACCATGTATTATAAACATGATGCTTAAAGAGGACCATGAATAATTTTGTGTACATTTAGATCATAATTTTTTTCCTTGTAGTGTAGTGACATTATGCCAGTTACCTGTTACACTTACACCAGCCCTCCTTTTTGGCCTCGCCTTGCATTTTGATTTGTCACAACCACACAGCCATAAATGCCATCACACAAGTTGCCTGCCTTTTGTAGTTAGAGTCCATTTGAAGATAAATGCCTGTTTTGGTTATGCTGCCTTTAAAGACAGATGTTTCTAGGTCATTGTGCATCTGAAGATGTATTTTTCTGTCATGATGCATTTGATGATAGTTTCATTTGGTGTTTACATGCTTTATGTCAGTCATCATCCAGTGGGAAAAAGTGTTTGAAAATATTAATTCAATTCAATTCCTTCATGGTGACACATCCAGACAGGACTGAATCCAGTGCAGAGCTTTAAAACATTTATAGCTGTTATATGTGACTGCTGTCGGCCCCTCTTTTGGTCTTTGTTTTTGAGGTTTCCAACATGAACAAAAAAAAAAAAATCAGTGGCTCTTGCTGCTCGTAGCCACAAAGAAACAAATAGATTAGAGTTGCTTTCTCAAAAATAAAAAATAAAAAACATGTTGATGATGAAAAAAACATTCATGAGGGATGGAGGAAAACACAGGAGGTTTGTTACCTGTCCTGAGGCTCAAAGCAAACTACTTTTATAATACAAACACACACACACACCAAAGGCCAAAACCACATGTGCACACACGCATGCACTCACTCATAAACACACACACATACTGTATTTTTGCAGCATCACCCAAGGCGGCTGGCAACGAGTCTCATTTTGTGTGTCCACCAGCAGTTTTTCCATTAGACCTGATGTAATGTCCACACTATAATGGACCTGAAGAAAGGCTGCATTAAGACACAGTGGTTTATGTACACAGGCCAGACAGGGGCACAATGTTCCTCTGCTCTATAATGGGAGGCCTAACTTTATGTTTTATTTTTTTCTCCCTTGTCCATCTGTGTGTTTCTTTTGCTCTGTCTGTTTGTATTTTCATCTCTGAATTTTTTGGAATCTCTTTCCATTTCTGTTTGGCTCCCTGGCATTTTCTGTCTATTCGTGTGTGTGTGTGTGTGTGTGTGTGTAGATTTTCATCGGAGAGGTGTCCATGTATGTGATGAAATCGACGAGGGAGGCCCTCCTGGCCCAGGAGAAAACCATTGTGACGGGAGACTGTTGTTACCTCAACCCCCTTATCCGCCGCATCATACGCTTCATAGGTAAGAAAGTTTTAATATCAGATAGCCACATGTAAGCTCCTGCGTGTTGATGGTAGCAGGTAGCAGCTGACAACTCAGAGATGCATGCCTTCATGAACAAACACACCCACACATCAAAAATATGTGTGAATGTTCTTTCAAGTCTACACAGGGGCACAAAATTCAAATTTTCATAGCAGCACTTTTAAATGGCAAGTTTGTCACCAATGGGAAAAACTGACCATTTAGGATAAAAATAAAGAGTTGACTAAGTTTGGAAGTGCTGGTTTTAAACAGGAGTGGAGAAGGAGGAGTGAGAGGTGTGAAACCATCTCATAGGCAATAAGAAAGCAGAATATTTTTGTATTCATAACACACGATGGTGCACATCTTGCCACCTATGATCTCCTTATTCCTCACGTCATCCACAGGCTTTGCCATCTTTGGTTGTCAGTGTGTACCATGTGCCACCTTCCTGTGGAGTCCCACCAGTGTTTGCCTGGTGCTTCACCTCAGTGCAGCGGCTCTGAACCAAAAAATAGGCAACATTTTGCCGATTTGAATCATTTTATTCAGTTCAGTGCAAAGATTTATACTCTCTGGCTGTGTTTTGGTTTTTTGTAGCTAAGAGATCACATCATTATTCAATGCATATGAGTATGCACCTCAGCGATCACATCACTATTCATCGTGCAGTGACATTAAGGCGCTTCAGTTGTCTTCAGTTCAATCTTGAACTATTAACTTTAAATATGACTTCCACTGTTTATTTTTGGACAAACCTATATAAGCACTGTTCATAGGGTTAATAGCTCAGTAAACCATGAATGTGCAACATCAGAATTCCTTGTGTGTCTTTCACAGTCTTTGAGTAAGCCTTTAACCAGGAAGCAACATGCTGCATATCATGACTAAGCGGATGGTTGAATGTGGGTGCTGTCAGTCACCTGTGAGGGGAGCTCCAATGCAAAAAGCTACCAATTCAAACAGTAACACTGATGATTCAGAGGCTGAGGATTCGATGTTTAAGATGTGTTTGTTCATTTGATAAAACACTTCTGGCATCATGTTAAAGTACTAATTTAGGGAAATCAAGCTCACATAGCAAACATAGGGTCATTAAGCAGCTGAAATCTCCCTCAACCTGTGCACAACATGCTATGAGATGGGATCAGCCTTTTTTTTCTGTTGTGTCAGAGACAGGTCGATGCACAGTGGAGGATGAAATGAGAGAAATTTTTTAAGATGAGGTGAGCAAGGTCAGCAGGCTGAGGGTGGCGTCAGCTTCTTCAACCCACACCTGCAAACCTGACGTTGTCCACAAACACTTCGCGTTCTGTCACATCATTTGTGGCACAAGCTGATGTGCTGTGCAGACACCAGAAATAGTAGGTAATGGGAGGTGGGAATGTGATCTGTGTAGCAAATATAATATATTTGCTGCTTTTCTGAGGTATGGATGCTGGGAAATAGGACAGTGGTGCGGCCTTATGTGATGATGTGTGTCAAGATGATGCCAGTATGTGGGCGCGATTAAGCTTATTCAGTAGGCAATAGACTTGAATTAAATGATCCGAAGACTGGCAACATATAATAGGCTTTGTGCAGATTTCTGTACAGTTGCAAACACCTCACTTGTGTTTGAGCATGTGTGAGCAAAATCACTGTATCAATCACATGCATCAAATATGTCACTTAATTGGAACTGGTTATGTCATGTTATGCATCTGTTTGGATGCTGATTGGCTGGGCACACCATCTGCTTTGATTTAATCTTAGCCAGGCTCAAAGAGCAGGTAAACTTGCTGGTTGAGGCTTTTCAGTTTAAATACAGCAAACTGGGCTGACTGAACGGATTTCAGTAATTCTTTAGTGACGGCAGCCAACTGGGATCAAATCCAACTGTGATGCATGTACTGCAGCTTCTCTGAAACTGCATTAGCCACTGAAGCCAAAATTGAATTTCAACATCTTTATCAAACATATTGGATCATATAGAGGCTATAAAAGAATTGCTGTCTTGTAATAGGGCTGCTTCACACCACACTTACAGGTAAGGTGTGTAACCTCGCACATGTGTGAGGTTATAAAAAGAGTTATAAAGAGCTTAGAAGACATCCAACTACAATTGTTGAATTAAATACAGACACTTTGCCACGAGGCTTGACAAGATCTGGGCAAAGTGACAGGCCCTTTGCTGTCTGTTTCAGGAAAGGGGGAGGTCGTCTGCTGGACTTCCCTGGCACAATCAGAACCGCATTGTTCATTTTTTAAATAAAACCCCTTCGATTTATAAAACACTCATCAGGAATTCATTAGGCAATTTACGTGATTTATATTTCCGTCTGTTCCCGAACAGTCGCTCAAATTTGTAGGATCACTGAGGCTTTCGGTTTCCCGCTCTCTTGCTCCCTCCCATCTCGTCTCCTCTTACCCTAATTCCCCCTCTCTATTTCCCCTCAATGCCCTTCACACAATAGTGTCCCTGTACCCCTCACAGGCACCCAACCCCCACACCCCCCACCCCAACCCCGCAGCCCTCTGCAGCCCCCCTCGGATGAGAATACAAAGCAGAGTAATTTCATGGCTAAGCAGGCCAGATAATCAGCAGTCATATTTCACAGCAAAAGGAATGCAGACGCAGACACTGGTGGTCAGGGTTGGTGGGCTGAAGGTGTCAGTGCAGCCATTCATATTAGATGCTATTTTTTTCGCATGTGTTTATATTTCTTTCTCTGCCTGTTGTCCACTTTTCTTTACCTCCAATTTAACTTCATGTGATTCCAACATTCCTGCTCCTTTCCTTTGTCGATACTAATGGCAGATTCATACATGCTGCAAACTAAAAAAACAGCAGCTTTATCTTGGATTGAGGCAGGGGTTAAATGTTGACGTTACAAAAATACAGTTTGCATTTAAATTATTATTTTCTTTCCAATAAAATAATTTTAATGTTAAAATGAGACATTCTGGGTCTTAGCTCTGCTGAATGACAGGTGGGAGCCAGACAGTCACAGCCCACTTTAACGCCAGATATAAGGCGACTGCATCACGATATGTGAAGCATTTATGGCTTTGTATTTATGTTTCTTTGCTGTGGGTTTTTTTATGGGCTATAAATTCTCATTGTGTCTGTGTGCCCCAGGTGTGTTTGCATTCGGTCTGTTTGCCACAGACATCTTTGTCAACGCGGGCCAGGTGGTGACGGGAGGTCTCTCGCCCTATTTCCTGTCTGTCTGCAAGCCCAACTACACCGGCACCGAGTGTCGTTTTAATCACCAGTTCATCGTCAATGGAAACATCTGCACCGGGAACCCCATTGTCGTGGAGAACGCGCGCCGGTCGTTCCCATCCAAGGACGCTTCGCTGAGTGTTTACTCTGCTGTTTACCTGACGGTGAGAATAATATATGAACGCTAGACACTATAGTGAAGTTTAATGTGAGCATTGAACAGACAGGTAGACTAAACAATGGAAGCTTTTTCATTACTTTCCCAATACATTTTCTTATATGTGCTTGGATATTGACACAAATACAGTACACACACATATTACTTACACAGGTAATAGGATATTTGGGGGACCAGACTTTTTTTACCCGATGTTTCACACATATTAAAGTGAAGTAATGTGCCATGCATGTGTGTGTCATTAGGTTTAGGATGAGAAAAGTTGCCTCTAAGTCTGTAACCTTGAGGCGCTAATTACATTTACTGTGGACGATTAAAAGCTATTTAACTGCTGATCTAAAAGATAAGACTTTAATCATGCAGTTTGTTGTAAATTCTTTCAGGTCTAAGTATGTGTAATTGGTTAAGTTCAAAATCAGATGGCTATAGGCAAAGGCTGTATATGAACATAAATATAGTAAACATATACTGCAATAAAGTTTGAACAATATTTTCCTAAGCACAAATTCTCAGATTTTCTGATTTTCTTCAGCACAACCTGAGTTCAGTTAATTATAAATCAATAGCAGATGTACTTTTGGCACTAGAGTAAGTCATTTGGGACTGAATGCAATTAGTTTACATCTTGCTGAAAACAACACCCAAACACTCAGAGATGAATAGACCGTTTTAGCCCGGACTGATTGAAGCTTTATATTAGATGTGTAATTTGAAAAGACTAGGAAGGCATATTTGCTGTGAAAAGGTGCTACGTGGCACCTCTGGGCCTTTGAATGAGGAATTGGAGGAGGGACTTCATATTTCTTGAAATAATGTCGAGGAATAGTTCATACAAGCGTGGGGTGGGTTCAGGCATTTTTAGAAAACTGCCTGGAGGAACACATGAAGAATGGCTTTTTGAAGGGCTATTTGAAGAGCTGCTATTTGATATCGGAGTGACGGTTGGGCTCAGCTGCCGCAAAGTGAAAGAGAGAGCAGGATTTTATCAGCACGAGCAAGAGGAATACAAAGACAGATCGTTGATGGAAAGAGGATTTCGTACATCTCTGATCGGTCGGCACGGGAGGAGGGAAAAGTTTTTAAAAAAAGTGAGAACATACAGTATGTAGGAAGACTTGAGTGTATGATTTTAAATGCTGACAGACGCCTCACAACTTTCACGCATGGTAAAAAGTTCCCTTATTAGGTCTATCTTTTATTCTGTGTGTAAAAAGTCTTTGTTTTGGAGAGTTAGTTCACTCCTATGATGTAAGTTTTTGACATCTTTCCATAACCGTTTTGCTATGCAATGGAGGCTGGATGCTCTCATGAAATGGTAAAATATTTCATTCCTCTTCTGTGTGAACACCTCCAGTGTCTCTGCATGAGATCACGTCTGTTCTTGTGTAGCTACAGAGAGGCACAGGGGCTCTTGTTCAACCTTTGGGACAGAGTAAAGAACATCTTTTCTGTGTTCAAAGTCTGGTCTGATTTAATCTGCCTTCTGTCCTCCTTTCCAGATGTACATCACCAGCACCATCAAGACCAAGTCCAGCCGCCTGGCCAAACCTGTGCTCTGTCTGGGCACGCTCTGTTCGGCCTTCCTCACCGGCCTCAACCGGGTCTCAGAGTACAGAAACCACTGTTCGGACGTGGTGGCTGGATTTATACTGGGATCAGCCGTCGCTCTGTTTCTGGTGAGGACGACGGAAGAGTCAAAAGTTTGTGGAAATGCAGGAGTGGATTGGAGAAGAAGATGATTATTCTGAGGTGGATTCTGGTCATGACTTATTTTTGAATTATAATAGTAATTTCCAGCTTCATATTGGAACTGACCCAAACCAGTAATTAAATGATTAATTCAGGCTGCAGCCCTTACCACAGCTTCTAACATGGTTTCAATGCCATTTTTAAAGCCCAGTCTTAATGCAAATGTATGTCCAAAAAATCCTGCACACAGCAGATTTTTTTATATTTATTAATACTGGTCCCTGAAATTGAAGGAGGTTCAGATTGAGGTGAGTTTGGACAGAGAAGGATGCACTGGTTGATTGGGGTAAAGAGGAGAAGAGAAGTAAGGTGAGAATATACTGAGGTGGCACCTGGATTTTTACTGAGATCAGCAGTTGCTCTGGCTTTGAAAGAGCTCAGTGAGGAAGGACCAAAAAGAAGTTGAGGGAAACAGGAGTTTTAAATGGTGCTTGTGTTTAATTCAGTGCTGATAGCGAAAGCGAGTTAATGGAAGCAGTGATCTGATAAATTCTGCTTTTGTACTCCAGAGGATGGGAAGGAATCTTGTTAGCTTAAGCGCTCCTGTTATGTGTCTCATTAAAACAAATGTCAAAACAAGTTATAAATTGTGCGGAGGGACTAGTGTTTCCAAGCAAAGGACTTTCCCAGATCAGCCTCTCGTGATATGTTGTCATAGCTTCCACTGAACATTAAAATGGCTTTGTCAACATCAGATTTGTTTTTTGTGCTGAGTGTTTGAATGCAGGGTGGTGATTATGGCACCAAGTTTTTTGGGGAGTTGAAGCGGAAAGCCTGTTGAGGAGGAAGGAAGGTGAAGGGAAACCCCCGCAAATCAAATAAGATTTGTATGAATGTATTTAAGAGTCTCAGAGGCTTCATTACTTGTAATTGCACTGGGCCCCGAGCCTCAGAGCAGGAAGGAAGGTGAAAGAGGGAGGAGGAGACGTGGAGGGGAGTCTGAGGAAAGAAGGAACCAAAGATTCTTATTCTTTCTGGGGACTGATTTCGTAGCTTTTTGATTCAAACAAAGAAAACCTGCGTTGAGACATGTATTCACAGCGAAACTCCTCAGACAGTCAGTTTTTTCTGGACCAGTCTTTTGAAGATTCAGTATCACCACAGAGCATCATATGCAGTGCAATTTAGATTTATTGCCCCTATGACAATATGATATTAGCATTAAAACAAGCAGTTTCTTTTACAACAGCTGCATTTACTATAGCTATTCGTCAGTAGAGGAGGTTCATTACTGCTGTTAAGAATAATGTGCCAACAAAACAGTAATAATAAACACTATAAAACACTCTGGCTGGCTGATATCTGATATTTCAGAATAGACCAAAACAAGCTCAGTATACCAACCTGATTGCCCAACAACACAAATACATGCAAGTCTACAGCAATTCAGTCAACACTTTTTTTTTTTTGAGGCTGTGTTTAGGCGGTGAAAGTGGTTCTTTGAGCCAAATGTTGAAAATGCTAAGCACAACAAACAGCTGGGGTGGATGGGAAAGTCATTCAGTTGCAGCTATTGGATCAGAAAACAATTGCACAAATGAAAATGTTGACTGAAAAAGATGGATGAAAATGATGATGTGCTAGATTAAAAGTAAAATGATCACCATTTTTATTACAGTTCGTCCTGAGAATGTTTGTACAAGATTTCAATGCTGTCAAGACATTTCACAGGACCACAAATGCCTGTATCATGGTGGCACAAGAGTTAGGGTAAGGGGACCACCAAAGTCAGAAGGATACATTGTCTGGGGAGATTTGTGCCACATTTCTGCCAATTGGATCTTGACATATTTTACTGGATAAGTACACAGTTGGACCTACTGGTGGCGCTAAAGAAAAAAGTCTAGAAAAGTCATAAGGCTTCATCCTCTGGAGACCATGAATATCTGCACCAAATTGCACATCTACCCAACGCTTGTTGAGATATTTCAGTGTGGACCAAACTAAACAAATAAACATTCCATAAGAAAAAAAAACATAAAACATTTTTGTTTTGCTTTGTGACATAAAGTATGAATATTTCATAAACTGCATTGTTTTGCACCTGGATGCTGAAAAAAACTGCTTTTGCTTCTCTGTATCTTAAACTTATTGTATGCCTGGTCTGCATATTATATATTTGTGTAGATATTGTAGTGGTGCAAGATGATTGGTTAAAGCCCTGTTGGATGTTCAGAAAGTGAAGGGCAATAAATAGTGACAGCAGTGAGATTTACAGACAGCTCTACCGGATGGTGAGGAGGGGTCCAGATACTGTGTGGTGAGCGTTGGTGGGTCAAATTAGGACCAGTAGAGGACGTTCAAATGACAGTAGATTTTAGGTTAAATAGATGTTTACAGTGTTTCTTGTCTGAGTAGTAGCAACCATACCTTGCTCTCGTTTTTGACACTGTGTTGTGGATTTAGGAGGAAGCTAAAAGCCAGGGATGTGCAGTGTGGACAACATGAAGCAACTTGTCCTTGGAACATGTGGAGGAGGGGCCACCCCATGCTTTAATGAAGCATATAAGCTTTCAATGATCGACCTATAAAAATTGACATATATGGAGTCAGCGATCTCCGGGGAAAGATGAACGCAAGAAAGTCAATCATCGCCTCGGCGGCTTTCAACCTGCAAACCTCTGGCTTATTATCAGCAAAGCATGAAAGCTCAGACAAGCATTTATGACCTCAACAAAGTCAAAGAACCATTCAATATCTATGGATAAGCCCCAGATTTTACATACCTCAATGGTGCCACTTAAGGTGAACACGAAGCAAGCAGGCACACTCCAGAGTTTGTGGAGTATCACCAAGATCGGAGAGCTCCAAAATGGTGCTCCTCTGAGTGTGGTCATAATACCTTAATCGAAATGTTACCAAAACAAAATGGCAAACTTACTGAATGTTGATTGGCATTTCAAGCCTTCTAGATACACTACACACTGTGTGAACATCTGGTGGTAGTAACACACTATTAATAAATACGTCCTGTAGAGCTCACACTCCATACTTTACTTCCTTGAGTCGTCAGCAATACACCCACCAAGTGTGAAGTCGATCTGATAAATGGTTGTAGAGAAAAATTGAAGGGCAAACGTACATACATATAGACAGACACTCCTTTATTGCAGGAGTTAGAGGTCCTGATGAAGCTTATCAAGGTCTTGTCATCTGAAAAGTGAGGCGATTTGATGGACTGCTATCTTGAGGGAAATTAATGGGTACAAAGAGAGCAGAAAGCAGGTATAGCACAAATCCCTGTGGTATCAGTGCTCACAGAGAGGAGATCTGAATGGACTCATCAAACAGCAGCCGCCTTTGGTCTTACAAGAGGTTCGTCCTCTGCCAGCACAATGAGGGATCAGTGTTAATCACTTGGTCGAGGAGCTGCAGGATGATGTTGGTAAAATCCTAACGGGAGACAGAGGCGTCCATTTGATCCAAGACAAAGTAGGTAGAGGCACATGCTGACTGCCTGCCAGTTCTTATGGAAAGGAAATTTGAAAATGCCTTTAAATCTAACGCTCTAATTCAAGGCTTTCAAGGTTTGCAGAATTACCATATAAAAGGACTGTTGGACAGGTTTTATGTGTGTCTTATCTCATGTGGATCTGAAAATCAAAAACATACTGTAAATGGAGTCAGCTCAATCTGGACTTTTTTTTGTGCAAATTGGATCCTATGGCGAGAGAATATGCAACTTTTATTTGAAAGCTAAAAATCTGGAGGAAATCTTGTCAGCGTTTCCATGGCAATGAACAAATTTCACTTATAGATGGCAGCTTGGCCGCAGCCCGTCTAAGCATGGATGACAAGACGCAATGGAAAGAAAGCAGTGTGAGTGTTTGGGAAGGCGGTTGAGCGAAAACAAAAAAGTGGAAGCGATACTGAAATGTATTTGAAACTAGCAGTATTGATGTGTCTTAGAAGATAGGTTCCATCCAAGGACAGATAAGAGCGGTCATGTGAAAAGAAAAATGCCAGTGTCAGTGTAGCATTGAGGCGTGCGCTTTGAACATTTTTAACTCGCCCATGACTCATCCTAATCAACTTTAAGTTGAGACTCGTGGTGGCAGGCATTTTTCTGAAGAATTATGTTTTGTTGTGAAATTTTGCTGCTGGAGTGTCATCCTCAGATTCTGGCCCAGCAGCTGCTCATTCATTTGCTTGGTCTCGGCACACTAGAGAAACTCTGTCCCTGAATTGCCACAAACAAGAAAACCTTGAGCATCCTCCAGCAGTGAATCGCCCACGCTTCATTTTCTCCTTTGCCACTGCCTGAGGGCATGGTTGGCCTGGGGGGGTGGGGGAGTGGTGATAGTGGTGGGGGGGCTCTCCCTCGGGCTGCCTTCTTTGATTAGCTAGTCCATGTAGCACGAACAGAAATGCGGGGCAACCTTGGTGGTGCCTCTACTGTGAGGAGAACCTGACAGGAGAACAAAAAGCAGAATTCACTAAACTAATTGCAATTTACAAGAATTGTAACAGACACATAAATGAAGAAACAAGGCATGAGTTCACTGCGCCTGCTGGGCGTAGTGCCACGCCACAAAGATGAACACCCCGGAGCATCTCCACTGACTGCATTAAATGATGGCTGCATTTTGTAGACTCGTACAATGTTTGATTGAGCTTTTACTCCCTTATAAACTTTATATTAAAGCAATAACTGTACCGAAGCAAAAAATATAGTCACATCTCTCCAAAAAACTCATGGGTGCTCTTAATTCCTTTTAGTTGGAGCCTAATATCTCAGTGACACTATGGTTGCCAAGCAGTCTGTTTTAATCTATAAGAAATCTCATTTTTAATATGCACATTAAGTGGCGTTTCTTTAACAATGGTATGAGACTCAAACTGAAGTCAGGTTCCTCTGCAGATAACACCACCACTGCTTAGTCTGATAATAGGAATGAAAATTTGTCTTGAGGGTAAAATTGTAGAAAGGCCTGCAGTGCAAGTGTGACTGTGAATGTTATTTGGTGTCTTTATCATGCCATGACTTTTATCCATGCTAGCAGCGTGACTCTAGGGATGACAAGTCAGTCTATTGGTGCCACACTCTGGTCCAGACTGAAATATCTCAATAACTATTTGATGAATTTTTGGCACAGACATTCATGAAATCTTAAGGACTTTGGTGGTTCCCTGACTTTGTCTTGGCACCACCAGTGAGATAATTTTTGAGGGACTTGACTGAAACTTTTCAACATGTGACGAGGAGTGGGGATAGATTCAAATGCAACACATGAGAACAGATGGAAATGAGATGGTAATGTTCTCTAATAAAGGAAAATAAAATCTTCTTGAAACAAAAATTGCATGGAAGAGGTCGTGTCCAGGATTGTCAAAAAAGAACCACAAACATGAACTATGAGCAAGAGACAAGAGCAGATCCAATAAAAAGACAAGAACATTAACAGGCTTGAGAGAAAGAAACAATCTGGCAAAGGCTGAATGGAATGGAGTGGCTTATATAGAGTCCTGATGGTGATTAGCTGCAGCTGGGAACACAGGTGAGATGATGAGGTGGGAGTGGCTGCTAGGTGAGGTGAGGCAGAGGCAGGGTGAGTAGAAAAGTACTGGGACCTATGGTGAGAAGCTATGGCAGGTGAATAGTGACAGACTGACAGACAGAAATTAGACATGACTGGACTATGACAAGATAAAACTACAACAAGACTAGGACGAGACTAACAGAACTGAAAGAACTATGACATGAACAGGACCAGAACTGTGACAGAGACTGAAACTAAGGCAGACCTTACCTGAGAATAAGGCCAAACAGGAAATGAGACAGAACTATGACAAAGAACACAAACAGAGAACTAAGACACAAATCTAAGAGATAAAACTAAGACAGACAGAGACTGGACAGAGACATTGCAGGGAATGATAGAACAAAATCTAAAGCGGAACAATACTAAAGCTAAACAGAGGCCTGGCTGCCAGAACTGACACAGCAAATGTTGAGTAGATTGCCATCAAATTTGCAACACTCATTCATGTCCCATCATCAGGCAAGTGACTATTTCCACACAATTCACAAAAGTGAAAAATTGTGAAAAATTTTACAACAGAAATAAAGTTTTGTTATGTCCTCCAATAACACTCTAAGATTGAATTTTTGAAATTCAAAGTATTTCAGTGAGTGCCCTGTAAAGGGTTAAGGATGAATTTTAATCTGTTTGATGCTCTTTTAACTTTTTATCTAGCACCAACATCTGGTCAGATGTTCCATTTGCGCAATTCTTTAGTTTATCACCACATAGCTCCAATACTGATTGATTGACTGATTAATTATCACCTTTTTTTTTTTACTAAATGCTACCATGTTAACACATTTAACACAGATGGTCAACAAGGTCAACAGTATATCTACATTAGTATGTTAGCATTGTCATTGTTAGCTTGTTGACATTGATCTCAAAGCACCACTTTGCCTAAGTAAATCCTCAGAGAGCCACTCAAATGTAGGCTCTTGTATATTGTATGCATTGTTGTAACATTAGGATTTCTCATATAAATTAGTATTTAGACAGTTTTGGGAATTAAGCTTAGGAAAAAATATTTGGGCAACCCAGTCTGGCTGGGTCCACATTAGGTTTATAAGTTTTATAAAAGTCATAATAGCAGTCACAAGGTCAGAAATAACTTTCCCATGAAAGAATGAATCCTTGGTGGTTCTGCTCCATGCCAGCCTGTGCCATTATTAACCTACCTAGCTTTTAATGTGGAACTGTCCTCACACTCCACAGGGTATATGTGTTGTGAACAACTTCAAAGGCGTCCACAGCGCAGCAGCCAAGCAGAAAACTGAAGACTACCGTGGTCTGCCTCTGATGACTTTCCCCCGTGTGGAGAGCCCTCTGGAGACCCTCAGCGCACAGGTACCTAAAACTGCTTAACCTGGCATCCCAAAAACTTAATCTCTATGATGCACATTATCTATCCCCAGTAATTGGCAGAGCTCCCTCAGGACCGTGAGCTTAAAAATAAAATCCCTTTTCAGATACATTAAATCTAGTCTGCTGTAATTTGGTTTGTACTGTAATTTGCTGTTACTGTAATTTATTGTAACTGACTTTCATGTCCTGCCTCAATGAGTAATTTTCTACATTTTTCAGAAGTCCCATAGAGAAAGGTTTTTACATTAATCAACTTAAGATAGGGTTTCTGTATCAATCACGTAATTGCTTCACTATGTGTTCTTTCTTTCTTTCTTTCTTTCTTCCTTTCTTTCTTTCTTTCTTTCTTTCTTTCTTTCTTTCTTTCTTTCTTTCTTTCTTTCTTTCTTCCTTCCTTTCTTCCTTCCTTCCTTTCTTTCTTTCTTTCTTTCTGTCTTTCTACACAAAGCAATGACACGAGTTCAGAAGACACATACCAGCATGACATTTTGCACTACACCCTTGTCCTGCTTCCCAAATGCACAGACACACAGGACCTCACACAGAGCACTCCTGATACTGGTTGACAATGGTTTTCTCTACCTTTTCATTTCCACACCTTTTCCCTCTCCTGCCTCCTTTCCCTTTTTCTTTCCTTCTTTTCTCTCTCAATCCCTATCCTGCTTTCTCCATCCCTCCTCCCACATCCGTTTTTCAGAACCACTCGGCGTCGATGACGGAGGTCACATGACTAAGGGGGCAGCACCGGGTCACGTTTGCGTCTCCACAGCACTTCCAGACACAATGACGAGGACGCATGCCACGTGGCTCCGAATGCTTAACTAAAAACACTCCTGATATATCTGTTTAATTCACCAAGGGGACAAAATACAGCATGTTTCTAATGGTTCTCATCTAGTTGGGCTATGCTCAGTTCAACCTGCCAAGGCACACAGATCGCATCAGTGACAAAAATATCACAAGGCAAACTTAAGCACAGATTGTTTTTCCAGATACTTGAAACCATTTGAAACATGGAACATTTTTTTCCCTCCAAGGTGTGCTGTTTGTAGTTAGAGGACGGTGTTTTGTACATTTTGTATGAGCGAGTGCTGTAGCCTATCCTGACGGTGTTAAACCTGCACACTTCCTGTCAGCCGACTCACTCTGTTTTACATCACATCCTGTCAGGTGACTTGCCGCGTCGATCACCACATCTATCCCCCCCTCCTCAGTCTGAAAAATCTGCTATGGAAAAAACTATTGATGTTGTCGTTCTGTGATGTTTGTCATTTGTACAGAAAAAAAGACAGAATCCTTCTTTTTATTATCTCTTTCTGTACATTAATTGACCATGTCAGGTCATATTTTGTAAAGATTTTTGTCAATCTGTATGACTATTATGATCCATTTGGACCTGTTTGCCTGCTGTAAACCTGGATATGTTTTGGTATCAGTTTAGGTGTTTCGGGGAACGACCCCTCTCCCCTTTGGAGGAAATGACAAGGAAGAGTCAGTGACATCCTCCGAGTCAGAAAATGGGGTTTGGCGCTTGCAGTGCCATATTATCTGTCTCAATGTAAATGAAATATGATTGGTTGAAATTCTCAATATGAGTGTGTTTCACCCCGATTTCCTGATTCACTGTGATGTTAAAAGGGATTTTTCTACAGAGAGGTCTAGTGGGGGGCTAGCCTGTGCCAGATCTACCTGAAGATTTCACCCATGGCTTTACGATTAAATTTAATATCCCGACGGAAGACATCCTCATGAAATACAGGGGAAAAAGAAAAAAAAAAGACAGACATCCTCTTTGAAGTGAAAGTGATTGACTTACTTAAGGCCTGGCTAGCCCTTTTAATGGAAACCAGGCTAATGACTCCTGCTTCACTTTTCCTCCTTGAGGCACCCCTCCCCCTCTCCCCGACCCACCAGTGGATTGTGATGCAATGTTGTGACTCCATTTCCCATTGGAAGATACGCCCAGCATGAAGAGAGAAGTCAAGATGTTTTATAGATATTCATGATTTGAGCTATACTCATTATCATTGTGATTATAATCGTCTTTTACTTTCAGAACAAAAAAATAGCGTTTCATTTGAAATGCTACATATATTTTTTTTTTCTTGGTTTGTCAACAAATTAAATAGTCAGTAGCAACAGTGTGTTCTCGTGTTTTTCATTATGTGTCTCAATGCTTGAATTTCAGTGGTGACTTTTTTTTCCTAATCATTCAAATTTGTGGACAAAGACAAGAGAGAGAACAATTTAGAAACATAGAAACAGTAGAGCTCATAGAACTGAGGCTGACAGCAGGACTCCATCACCTGGAAGAAGTGGGAAGCATGCCTGTCCTTGTCTCATTATTTAGATATCTGTCTCCTGTATATTTTGCCCTGAGTTGAGCCTTGCAGGCAAACCTACAGTAATTCTTCTGCAGGAAGCAAATACTGTCCACTTTGCTGTGATTGCTTTGACCTAGACCATGGCTCACCCACAGCCTGAAGATATGATAAATAAGTAAAAATAAATAAATAAATAAACATAGAGTACAGTGAACACACTCTGTAAAAAGTCTGTGAGACAGGCACTGTGTACCAGTGTTTCTATTGGCTGATTGTGACTATCCACACAGGCAAGGTTGCACAAAGAACTCAATTGAAGTGAATGGGAGCATGATGCTTTAGTTAAAGTAAACAGATCATCATAGGACAATTTCACTAAATGGATTCTGACTTATTACAACAGCGAGGACTAGTAACATCTTCAGGGTTGTTCTTGAACAAAAAACTGAAATGTATTTTTTGAACATATGAGTGATATTGTTACCTCTCACAACAAGTCAGGAGAAAAGCAGGATGCTTTATGAACTCTTTGTTTAGATAGGCCCCCAAAAAGTCTTAATGCGTATGATTTCATTCTTGTCCTGTGTACGAAATGTCTCATCCTGTGAGGCAGGCCTTTCCTCCTCACACCACACCCCTGTCTCACCACACACGCTCCCCAGACAAGTGATTAGAATGAGCACAGATACACTAAAACCAGGCTCTTATTTAGTTTTTCTGTTGATTCATCCTGTTAGGACCGCAGCAACTTCACTGATGTTTATGTCACAGCTAAGCAAGGCATACACACGCAGAGACACAAAGGAAGCTGACGGCTCAGCCAGTGCACTTGCTCTTTTGCTCTGTCAGGTATTCATTTCAGCTGTGACAGCCTGCGCTTACCCTGCAGACACACTGGCTAAATAGATAGGGACTGTTTGTCTGTGTGTGTGTGTGTGTGTCTGTGTGTGTGTCTGTGTGTGTGTGTGTGTGTGTGGCAGTGTTTGACCATGCCATGTGTTTAGAAAATGTCATCCCCGGCTGTTCTGAGTACGCCTTCCTGTCCAAATTGCTGTCCCCTAGCAATATGACTGAAGAATAGTGCAGCGACCAAACATCGTTTCAAGGTGTGCAGCAAAGCTCTGAATGGGTTGGTCATGTATATAACTGCAGGGTGTTTTTTTTCAAAACTATAATGGAATCTATTTAGATGGGAGGAAATGAATAACTGCAGGTGAATCTGAATGGCCAACTTGGGGGTGAAAAAAAAATCCAGCAGATTAATCCTCAATGCAGTGTGATTGGTGAACCCTGGATGTCAGCTGTTGTTCTGTACCTCTAATTATACCGATTCATCTCTGTCTCTCTTGCAAGAGCTGGAAACCTGTTACCTATCAGTGAATGCACATCCCTAATGTCCTTGAAAAAAAAAAGAAGTCATCATGCCTCTGGTCTTGATATGAGCCAGTTGTTAGTCATTTCTTTTTGTTTCTTGGTGACATTAAGGTTTTTAGAAAATTGGAAACTGTAAACAGTTTCAAGGTTATGGGGGCTCAGTAATTATAACTGGTCTCCTATATTCTGCTTTCTAATTTGTAATAGAAGTTATATATTCACATGTGAGGTGGTTTTAAGAAAAAAAAATTAAGTGCAAAGAAGAGAGGTAAGTTTTTAATAACAGAACACATCCAAACGCAAACAGAAAAGATGCAAGAAAACAGGTCTCATCACAGAGGGACTGTTTCAGTGTGTTCAGTTGTGAATGATCATCATATTCAAAATTAAGATGTCAGAGTTCGACTCGTGGTCTATGTTCACGTTTAACATTTAACAATGGAACAAGAACTGAATGGTCTGTGTTTGTTGTGTCACGAGAGTAAGAGCACCGGTGTGATCTCCAGAGACTGGGAAAGAAGGTCCTGTTTTGGGTCCCTGACTGAAAAATGCTGTTGGATTTATTACCATTTAGTGACTTACGATCCCGTGTTGTTAATAACCTCGAAGCCATAATGAAGAAGAAAGACTTCAAGACCTCAAGTCAAACTCTGACAAGTTAAATGATGACTTGTAGGTGCAGCTTTCTTTAAGAAACTAGAAGTGCATCCGTGAAGTGCAGGACAACATTACACAGTGATCCCTACAATAAGATTTTGTATTGTCCTATAATCCCCCCACCAGATGCCAACCCAGATGTTCTTGATGAATACAGAGGTGTCTTGCTAAAGCTTCATATCTTTTTTTTTTCTTCTTCGTTCGTAACAACTGCCCCACCAACCCTCAAATAGAAAAAAAAAACGACCTAAGTAAAATCAAATGCATCATCAATGGCAACCAACCAATCACCAGCGACCACATTTCGTTTCTTTCCCCCTCAAAGGTACAAGATTTCAGCAAGACACGGAGACATAAAGACTTAAGTGGCTGGGTTCAACTTCAGGTCATTTACGCTCTCAATGAGTCTCAACATAAGACTCAGGTGAATTAGCCCATTAAGCTTAAATACCAAAGAGTCTTCATATCTGTGATGAAGCTTATCATCATGGCAAGCAAATCTGTACCCTTGAAGAGACAACGCTGAGAGGGAAGGGATGAAGGGGGGGTGAGAGGAAGGGGCGGAGAAGAGGAGGAATTGCAGTGAAAGGAAAAAATGAAGGGATCAGAAAGAGGTGAAAAGGAGGTGGACAAAATGGGGGAAGGGGAGTTAAGGAGTAGAGGGTTTGCACAGCTCTTCAGTGACAGCAACAAGCTAGTGAGAGCAGATTTGATTCAGGGTCCCTGGTTCACCTTGTCTTGTCAAAGTAAATCTCATGTTCCAGAGGTCGGGTAATGTTCTACTGGAGTTACAGAGCAGGATCTGATCCCTGGAGAACGTCTCAGTTCAACGTTCGGGGGATCCACCGAGCTGAACAGCGGATTCAGCTCCCAGACATCTGTGAAGGTTCAAACTTCAAAACTCAGACAAGGATCCTTTTCCAAGACCTACAGGAGGGGTTGGAAACTTGTCCCATGTTTGGCCAGGTTACTCTGGGCAGAAGAAGGTGAAAAGCTTCAGAACTCCGGGAGTGTGTTTGTGTGTTGGTTAGTCTGCTGGTGGGTCTGGGTATACTGAGGAAACTGGTTAGACTGGTGCGTAGTGGGCTGACTGGGCGCAGTCTGGTTTGCTTGCTGGTTTTCTGATTGGTACTGTTCTAGCTCTCTTTTCCTTCTCATGGCTGACTGCAGCTGCTGCTTGATTACCAGGATTTGACCTTCCAGTTCTGACAGCTCCTGAACCAGTGGGTTCCTGCCCACGCCCAGCCCGGGGCCGCAGTCGCCCGCACCCAAACCTCGACACTGTCCTGGTGTTATGGCCTGCCCGGAGCCCCCCTGCCCTGGCCCGAGGCCTTGACCCAACCCCCGCCCTAACAGGTCAGAGCGACCATTAGAGTTGGTCACTATGGGCATGTGTTTCTCCAGCAGGGGAAGAGAATGGGGATGAGGCAGTGGAGATGGCGGGGGTGGAGGAGGAAGATCCTGGGAGGACGGGCGTTCCAGGTCATTCTGCATCTCTTGTGGAAGGACCCTCCGCCTGTTGCAGTGGGACGACTCAGCAGGATTCCAAGATGCTGACTGGTTGTTTCCCTCATTGCACCTGGAGATAAGATAGATACACAGAGAAATATAAGGTGGCAGTTCTGTTTCCTCCCTGAGAATGCTAATGTTGGAGATGTGTGTATCATCTGATCACATCTTTCCAGGCTGAAGCCTACGCAAAACCAGCAGCTCAGATGGTATCTCTCTCCCCCCGACTATCACACAGACACAAAGATGATGTCAACCCTGTGTTTACACTCTGAATCGCTGCTGCACATGTAGCATAGTTCTGTGCATGTTGTATAACAAATTTCCATTTAGGGAGAGCCAGACCTTGAACAAGATGGTAAATACCAGTTTCCCTAAACTGTATAGGAAAGTTCCACACATTATTGTTATGAGGCTCCCAGAACCAGTTGCTTGCCAAGAGGTAGTACAAGTGTTCTCCCTGAATGTCCCATTAAATGAAAAATGACTTTTTCATGTGTCTCTACATGTCTGCTTTTTATTGCATAATATGTTTTATTGTTAGTTTGTAGCTACACCAGCAACTTGGCTCCAGGGATGACACTGACAGTGGTCCAAACTGAAATATCTCAACACCTATTGACAGTGACATTGCATGACAAAGAAAAATACTCTTGTGTCTCCTGCTGATATTCCTTGATCCACTTTTCAGTGTTAACCTTCGACTAACCCTCTATGTCTATGTTGAAGTTTTCCGAATAGCTTTGACAAAGCAACGTGCCTGTTAATTCCAGCTTGTGTATTTCACACTGAAGCATGAACCTGTTCCTATTCAAAGCTGCACAGATTTTGATACTAAGCCTCCAGTTTGTTTTCTTATTCTTATTCTCCCTAACTGTTGCTCAGAGGTCTCTTTGCCCTTTCAATTGTCAGTCAGGTTGACCCCCTTCATGTACAAACATTACTTTTTCCTCACAAGCTCTTCTTACAATATAACATTGTAAAGAAGACTTTCTACAAGCTAAAAGCGTGAAAAACCATTCAAAAATATAGAGTGGTCCTCTGAGTCAATTGACTGCTCTGAATCAAGCTTTTGTGGCAGCTGATTCCAAACTTTTTGAACGGTAACGTATGTGAAAGGTTCTTTTACAGAAGCTGTGACTGGGCTGTGGTGGGGCTTGCAGATTGGTTGTTATATGAGTGTGCTCCAGCAGGATGGATTTCTGTGCATGCTAGTCATGTCACTGTATGACCTTATTTCTGCCTCTCCATTGTGCTAAGTGTCCCCATGGTCTAACAAGCTATCTGACAAGTTAACAACCTATTTTGTCGGAACACGATCATAATAAGAAAATTACATGCAGTAAACACTGTGCAGCTATTGTTGATGCTTCAGGGATTCATTCCTAACAATCAATGTCATAATCATGCCATTCTTGAAATATATTTTTCATTTAACATTGTCATTTAGTTCACATGCAAGTATTTAAGAACATGACTGTCACGGTTCCTTGGTAGAAATCAAATTCATGTCTAATTAATTTCCCCCGGCACCATCACTGATCTCACCAACCTCTCCCATCCAACCTGGAGGTCCACCTTCATCTTTAAGCTAATGAGCACTAGCAGCAGGAACATGGGTTGGAGGAGCGAGGAGTCAGTTCAACACAGCATTACTAATGTCATCTTCTATTCAAGCTTAAACATATATCAGCTGACAAATCCGCTCTTTCTGTGCTGTTCCAGGGAGTGATGGAGGAGCTGAGTGATCCTCAAACAGTGTCCTTTTTTTTTTTTTACAGTATGTGTCCTGCCGTCTTTTACTCAACTCATTTATCCTGCATAATCATGTTTCATGTACCGGTGGAAGCATCCACAATCCACAGAAGAAGAAACGTAATCTCGAAGCTATTTCACTGAAGCTTTAAAGCCACACAAACTTAAAAAAAAACCAGCATGGTTCTCCTTGGTGACATATCAGTCCCTTTGATTACGCTGACCATGAAAAACTCCTGCAACATCAAGTCACCCTGGACCTTTGCCCAAAGCTTCTCACTTTTCTTTTTCCACAGCATCAGCACGTGATATGAAGAAGGCAGAAAGAAAGTGGCGTGTGCAATACAGGATTGGATATTACACAAGGCTGGTGTCAGCTTGGGTTTAGAGAAAATACCAGTGTGTGCTTTTATGCTTTATCAAACCACGAGAATGTTTTGCTGAAGGCAAACACTGTCCAGATAATTGATTCTGAATATTAAGCTATTATCAAAAATGTTTATTTTTTGTTTATCTTTTAATACATAATCAACTTTACACAAGTGATTTTTTTTTTGCTGCTTTGCTAGATTAACATTGTGAGGTGTTTTGGTGACTCAGTGAATTAGGGCAACATCTCGAGTTGTTATTCAAACAAACAAAACAAAGGTTGCATTTTATGACAAAATTATATTCATAAGAATTTCAGAGGAGTAAACAGATTACTGTTGGATTTTAATGGGAGAGTTATGGTACAATATAAAAAATCTACTTCAAAAATCTTTTCATGGATGTAAATTTTAAGTATTATATAAAGCTCCTGAGAACACTGTGTGCCCTATCACTGAAAATGAGAACACAACCAGTATATAAAGCACTAATAAAGTCTTATATATACAGTATTCCCTGTTGACTCAAATGTTTCCTGCAGTCATTTATGGGAGAGCTCTGATGCCAGAGACTTAGAAAAGAACAAAATTTAGTTTCCTCCCTCAAATGGGAAACTTTTCACATCTATTGGACCAGATCTGCAGGCTGCAAAATAACCATGATTTCATTAAAGCAGTATAGAAGAGAGATTCCCATCATGTGAATTGAAGCCTAACTAAGGAACTCTCTGAATCAAAGGTATTTCTGCCAGCGATAAAAAAAAAAATGACAAGAGGAATCTAATGAGATACTCCTGACATCAAAAGAGACCTTAAGCTGAGGGATGAGACGTCAGAGTATATGAACATAAAAAGAATCTCGTCTTAAAATGACATATGCACCTTTTGACGAGAAGGCACCTGTGCTTATAGCTGCAATGAAGGAGAGGATATTTTGCAACGTTATCAGATCTCTTGAGCCTGAAGTGTTAAGATAATCACCTCAATTTCAGAATCTTTACCTGTTGGTGTTAGTGTCCTGGACTTTAAAGCGCAGATGTTCTCAAACTAATTATGCTGTATCACAGCACCCAGATGATCTCAGGCGGGTCCCTGGTAGGCGGTAACAACGTCTAGACTGAAAACAACTGCTGGCTGAAAGTTTGTGCCATTAGTACTCAATGGATGTGGAAACGTCAGGCTTTTAAATCACTGCCTGGAGCTCACCTTCACAGACTCGCTTATCTGTAAATAACTCCTCTTGACCTTTTATACTTTTTGGTCTTCCTGTGCATTGTTATTGCTTTATTGATGAATTATCTTTTGTTTTGTATTCATTCATTTTGAAAGCTGCTCTGAGAGGTGTGACGCAAATAAATCAGATTCTTACTATTAATAGAGCCTCTGGTCTTTTTACATAACTCAAAAGTCCTATTCCTCTATTGTTTTTTTCAGCCAGTCTCTAACTTCATTTCCTTAGCATTTGGGAATCCATGTATTACACCCATATGAAAGAAGAGCTCTTTCAATTTTCATGATATGAAGGGGAATAATGACTGAGACTCGACAATGATTGGAAATTATTCAAACACTTCAGTTTTTTGCCTGGTAGAGATTCCCATAAGAAACAATGATCAAGGTCATGAACTGTGCACCATGCAGTGTTGGCAAGTGTGCAGATGAGAAGCATGCTGATGTACAAATCATTATTTTTTTCCCTGCAATGTTAGGATGTCCTTCACATGGTAATTATTTTCCGAGACGATGAAGATGCATTCAGCCTAAAATAGCAGTGGGATTTCAACTAATGATTACTTTCTTTGTCGATTGATCTGTAGATTATTTTCTTGATTAAGCCATTCGTTTCTTGGTCGAAGAAGATGGCGAAAATGTCAATCAGCGTTTACCCAAAGCCCAAGATGACGTCCTCAAATGTCTTGTCCACAACCCCAAAAAACTCTGTTTGCTGTCACTGAGGAGTAAAGAGGCCTGAATCTATTCACAGTTAACAAGCTAGAATCAATTTAGACATTTTATTTTTGAACAAAATACTTAATAGTTAATTGGCAACTAAATGATTAATTGATTAATGGTTGTAGCTCTAAATACCAGTCAAATCATACAAAAGTATGTGTTTTCTGAGATTATGTGCGCCTGAAAGAGGAACTGCAGATACAAGGTTTTAAATGTAAGAGCTGTAAAGTTCATTACTCTGTTCCTCGCACCGACATCAGAAGGCTTCTCCATTTTAACTCAAAGACAAATAGAGCTTGTTGTTTTACATCCTGTATATGAAGAGGGCCAGGAGCCTATATACACAACTGCATGGCAGCCTATTTTTTCCTCATCGATTGTGGTCAGATAATTTAGTTTTCACAGCAGCTGAGCGTGTGGTGCCTCTGCTGCATTTCTTCCTAGACTACAGTTCTCCACTCCACAGTTTTCAGAAATATCTGGTCTCTCCTATTTCCATTTTGATTCAAGATTATATATGCCCTATACTTCATTTACGCTTTCATAAATAATTATGTCCTCCATATGAAGTGGTTTTACAAATGTCCTTGCAACCTACTGTCGATCCAAAGCTGTTAGCCACAAACACAGAATCCAAGGCTATTACTATTCACAACTTCCTATAATCACTTTTCTGTCTCAGGTCAACCAGTGCAGCTTATGAAGGGTGGACAGCTCATGTTTACCTGCAGATCTCTGTCTACATCCTTTGAATGGAACATTTCACCACTGACCAGTATGTCCCAGCCCATCTGTCAGTACAGATGTTGCTACCAGCAGTCACAACAAGATACAGGCACAGCTTGTAGCACAGTGCATCGGGAGGCTGTCCTTCAACAAGCAGGGCACAGGTGCACCAGAATGATATGCACCCTGCTGAAGTGTCCTTGAGCAAGGTACTGAATGCCTACCAGCTCTGAGGGGGTGCAGCCCTGCTCAGCTTTGAATGACCTCTTGACCACCCCGTGGAGGGGGAAAGTATTAATGTCAAATTTGGTCCTCTTGTATTCGACCGTTACAGAGTAGCTCTTATCAGTTGATGATTACACTCCTCGAAAATTGTGTTGATGGTGTGCTATAGAAAAACTACACAGTGAGAGCAAGAGTGAAGCAGAGAAGCACAATCCCTACCCAATTATTTCGACACTGCAGAGTTGCTCCGGTTGCCTGAAAATTCAGCCCTTGAGGGAAAATGTATGTGCCCTCGGAAGCAAGGGATCAAAAGCAAAATGCAAGCTGTTTCCTGAACAGCACAGACATTGCATGGTTTACTGTATATGGTAACGTGAATAGTGTACAAAACATAGGCTAAAATGAAAAAAGGATTTGAAAATGTCAAGTGTTTTAAAATAAATGAGGAAATGAGGAAAAGTGACTGAAAAGCATGAAAACGTAACACTGCTTTAAAATCAAAGCGGAGTGTAAGTAAAAATATCTTAATTAGATAGGGACTGATTTCAGTAATAAGTATAAGTATGTCTAAACATATCATTTCTCTTTTCGAGCCACTAGAAGAGAAAAATAATCTCATTTTAGCGTGGATGTCGGTTAAAGGCCTTTTCTCGAACTACACGACCTTAAAACTGCGTTTGATACTAAATCAAAGATCTTAATTGGACATCTGAGAGTGTTTCAGGGTATCACAGACACTGCTCGTAATTCTCTCAGACAGACACTTCTCTGATGCTTTCGGGCCTTTCAACGACCTTGTTAGCACTGAAATGAAGCAGGTTATGGTTTCATCCTAAGTAGTCGTTTTTTTTTAGCCAATTAAATTTTTACCCACATGTTTCATTTGGTTACGTAATGCCTTCATTTTATTACACCGATGGAACACAGATGTATATACGCCACTTGTCTCTAAGATGGACTGTAGTGGTAGAACTGACACTTGAAAGGTTTTTGGTGTGTCCTATTTGAGCCGACCCCAGGCTGGAGCCATTGACAGCACAAAACCTCACACGCATTAAAGGGAAGACGCTTGTGACACACAGGGCTTCTGCAGGACACTGACAATATGACAGTAATAATTTCTGACTCGTAGACAGCGTGCAGGCGCGATGCAGAGGAGCCTGATTGAATGAGCGTAATTATGCTGCAGTAGGTAATCTATCCTCATTACCACAGGCATCCCTCACATGGCTTTGGCTCCATAATTATTACGTGTATTTAATCCCCACTTTGAATGCTCCACCTGAGTGTCCCCTCCGTGTGTGGTGCTAAGTAGGGATAGATCGAGGACAGCAGAATATTTTTGAACAGACAAAGATAAAATGGAGCTCATTTGCTGAGCATAAGCTTAAGGGATGTTTTTGATCTCCCCTTGGAAGCTTTAAAAAAAAAAGAATGGTAAATTTCCCTCTTTGCTTACCCAAACATCAGACATGCTTTTCTGATAGCATCTGAAGAGGAAGCTCCAATGTGGAATTAAACACGGCAATGTGAGCAGTGATCAAATGTGAATAAAAGGGGCTTTGCGATGACACACACACACACACACACACACACATACACACACACACACACACACACACACACACACACACACACACACACACTGTGGTGGTGTCAGAATGACTGTGAAGGTTTATGTAACTAATCTGGACTATACAACATTTGAAAAGACACTGAAACTGACCAGAAAGAAGCTCTTATGATTTACTAATTCTCCCTCTCTCACCCACTGTGCCAAACAATACCGTCTGACGTCAGCATGAGATTATTTCCTCAATTTCCCTTACTGATAATTAGCTTCCATGAGACTGACAATTCTGCTTAGTTACTGATTAAAAATGGGTCCCTTAACTGCCACTTGGATGTTAATTGATGTCACTCTCTTCGCAGCCTGATAACTTGGCCAATGGGCTGCTTAAGTTTGGAAAATGGGCTTCCTGTTAGAAGTGCTGCTGTGCTTTTGCTGGTGTGAATGAAGGTTACAACATATGTGATATGTTCTAGTGATACAGCATGGTATCTTTCTTAAAGTGATTTTTATGATGTTCCCCACTGTGGGAAGAATAAAGGAATAGCTTAGTTTCTCTGTTTTTGTGCTGTTTGTAATTTAGTAGGTAGGTATTTTAGGCTTTGACGTGTAAATGTGGAAATAGGGGAAAAAAATGAACATTTAGATGGCGGTAGAAAGATTCGGTTGCAAGAAATTGCATTGGAAATGCAAATGCATGTTATGCCCCAGACAGCCAGCTGCCATCTGTCACTCAAAATGGAAGACTCCCTTTGATTATGCGTAACTGTAAGCCTTGATATATTTTAAATGAGTGATTTATAGAAACTTTTCCCCCATAAAGTTGTCTTGAAGGGAAAAATGAGCTATAGAGACCAAAACATTTTTTATACCAGGCTGTAAATATGTTAATTTCAGCTGTAAAGTCGTCTATTTTAATATAGGAGGATATGGGGAACGACTCGCTTTTGGGGCCAGCCTCAAGTGGTCAGTGCAGGAACTGCAGTTTTTGGCAGTTCCCTGTTGGATTCATTTTTCAGCTACAGAGATTGCAACTAGGATATGTTCCCACTTTAGCTCTGATGGTGTTTTTTGGAGGCGTGGCAGAAGGCTGTGATTGCATAGTTGTGACATCTCCCACTCCCACTCCCGTCTAGCGGTTAGGCTCCCTGGTTTTCACGTAGGTGGCCTGGAATCAGCTCCCGGTGTGGGATTTGTAGCAAATTTCCCTGTTGTGGGACTAATGAGGAATATCTTGTGTCTGAAAAAGGTGTAGTGTGCATTTCTCTGTAGATTGATGCTTTCACATTGTTTATATAGCACCTTTATAAAAACTGCTTCTTGTTAATTTTGGAGCTGACTTTAGTCGGTGGCAAACTTGTTTCTGATGTGTCCTTGAATGACAAGAGTTTAAATGAGTTTTAAATTCCCAAGTGAAAACAAAAAGCACTAAATGGGTCATGAAAATTACAACACAACTGGACTCAGTTCATATTCAGTTCAATCGGTTTAGGATGTCCTCAAATGAAATCCATAAAAAAACATTACAGGGAAGCATAAATATATTACAGTGATGTGTTTGTCTGCTGGATTTATTGGATTGAACTGAAACTGCATTGAGCCCAGCCTTCAATGACCAGGACAGTACCTCTTCTCAGGCTTGGTAACAGTCGGCAGTTTGTCATCAGTGAAGACTGAGTTGAGGGCCCGGTGTAATCTCTGGAAAAACAAGAACCACATTAGCTGTCACATGCTTACTGTAAATCTTTTTATCTCTGTCTCTATGATTATTCTGTTGTTTACTTCAAAGGCTGTGTGAGTTTTGCATGCGTGTTGAGAGTGAGAGAACAACAACAACAAAATAAATCACGTCTCAGTAGATATGGATTGAACTCTACTGCAAATGCTTCTGCACTTTTGGTGATTGTCATGCAATTGTGGTGATTTGATTGTGATGTGATTCTTTGCCAACTCATGACTGAAAGGAGGCTTTATTGTGTTATGTGTGTGTGTGTGTCTGTGTGTGTGTGTGTGTGAGTTCAGTACTTGGCTCGTGTGCAGCCAGTATTTGAAGCGTGGCTCCTTGACCCTCGGGATCACCAGCTTGTACACGATGTGTTCTGCTATTGTGGTCAGCAGAGATAAGGCCACGCCCACACAGAGCATCACAAACAGACCGGAGAAATGCTTTATGCCCATCTGCAGAGTCTGGAGAGACACAGAGTTAGTGAGTGAGAGACGTCATAGGCAGGGAACAGAAAGGAGACATGGAGAGACAAAGGAAGGAGATTCAGAGAGTTAGAGATCATGGATGCATATCTACTGCTTCTAATGGAGGAGTAGTTAACTCTGCATGGATGTGCAATGGTAAAAAAGTCCCTCAGCTTGTGCTGCATGGTGCCAAACCATCATATAACAACACAGTTTGAACAATTCTGCTTAATTATTGATCACACCCTTTCTCCTAAATTCCCATAGCCTGTGTATATTATGCATGTCACATACATACAGTATGATTTACTTTGCACAAAGCACAATATATATGCATAATTTCAAGGGGCACTGACATGTAAATTGGTTAACATCTTATATTTTTTCTTATGTTACATGTTTCTGTTTTTTTATTACTTGCACTACTATGAAAAAATGTTTAATGATAAAATATGTATAATTGCAATATTGTTATTTTTTCCTTCTGATGTATTCACCACAGCCAGAAGTTCCTATACTGTCTGTATTACAGCAAGTTCGGCTGACCTCCCGTGAGTCATCGGCTCCCATTGTTTTTAAAATTCCATTAAAAACAGCTCGCTTAGACAAAATGCTGCACTGACAAACCTAATGCATCATGTATTTTTGTTTCTCCATAACTTGACTTTATAGCACCATAATCACTGTGGCTGCAGTTGAACAAGTTTTCTACAGAAAAAAAAAGAAAGAAAAGAAGTGTGAGTGTGAAGAGACTATTGCTCAGGTTTGCTTTCAACTCTGCTTTCACTACTATTAGAAGTAAACAACAGTATGAAGCAGAGGAAAAAAATGATAATACTCTCCAAACTCCAAACTGAGTAATTAACAGTATACAAAGTCACAAACAGGAAAAACTGCAATGCTTGTATTCAGCACTGAATTCAGTGCTATCTTTCAAACAGAAATGGAAGATTTTTTCCAGACAATTGGATCCGAAATAAGATATCACCTCCCTTTGGTCACCTCTCCCGGGAAAATACGCCTTGTGTTTCATTTCAAATCACTGTGGGATTTTGACTATTTCCTGATTCTCCCGAGGAAAACCCTCTCATCGCCTCACTGTGGGATATCACACTTCTCACTAAGACTGTGATTTCCTTCCCCCCTCACATCTTAATTTGCACTCATTCTATCCTATCAATGTGGAGGAAGAAACGTATCACGAGTCTGCGAGCGTAGCCGTCTACTACTGTGATATCACACTTGTCTTAATTGAGCACCTGTTGCGGTTACTGCAGATGTACAATCCCATATGAATCTTTTCACTGCTGAGTGCAGAGCAGCTTGCGGTACAGCTGCGGCTGCAATGATTGCATTATAAAGTCATGTTGTTAAAAAAATACATGATGGATTAAATTGTGCCGTGAGTTGGCGAGCTGGCTGTAGTGAAAGTTTGGAGGAACGGGAGCCCGGAAGTCGTGCAGTGCGGACAGTGGTAGCATCTGACTCCTGGGGGAGATATTTCAAACATTTGGATAGGAAAAGATAAAATTATAGTGGTATCACTGAGGACACATGACGTTAATCTAATCTCATACTTAGCTCCAGTGCATTAAAAGCTGTGTAAGTCATTGTAAATCAGCCGACTCCAACACCCCTCACAGTTATGGCTGTTCTTTGGATCAGCACATTTGAGCACATATTGTACCAAGTTTTGGCAACACACACACTTCTTGTCTCTTTTCTTGTATGCAACCATATAGAACAATCATTTATCACAGTGAACTTATATTTCACAACTCCACTTTTTTCACTTTTTTTTTCCTTTGGTTCACTGCACTCATTGATTAATTACATAAATATGCTGCAAAAATCTAAGAATAACTTCAATAAAACACATAACACTCGTAATCTTTGTCCCTTTGATCACAATTTATTTCTTAGTAATGTTAAGCTTGGCCCCCTTAATGTTAGGTAATTGAATAATATGTCATTTATTGGTATTGATTTTATTACTTCAAATGGGATCAACTTCCTCGGGGTGACAGAGAGCTGGCTGTGTGCCAGGGGGTTTTGGCTGCCTAGCTGAAGCCAATCCATCAGATTTTTCATCTTTTCAGAATGCCAGGCTTTGCTGCTGCTGGTGTTGCAGTCATTCATCGGAATAAAAGATTGCTAAAAAAAAAAAAAAAAAAACGCTGAGCAGGACTAAACTCAGCCAGCCAGTCGGTAAGTCATATTGCTTATATCACATGAGTTTCCTGCTGATGTTGTCCAGTGTTTGTTCTGACAGCGCATTGTAACTGTGCCAAAACATGCTTCCGCTGTTAAACTTTCCGAGTGACGATGAAGTTGTATTTGTAAGTGAGCAATGTGAAACTTTAACATGAGTTCAAGTTTATTTGATTTAAGCTATACACACTCTATATGACTTATTTAATAGTGTGATCTATGATATGAGAAGTAGCAATGTGCACATGATGATCATACTTTGATTTCTGCACGGTTGTATGTAAAGTTAAATGACACACAGATAAAGCACAATATTGGTCAAGCATCTTCCTCTGCCGTCACTGCAGGCAGGTGGGAGCGTGATACTGCAAAAATGAAATGTGCCTGGAGCAATTTAAATGTCTGCAACGGTAGATAGCATCTGTAACACGTCTGGCTGTTACGCAGCGGAAAATGGTTCACGTTGGCGACACTGAATCTGTTGCACCGGCGATGTGCTACTTCTGCTGCTCATACGCGACTCACAAGAAGGTAATTTACATTTATGTATTAGACACCGCTGTCATTCAAGGCACACACCGGGAGTGCTTCTTAATTAGACATCATAATGAGCAACCAGCCGAGGTTTGAAAACAGAAATGTCACGAAGTAGCGAAGATAAATAATATAAAAGAAAAGTACAAATACAGGAAGAGGATGTGGCAGGGGAGGAATGTGAATTCCTTCCTTTTTAATTCATGCTTGGTAATAGGTTTGAACAGAGCTTGGAGTCACTTTTGGGGATTCCAGAGTCACAGCTGGGCGGAGAAACAGCCAGGCTGCTCAGAGATCTAAGTGCTCGGTAATAGCAGCGCAGAGTGGACCACGGGGCCTGGACTGCTTAAGAGAGAAGTTATGGGGATGCAGCTTTCTTAGCAGCTGGAGGGTCAGGGGTCAGGGTCTGAATTAGTAAGGAGCAATTACTGTAGGTGGAGGTTGTGGAGGCAGTGCAGGGAGAGATCAGCCAAAAAATGACGAAAAAAGAGGCCTCAGTAAGGATGTTTTCAAAGGCAAAAAAGCTTCCACTTAAATGGCAGTACAGCTCCATACTTCAATACAATGACGGTACATTCAATAATGAGAGACAGTGATTATACTTTCTACTGCTGTGTACATTAAATGATTATTTTTTGGCTCACACACAGCATCGATGTGTCATCTCCTTATAAGGCTCTTGCCTATTTGCATATCCAGGCATGGCTGTGCGACATTAACATTCATTTAGAGTCTAGCGTCTAGCCATCTAACAAACACGCCCAGCAGTCACTCACACTTTGGACACCACTTACTCCTGGGGGAAATATCTTCCTTTTAAGCTGCTGCGTGCTCCACACTGTTCACCAGGTAGTCACTAACTTTGTCTGTCTGCTGCTGAAAACAGCTGCCTACTGCAGCTGGAAGAAGAGGATGATGAGAAGAGACCAAACAGGAAGGTTGTGGGCTGGAAAACCAAAACAATGAGCTGGAGGATGGTTCAACTGAGCTGAGGAGAACTGCAGAGTTGAGTAATAACTTCCTGCAGGTTTGTTATGAGCAACCCTTTCACATTATGAATAGGCATTTGATTAATTGCTATATAAAAATATTGATTAGTCTTTAAAGTGGGTTTTTTTAGTCTTTGATATGCTTGGCAGGCAGGACCTAGGACTTTATGATACCAGCTGAAACACCTCATATTTGAGCCATATCCACAGGTGGTGATCGGAAGATACTCAACATTTATTTAAATGATTCCACCATACATAAACAATGCATGTGCTGCTGTTGTATGTAACAGGTGGACCTGCTCCTACCTCAGTCACAGCGAAGCTGCGCTTCCCGCAGGGCACAACCTTGTACCATTTGTCATGCAGCGTGTCCATGAAGCCATCGGACTTGTACTGACTAACAAGCTCCGAGATGTTGGAGGTGAGTGGAGAGTTCTGAGGGAGGCCAATCCCATAGCCTGCCAGTGGAAATACACAGTACAGACTCATTATTCCTGTCACAACAGCAAAATCATTTTCACCTCTCCTGCTGTTATATTCTTTCTCTGGTTTATAGCGGTGCACAAGAATAAGGAAAATAACGGAGCAGAAAGAAGAGAGTCTTGGCAAATGTTGTCAGTGCTTATCAGAAAGCACCACTGTCACTCTCAAACAAAGCAGGTACTTGACATTGAAGTAAATCTCGGAATTTCTTAGCATGCCAGGAAAGTGTGACAAATTCAGCAATAGCCAATTACAGAAGTACCTTGCCCTGGTAGGAAGCACACTGATTGATTTGTATTGTATCCTGAAGGCTTAAGGGTGCATTAAGTAATTAACAACAACGCTGGAATCTGGGCCTGTAATGGAAGCAACCGCCATGGGAACATTTTCACAGTGGGAGGAAGGAGCTTGCTAAATGGACCAGAGATTAACAGTAGACAGGAGGAAAATCTAAGCTGTTGAAAGCCAGAAGATTAACTGCTGTGCAAATATTGAGTGATTGATATTGTTAAATTTAGGGCTGCCATACTTGTGGTCAGTTAGTGTGCAGTCGTGCAGAAAGACCTCTTAAGATCTAGCGATAATTAAAAGCCAAAACATATTTGTGATGCCAGAGCCAGTGCTGACTAATGACTTATTTAATCTAAAATGTTCTTAGTCAACCACAAACCTTAATCAATTCAATAATCAATTAATCAACAAAGCCACTAAGATAGAAAACCTCACATACTGTATATATTAAGTATCATTTTCTGTCCTAAATAAGCAAGTACTGAGCTTCCTTTACCTTCTATAGCAAAGGGTTTTCCGACTGTTAGCGTTTTACAGTCTGCATCTATGGAGACCTCGTAGTCCAGCAGAGCTTTGTCCATGATGAATGCGTCCAGCTTCTGAGGGTCAGCCCTGTAAACACACAGCAAGCAGACACACTGGAAGTGCAACGGCAGGATCTTGATTATGATGGGGAGAGTTCAGCTTTAATACTTGTGTGTGTACTAATTAAACATTTCAGTGCATTCAAATTTTGCAACAAATAAACAGTGTAGAATCAAGTCTATCATTGCATCACATCACATATTGTGCATGATGTTCAGTTCTTATTCTGGAGCAGAGCGATGGCCTGAACTATGCTTTTAAGTTTAATGGCAATCTGATCAGTGGCATTTTAAAACGTTTTTGATGGATGACTGGACAGACAAACGCGTAAATGGACTGGGACCGATCCATAGTGGCTCTCCCAAATTCACTGTGGCGACAAATATAACCAAAGCACTAACAAAAAAATTCTTCTGGGAACCGACCGCAGACATCCACAAACGTTTTAAAGCAGCCCTGAGAATTTCACATGAAAAATGCACCTTTAACACCTCCTGAGACATAAACTTCAATGAAGCTTACTTTGTCCTCTCTCTCCTGGTCTGCTACTCTGGCTCTTATTTTCTCACTTTTTGTCCTCGTGTCACACATCTGACCTTACAGAGCGAGTGTAGAGAATAAGAACAGTTTTCCACATATGAAAGTTTTGTGTGTTTGAGCTTTGAAACAAACAAGATCCAATCAGCGATAAACCACCCAATCACACACACACTGTAGACACACTTAACGCAACAATAAGAGGTGAACAAAGTGAAAGCAATGAATAAATAACAGAAAGCATGTCAGAATAAATTGTGTTGATTTGCGTTTGTGGGTATTTTAAAGAGCCTTTCAGAGGGCAGTTTACGGCAATCACTGAAAATGGGATGTAAATGATTCCACAGACTTCTCTCATCCTTTCGCCATGTCCGAAACTACATATTTCTCAGGCCAGTCTTGCCCGTGGTTTTCCAATACTTTTACTGGCCGCGTGCCAGTAAAATTACTGCCTGCCAGTTTCTGCCAATTTACTCGCATTCCTCACTGCAAGTCTGTTATACAGAGATGAGATATTAAATCGCAACACTCTCACTGAGGCTTTTGCAAATCAACTCAAAATGTCTTTACTGACAGCCAAAGCCTACGGGGGATACAAATTCTACAAAGCCCTTTTCAAGATATTCTCTGTATTTTTTTTTTGCTTGTTATCAAGGACAGTGTTTGAAATCCTCCGCTATCTTCTACACACAAGCAGGCTGTTCATTATTACAGGTTGAATTAGGTTGCAGCTTACGTCCTTGGTCTTTCCGCCATAGCGTGCTTTTGATGCTATGTATTTTATGACCGGCGCACTACCTTGACATCGAGCAATTACCTAGCCGATATGATTAAAACACGATGCTCCCTGTTCCTGCATCATCTCACCACAGTAATGCATTTAAAGGTATATAGCTCAATCATGTTTCTTGCATCTGGGTGGCGTGAATGGAAAATGCCATTAGTGGTAGGACGGGCAGGAGGTTTCTGTGGCATGGCTTTGTTGAATGCAAGGTGATGTGAGACCCAGCAATTCCATTAATGGTGAATCTTGGAGGTCGAGAGGGGAAAAAATCTTCAGATCATGATGTAAGACCTGTTAGCACCCAGGTTAAAATCCTCCTGAATAAACTGTTCTATTTATATCTAAGTGTGAGCTTGTGTTATGTGAGACTGTATTAAGGCATCATGAAGCATATCTGCCACTTGAATAAGCTATAACAGTAAAAGACTGATGGCTGATAATGCAGATCGGATCTCAAAAATACTCTAATTATACAGTATAGCAGACAGGCTGCAGTTAATAGTTGCTGCTGGTTTTAATGGCTATGGTGAAACATGTTCATTAAATGCAACACAGAGCATTGATAAAAACACATACTGTCATGGGTGTGCAGGATGAGAACTATGACTATGACTATATTGAGCTCTAAACTTGAGTAAATTTAGCAATCATGGTGCAAGGAATTTAGTATCTATCATAAGAAATGAAAAAATGATCTAAAGTAAGACCATGAAAGTAAAATCCAAAATGTCATTTGAAGAACACTGAAACACCTCCATCATATTTAAAATGTTTATTTACCATGCTGCAATAAAAGCTGTACAAAAATTGTTGCAAGTTTTGCATCTTCAATCTGTGCAATAACTTTAACCTCGACAGCACCTTCAACACTTTCTCTGCATGTAAATCAACCAATTAATGAATGCTGAGTTTGATCTCCACATGGAGCTACTCCTGTCAGTGCAGTGGATATATTACACTATGATGTGAGATTTAAATGTCCAATGCGCACATGGCATTGTAGCTGATGTAACTGATAGCTAACGCCTGGTCCCTCGGGGGGGTAAACCCTGAGCACCAAGCGTTCAAAGTTGCATTGCGACACACTTGTACGCTGTCTTGTTCCCCCAGTTGTAATTTTCTAAAGATGACATTTTCCCTTGAACCCTCTAATCAGCATTTTACAAGCTCAGTGAAAACATCTTGTTTCATCCATTCAAATTGTGTCCTACGCAGCCTGGGCCTGCATTCCAGCTGCCTTTTCTCACTATATTCTGCTTTGCTCCACGGGGATGCCGGTTGAATGTTGAAGCAGCTTAGGATGACAGCAATGGCAGGGTAAGGAGGAGGGCGAGATCTGAATGCAAACAGGCGGGCTTGTGGGGAGGAATGACAGCAATTTTTTTTTCTCCTTCCAAATTTGACTTTCCTTGGACACGTAACTCCTATTTCCTTTTTGCAAAGATGATACGCTTTCATTTTTTTTCCCCATTTATGTAAGCAGAGAGAAGTTGATTTTCAGAGAATGATGACAGCAAGAGATGACTGGTTGAATAGTTAGTGAATATTAGAGAACACATGACAGTGGGACCGGGTTCACTGATGATGTGCGGCGCATGATTTCTTGTGTGTTTGTGTGTGTGTCTGCAGGATGTGTGTGCACTCTACAGTATGCGTAACATTGTCTTACTTGAGATTATGTATGCCATCCGGAGTTGCGGGGACATTGTATCTTCTCATGTACTCGTGCATCTCAGGGAAACTCTTCTTGACGTAGTCCTCTGCGCTGCTTTCTCTCACTGTGGCAAATCGAAATCCCTGAGAGGGATGGTGCAACTGCAGGAAAGAAGAAATCAAGCCAGATGTTACCCCTTAGACAGCATTGAAAAAGCTCTGATATTGATTAATATTGATATTTTTTTTATTTTAGTCTGTTTTTCTCTTTTCGTCAGTGAGTTTTTTTTAAACATTCAGATGCAGCAGGAAAGTTCTGGTGAAACTTTGTACTGATTTACTTTTTTTTTTGCTTTGCTTTACTGGAACTGAATCTCAATATCCCTGCACTTTTTGTGATTCAGAGAGTTGGTGAGTTGACAAAAAGCATTAATTACCTCACCCCTATTGCCCTCACAAGTTTAATTAAAGAATATATTTGCTGAATTTAAGTTTCAAAGACTGTACTCACACAGAAGAAGGGCTTGTCTCAAATTCAGAAAAAGACACCTAAACTTCTGGTCTCCACTTTTAGCAAGTGAACATCAGGGACATGTTCGAACAGAAATTCCATGACAGCCTGCTAGTCATCATGAACACAAGAGAAAACTAAACAACCATGTTTGCGAAGACAGACGAAAAATAAGCAATGATGTACCAGAAATACACAAACAAAAAAAAGGCAAATTAATTTCAGTTGGTGGTAAAAATGTCTCACACCTGGGAACTAACATGTCACTATTGTAATCTGAGCTGATGAAAAATATGGAAAGAAAATGTATGTTTTCCTTTGATTAGATTAAAGCCCAGGAAAACATATTTCTCTATTACATTAGATCGCCATGACTAAATAACGTTAAAAAACCCAAATATCTTCAGGTACAATTCATCAAGGGTTTAATACACAAAACACACACTTTGACTGTGTGGTTTGATCTGACTGCAACAATCCAAAAAAAAAGTAGAAAAAAAAGAAAGAAAGAAATGCAGAATCCTCTAACTTTGGTAGAAAAGAGTGTCTTTCATTCATTAAGAAGCTGATTGAGAAAATAAGTTTTCAGAGCCTTTCGAACTCTTGTACCTTTGGGTCATGTATCCCTGACAGTTGTTCATAGGTCTTCTCCCCGACCATGACGGCAGCTAGATTAGCAGTGTAGGTGGACAGACAGAACAGACAGAAGATGGCCCAGAGGTTCATCAGCAGGCGGCCCGTCCAGCACTTGGGCGGCTTGATGGCCACCGTCCTCCCAAACAGAATGGCGTAGCACACGTTGAGCGCTGAGGAGAAGGAGAACACCCGGTCGCGGTTGCGTCCGCGCGGCGTCATACCGAACGGGCTGTGCCACTCGTACAGGGTGAGGAAGACGGCAGTGACATGGAGGGAGACGAAGATGCCGAGCCACATGGACCAGTGGAGAGGCCACATGAAGGCACCGATGGGTGCAGCTGTGTCTCGGGTACGAACCTGGGAAAGGCGAGGGGACAGAAGGATTGGAAACCTTTTATTACTGATATTATAAAAGTTAGACACTGGTGTCATTTTCAGACTTTGTTGTTCTTAATTTCACAGGTTGTTCATGTGTAGAATAAGTCCCCCAAACTCATTTTGTTATATGTCTTGGGGATCCAGTGGAGTTAGGACTGGAAAATCAAAAACAGGTGTGGACAGGATTCAGACAGTAATTACATCTGTTATATGCAATATTATCTTATGTTGTTTGCCACAGCTGTTTCAGTGTTGCTTATTTGCTCATCACATATTCAGTAAATTATTATACATCACCTTTTTTTAACATTTTTTTTTTTTTTAATTGGAGCTGGGAACTGAAACAAAATCAGGAGTCTCACAAAATGTCACAGAGACAAGATGAGATACTATAATTGGTGAAAACTGTTCCACGGGGAAGCAACAAATTCACCAGCCAAACATTAATTGGACAAAAAATGTGCTTCGTGATCCCAACAGCAAACTGCTATCAAATCCAAATCTACTGGCAGAGGTGCTGTTTGTGACACTGTTGTTTGGGAGGGAGATACAGTGAAATGGGAAAACATAGATATTAGGCAAGACAGCCAATGTAAACAAAGCAGAATATCTCCCTCCATAGTGTTGGCCATTTATAGTAATTATATAGTATAGTAGTAATAGGGCCACCCTACTCACCAGTCAAGCCCCATATGAGGAATTGCATTAGAAAATAATAAGGTGGATTCTTGCAGCAATAAAATGGTGCCATATTGATACTGACCACTGGCATACCAAGCAAGTGAGCTGAGGTCAGCGAGTGAGGAAGTGCCAAAGAGTAACAGTGAGATAAATCTGTGTAAAATGAGGAAAAAATAAGAGAAGAAGAAAAAGAGAGGTACTGACCAGAATTCCCAGGCTGGTTGAGAAGAAGGGTGAGGTGAAGTCAATGACTTGACTTCTAGCTGAATTAATGCTAAAGGATGTCACTGCCAGGTGGGCGGCGCCACTGAGCAGATCACCCACCAATCCTGTCCAGCGACCGTTCTTGAGCCCTCCATACTTCCCATCGCCTACAATATAGAGGTCGAAAGTGAAGCCCATGTCCTCTGCCAGCTTCTCCAGCAGGTCAATGCAATAACCATAACAACACTTCTTGTAGTCCGTGGGAACGGATATGTTAGGTCCCGCTAGATTCTGGAAAAGTCTTTGCAACACCGAAGATTCGTTGGTGAGTGGGTCGAGGCACAGCTGGCCCGCGGGACACATCCCATCCCCATCCACCTCACGGGTGAATACAAACGGGTGCTCCACCAGCGTCACCACCCGCATGTGCAGCCGTGTGGATCGGCGCCAGTCACCTCCGCCCCCAGAACCCTGATGGCTTGGCCAGGCCCCCTGGTCCATCAGGACTTTCCCCCTGCGCCAGCGTCCCAGGCGGGTCCAGGTTGGCTGGCCCAGGGGGTCCAGCTGGAGGGACCAGATGTAGTGATGGGCCTCTGAGATCACATTCTGGCTGTGACTGTCTCTGGATATAAAACCGCTCTGGCCTTCGAATGATGTGTTGGATAGAAATCTGAGGGGAATGGGAGGAAAGGAGAAGAAAGAAATAAGGAAGGAAAAAGAGGAGAGAGGCAGAAGGTAGATGAGAGAGAGAGAGAGAGGATTGAGGAAGAATTTGAGAAAAAAAGATCATTTTTAGTCTTTCCATAAATAGACCTATGGACACAGTATATCTGGGTATTTCCTTCCTTGCATGTGTGTCCTTGGAAATAACTGAAAGAAACTGCAGACAATAGTTTAACAGATATCTCAAAACAAAAAAAGAAAAAAAAAAGATCTTGGATGGGTTCAAGGTTTTAGCATTGGTTTTATATATGTGTACACTTAGACTTGACATGGTGACAAACTACACAGCATACATATCACAATATGTGCAGCCAAAGTCAGACTGGGTTTAAATGTTTCTTTACTGTGGGCAGAACACAGTGAAGACTATTTATCTCTGTTGCCTACTAGTGGTCAAACGTATTAATGCATAGGAATGATGATTAATAGTCAATAATTAGTTTCATGCTACCTGCAACAAATCATATACTGTTAAGCAGCTGATTGAGATACATTCATAAGGACTTTGCTCCTCCAGTTCCCATTTTTTTATTTTCAAGACACACATAAAAGACTGAGTTAAATATTTTAGTTTTCAATTAAAGGTTTGATGTAGCTACTACAGTAGCTTAAGTTTACAATTACTTTACAAAAATCTCCAACAGTTGAGAGAATTAGTATTACAGTAGCAAACACTAGTGCAAAAGTGGGTCATACAAGACTGCATGCTTGAGCTGCTGATGCCATCAAACCAGAGGCAACACCACAAGCTTTGCTTTAGGAATTGTAGATGTTCAAACTCCCCATGATTCGGAGTAAGCGCCTCTAAGGATTCTTATCAATGACTTGAAAAGTTGAGTTTGACAGTTCAAGTTTGACCTTGACAACATCTGTCAGTTCCATTCAGTTCCGGGGTAATCTGCTAATAAATGCCGCGTGTGGGGAAAAATCCTGAAGGAGCAAGTAAGTAGACCTTGAGTTGAAAGCTACAGAAAGATCAAAGATTGTCCTTTGGGTTAAAAAAAAGTCTGGGAACAATCGAGGTCAATAATTAAAACTTTTACTTGGTTAAAGTAAGACTGCGGTCGCCTGTTGTAAGCACTTATAAACTGGAAACATCAGTCCCTTCTGTCAAAACCGCATGCTTTGTTGACTCATCGATCCACCTCAACCTGCTCCCTGACAAGCTTTTCTGTAGCAACGTTATGCTACACTGCCTCCAGCTTTTGTAAAGGTAGAAACAGGTCGTTGTAGGCATTTAATAAAACGACCAGTATCGCTGTTTTTCCTGTGAACACAGTGTCATCAAAGACGAACAGTTATTGCAAGTTAAAACTACTCAACAGGTATCCCAGTCTGGTTGACAAAACCTGCAACCTAATGACCCTACTGGTGTACTTAAGTTAAGTACTGAATCAAATTTTATATTCTCTGATGTCAATGTGTACAGTTTATCTTCTTTATAAATGCTGGAAGCCAAAACTGTCTTTCAAACACAAAGTTAGTGCATGGAACATAATTCAAATACAAATATAATACTTGGTCATTTGCCATCAAGAACACCTTTTCCAGATGTTTCAGGATTTGTGTGTGTTACTGTGATTTACAGGCTTAAATGTGTGATTATATTTTACCCTCGGTTAGTTCATAAAAAAAATAAAAAAATCCCAATTTAATGGTGTAACACCAGCACCGGAGAGGTGTATTATCTTGGTGGCCTCAGTGGCTGTCTGGAGTGTGTGTCTCTGTGTGTGTATCTGTGTGTGTGTGTGTGTGTGTGTGACAGGATAAGACAGACCGCGGTCCAGTGATCACGCCATCTCTCTCACTGAGCCATGCTACTGGCTGTCTGAGAGTGTCAGATACCAGAGGAGACGCACACACTCACACCCACACACACGCTGAAAACACACACACACACACACTTGTCCACTAGAATGGATATGTTTGGATGTGAGAAAGAATGCCCGCATCCATTCTGCGCAAGTAGATGCACACCTCTTCCATATGCCTTCAGGAGGCAATGATGTAAATGATGCGACCTTTTCCGAAATGTCTCTTTTGTGTCACCTTGCTCCCTGGAAAAGTTCCGCTTTCCACCACCTTGTCTACTTTCCTACATCTTTAACTGGTGTTAAGTCAGTCTGACAGCTCAACTAGTGCGTCTGAAGGTCAGTGTCTTCACCGCAGCTTGTAGATGTTAGAGCTGTGTCTTTCTCCTCATTGTACACAGAGGAAGTGACGTGCTCTCGTTCATTCCTGACAGCGCAGAAGGTGTTGTGTGTTAAAAGTGAAATGTCAAATTTTAGTAAAAGGTCACATATTGTAATAGTTAATCATTCGTGTTAAGTCAAGACATTGATAGCATTTTAGTGTGTTTCCCTGTTGGAAGCTGAAGTCACGGAGAGTTTCAGACTAATTCTAACACGACATGTCGGCAGAGTTTTTCATGATTTCGCCTGTGGTGGAAAGTTGCTCCTTAGAAAGTCAGACGTGCTCTTTTTCTCTCAAAGGTCACCACATTGCTCTGTCCCACTAAAGCATGCTACAACAAACATGGATGATAATGTCCAGGTTGAACAGGTAGTCAGAGCTGTGATTCTACACGTGGATTTTTAAGGGACCGTTTTCTCTCCTGCAGGTAGAAGACACGGTCCACAGTGGAGAGACGACACTGGCTGTGAAGCAGAAATCGCTGCCACTCCACTCTCACGTAATCAGAACCTCAGGGTACTCATTACGACTGGGCTGGATGCTGATTGGCTCCGCTCATTAATGAACTATACTTCCTCTAATCAGAGCAGGTTGCAGCGGTTGACCTGACACACCCACAAGACTGCTACGCCTGTGATTAATTGCAATGTTTGTGAACTGAGGTATGGTTTAGAAACCAGAACACATGCACATGTCACCTTCACAGTCTGGAGGAAGCAACTGTGGCAGTGGGGAAGTCATTTCCTGTTCTGTGTTAATTCATCTTCAGTGGTTCGAAAGTACTACACAGTGAACTACTACATTTACACAAGTAAGTACTAAAGCACAATGTGTTGTACTTTATACTTTCGCTCACGCCACCCATGCCTAGGGATGAGCCGGATACTCGTTTCAGACGAGTATCCGTTACGGATAAAGCATGTTTGACGAATTCGATTATGATACGAGTGAAATCCGTCAATATCTGTGCTCGTGCTGAAGTAAAATCCTCATTGTGTAACTGACTGTCTTCACGCTCTGTGATTGGCCAGTCACACACAGCGCCCGCCCCTCCCTACACAGACACGTCTCTTCCACAGCCTGTATGGTCTCTGCCGGTCTCTGCACGTCTCTCCCAACATAGGCGCGGTGCATTTGACAAGACAGAGCTGAAAACGGCTCGCGTCGCGTCAGTAAATGCCTCCGCTCCGGTCCGATTTTTTTTTTTTTTTTTAACCGTCTGATTGCTCTTAGTTTGGCTGGTAATATGAAGTCAGTTGAAAAACTTTGCTCGTACTGAACGCGGTGTTTTTGAGAAGAAGTGAACAAGGCTGACATATTATTTCCCTGTTTGCCATCACTGGATGTTTGCATGAATCATGAAGTTCACACAGATCATTAAAAAATAAACAGTCTCACAGACCATTTACACACATACACACATGTAGCTGTAGCTGAACATACAAAGTAGCCTATATTAATATTTTTATTGTATGTGGCTGCATGCAGTATCTGACACATTCTCTCTGCAGTTCATGAAAATAATATTATAAATATTATTGAGATATACTGTATATAGGCTTTGAATGCAGTAGATTAGCGACTTCTGATCAATCCATATCAATTTCAGACTTAAAATAATGTACAGTTTTAAGCCTCACCCATTTCTGCACTCACTTCCGGTTTAGGCCCCGCCCACTCCGAATACAGATACAGATACAGATAATGTAGATGGTTGAACAGATACGGATACAGATACAGATAGTGGTGTACTCGCTCATCCCTACCCATGCCTTTTCTCACACTGACTTTTCGTCTTTGCCTCCTCTGATGTATTTTTTTTTTTTCCCAAGTTCAGACAGACCGAGGCGCAGAGCATAACAAGGTGAAGGCAGCATCATCTGTTTGAAGCAAAAGCATGTACAAACAAATCACTCGTGTTCCAATGGAGCAGCCAATTACTGATGATGGTCGAGCAACAAACCTGAGCCTGATTAGAGCAAGACTGGAGACACTGTGGTCTTAGATCTGTTTGCACTTTGCAGCTCACTATCTGTGCAGTTATACTAACATCAGTCAAGATTATCTTTATGGGGGTAGAGTGTTTTTCTGTGCGTGCACGATTGAGTGGCTCAGAGGTGGAGGAGATATTCAGGAAAGTATTAATAATAGACTGGGAAATAATACTATTTTACTGTTATAAGTAAACACCCTGCATGCAAATACCACTTGAGTAAATGTGTGTAAGTATAATCAGGAAATGTTCATAAATTATTAAAAGTAATAGAACAATGCAGAAAAATATCCCATGTGACTGTTAAACAATCTGTCTTATTGCTCATGCATTCATGTTAAAGCAGGATTTTGCTGTACTGCACTTGGTTGATGTGAAGCCCTGTTTTGTATAGGACTGCAACTAATGATTATTTTCATTATGAATTAATCAGCTGATTTTATCCATTAATCAACTGTTTGCTTTGCAAGCATGACAAAACTTGATTTCTGCAAGCAACTGTGCAAACCTTACAATTCTTAGAAATGAACTGAAATAACTAAAATAACCAAAAGGAAACACAGCAAATATTAATATTTCTGAAGCTCGAACAGTGAAGTGTTCAAAAGCTGCATTTGCATAAACTGTTGGGTAGTTTATTTTATAACAAAATATTGTATCTCATAAGCTCCTTAAATTTTTTGCGTGTAAAAAAATTGTAATTCATTGTAAAGTAATTTGTAACTAGAGCTGTCAGATACATGTCGTGAAGTAAAAGTGCAGTATTTCTCTCTGTGGAGTCGAAGTAGGAACTAACAAAAAACAGTAAGTAATACAAGAAATTTGTACTTGTCTTCATGTATATTGCACAGTCCTAGACTCTAATTACACAGAGTGTGACTTTCACAAAAGCTCACTTACTGTTCAGTAAAGAAAAGTTTGTTTGGCATGACAAAACGCTGATACTAGTGCAAGGACAGGTGCGTGTCGGATACATCAAGCCTTTTTAAGGACGCAGACTATCAAACAAGACCTTGACTTTCTCAACATTGGCTGCTCCAGCACCTCCTACACTCAAAACAAAATAATGTACTTTAACTTCATACACTGTGACATGACTCATTTCCACCCCACGAAATGAAAAAGAATAAAGTGATGGCATTTGAAACAGAGGGGTCTTTTAAACTGAAGAGTGACGTCTGGATGACTCACATCTATTACAGAGGAAAACAAATGTCCCGTCCGCCTTGTGTTCTGTCCTCATAAAATCCAACAAGATTTTGAGCACAATATCAGGTATAACCACAATGCTGCGTTTATGAAAATGGACAACAAATGAAAACAGGTGGCAGTGCACTTAAATTTTCATATCTCACATTACTTGCAAAAATATGAATCAACGCTAAACAAGATGTTTTTCAGTTTGTATCAAAACATCTTAACACCAAAAGATGCAAAAATAAGCAAATGCCGCTGCCTTTTTAGATTTTGAAAGCATCTGCCAAGAGCATCCCTCCTTGTTAAACCAATCCCTCCCTGAAGCAAACAGAAAGTGTTTTACTCACATTGGTTCAGGCGATGCAACCCTCAAAGGAGACATTTATTATATAGCATCTTCTATCTTTATAGCTCAGCTGGCTGGCACATCAGGGTACTATCCTTGGCTTTGGCGGGCATGCATCACTTTAAAATGATTTTTATCAAGAAGGGTTGTCTCTGGTGGGAAGAAAAATTGAATACGATAAGCTGCTGAAATTTGTTCAGCCTATATCTTATCTGTTAATACAGGACTTTTGCCCCCTATAGTTTATCTGTATCAACATCTGTACACACGGGTTATTTATGCTATTTATGTGAAAATATCTTTCTCTCTTTATTTTCCGCTCTGTCTTTCTCTTTCTTTTTTCTGCACCCTGCTTTTTCTCTTAGGCTGCTTTGTTATGACATCTTTTGCCACCTACCCAGAAACTCTCCTCCCTCAGCTTCTCAGTCTAGTGGCCAAACCTTATCAGTCCCTCTCACAGGTTTACACACACTATACAGATGTCTTGGAACAGCAAACACTGTGTTATTCTTCGTCCTTTTAATAGGAAGAGCATAATTATACCATACACAGATCATGTGTAGGTGCAGGTCTAATGCCATGCATGCTGGTTCCAAAACACAAATTTATAAAAATGGACAAGGTTTTGATCCCAGTTTTCACTGTAACATATATCATAGCATATATGTATACTGTCTGTTACAACTTTTTTTTAAAGATACTAACTTGTTGAAATGTAAGTTCATAAAAAAAACAACTAATCAATCCAATCACTTTGGAAATAAGGCAGGATATAAATTTACTGCTTGCTTAATCCCTCCCTTGTACAAAGATGTTCCAGCCATAAGATAGCAGCTGGATTGGCACATCAGGTCTGTCCCTCTTTGGATTTCTCTATGTGCTGAAGCAATGTGCATTCGGCTGTAGTGGGAGAAATGTAGAGTGTCATGGTGGTTTCCATTTTTGTAAAAGGATGTCCAGCTTACCTACGGTAACCTGACCCAGCATTACCTCTAAGATCAACATTTCATACTACGTTATTTTCATGTAAAAAAAAACAACAACACATATTTCAAAATTCACACAATAAAACAGAACTTGTTGCTTGTCCAAACACATAAAGCAAAATATCAAAGCTTGACCGGTGTAGCAACTTCGATGAAACTCAAAAAGTCAGAAGAATCGTGAGACCCTGCTTTCACAGAGTGTATTCATACTGAAAATCGAGATAAAGCAAGCTTTTGCTCTTCACAGGAGGTTTCTGTCCTCGCTGAGCTTGCCTTAGGACACCTGCGTTACCCGACAGGTGAGTAACAAGGGAGGGCAAGGCTGCTTGACACAAGGTAATACTTGTTCCTAGAAGCTGTAATTATCACACTACTACAACTAAAATGTTACGATATTTTACAGCTTTTCGGAGCCATTATGTTGTGCAAGTTGAAATTTTGCCAATTGGTGGCACTAAAGGAAAGGACACTGATAACCATTAGTTAGCTGGACAATGCCTATGTTTCATCGCTTTTAGATTTTTATATTCTTTGCAGGATAAAGACACATTTCTTTTAAAACATTACACATTTTGGTCTGATGATTGCCAATATGCAATTGCAATTTTACAGAAGGAAAACAGGGTTGAGAGGAAAGAGTCTTTGCACATAGCAGGACACAGGGTGTGCCATCACTTTGCTGCACTAGATAAATTATACTCCAGCGTCCCTCACAGCTATTTCCTAAACATAATGCTAAGTAGAAGAATTTTCCCACAGGACCCACTGAATGAATGACCAGACAGTGCAGCTCTCAGACTGCTCAGCAAATGGAACTCAGTGATAAACAGACAAAAAAAAAGAGAAAAGGATCTGGGGTGTGAGCATCAGGACGAAGCCCTTCCTGATCGTTCTTGGATCAAAGCCTGAGAAAGCAAATGGGAAAGGGAGATGGAAAGAAATTAATAATAAATCAATAAATTAGCTGAGCAGACTATATGAGTAACTGATTAACTGTATTTGAAATAAAGAATATCTGATCATCTCATTTTTCATAATAGAATGCTAATCTTTCTACATTATTAGATTAGACTTGTTTCATTTTTCATTCGTACCATAAATTATTTATGTCAGCATATTTAGTCTATAAATATTCTAAAGATGCAGAAGAAAATTGACCTGGGGATGTTAAAATTTTTCCTCAGTTGTGAGAACTGGCATGATTCCCTTTGAAACTGGGAGTTTCGAGAATCCATCGTTCATACACTCAGACCACTAACACACCAGCTAAACATTACACCACAGCTGGCTGATTCGCTTGCTCTCTCTCTCTTCCCTGAAGCAATTTCAGTTGTGAGCTATGTGCCCACTCGTACACATACATAGGCTGTGCAAACACGCATGTCACGCTTATGTCATTACCTACACATTTCAATTGTCAAAATATATTATTTTAAATATATATAGGCCTATTAAAAAAAATCACAATTTCCTCATGTAACAGTAAAATGCAGTTAGAATGATCTTATTGTCATTAAAGCTAGACCATTTTTTCATACCTGCAATTTAAAACAGTACACAGCAACAGTTTGCCAGTTTTGAAACAGAAACCAATGTAATGTAATGTTGGCGATTTCAACTTCTGCTGTTCAGGGGACATTTTGTGTTTCACTCCTATGTTCTGATTTGAGAAGAAATAGCACCAAACTCCAGCTCCAGTACAAGCTGAATGAGTAGAGCAAAGTTTTAATTAGGGGGTTCATATTTTTTCTTTGTGATTAAGCCTGATACGACAGATTTCCCCCCCCCCCCAAATAACAACATGTCATCCATTCCCTGCTCTCCAACCCTGTGAAAGTCCTTTATCTAACACCTGCACCTGCTCTCTAGTTTGATCACATGGCCAGGAGCGAAACATCTGGATACATATCTGGCCAAATTGCTTTTGCTCTTCAACTTGTCACCTGTCTTTGTGCAGGTGTGATGTGGATTCTGTTGTACAAATTAATTAGACCTTGATCTATAATCTTGAATTGCATTTTTAAAAATAGCTCTTTAATTGTTATTTGCATAAATCAGCATTTCAAAATGTTTCTAGGCATTTAAGATTTTATTTTGTAAATATGTTTTACTTGTGCATCATTGCTCTTCACATAGAGTTAAATGCAACTTAAATGCCTTTAATTAGCCTTTCATTTTTCTCATCAGCTAACATGGTGCCTTACTTCCTTGGTCACACTGGAACTGGTTGAGCATCTAGCTGGTGGTTTCTACGATGCCTCACCTGCCATAATCTATGTTACCATCTGATGACAAACACCTCTATATATCATCAGATGTCCCCCCGTGTGACTGGTTGATTGCCTGGCCTGCGACTCTGCTCTACAATAAGTCCATAATAATCACGCAACACACTCCCTGGAGGTTTCGATGTCCAGCTCGAGAACCGCTGCAGCCTCTCAGTTGCTCATCTGTCACATGCTTTCTGGCTTCAACACTATTGTGGTGACAGTTCCCTCCAGGTCAGGTCATCCACTGAGCACCTGATACCACAGCTCTCACACAAAACCAAAGGCAGTCCCCCCCTCACTGCAACTGAAATGTCTGACATGACTGAAAATGACAGCAGGTTTAATGCTCAAACAGCCGTTGGCATTGAAGGGTTTAAAACAAGGGTTCACAATGTGGGGAGCCGGGACCCCAACGTTGGATAATGGAATCTTAGGTTCACCAGATGATTAATGAGGTAAGAAAGAAAAAAAACTATCTGTAACTAAATGGATAATTTTACACTAATCATTTTGAGAAGGGAACATTGCTCGCAGCATTGTCACAACGAGAGGCCATAAATAGACACCCTAACTTCATTTTTTACGGGTCAGAAGCCAGAAAGTTTGGGAGCCACCGGTGTCGAGGAGGGCCAACAAGCTCTTAGCTGAAAAGTTATACAGAAACTAATCTTAATATAGCCCAGAGAGGGATGCTTTTAAAGACGGCCTATTTCACTTCTATGTTATAAAATAAGCCTTTAGTGCTGTCTTCAAGTGGTGTCAGTCTTTTTTCTTTTCACTCTTCATAATAGGTTGAAACTGGTTTTAATGTCTTTTCTTGCAGGCTTTTAAAGGCCTTTTGAATAACGGTTGATTATCTTTAAAGAGGTCGAGGTACAGACTTGTCATCATCAGCTTTTGAGAAACATTCATTCTCTGTCACATTACATTAGTTGTCTTATTAGCTTCATGTTGGTGAGACTGTGTTACTGAGACCTGCTGAAGTTCAGCTTCCGCAAATACAACAACAATTAAAGTCATGTAACCGCTGAGCTAAAGGCCTGTTGATTGATGATTTTCTAATTGCTGTGTCTAATTAGTTCAGTGATTTTCTTTGTCGCAACTGCACTGTGCTGTCACGGCGGATTGTTGGTAACAGGTGGAGATTTTAAAATCAATGTACTTTAGCTATAAAGTAACTCACTCCGGTCGTTCACACTCCTCCACCAGAGCGCCTGTAAAATGCAACTGTGGGCAGTGACATAAACTGGACTGAACAACTGTGACCTGCTCCTGCTGCCACCTTTTTTAGCTGCTTGGTTTGGAGACAAACATCTTCTATCTGTCAGCTCCTCCTTGTAACACCTGCTTCTCTCTTCACAGAACCAGTGCCAACGTTTGACTAACAGCTTGCTGTAACATAAAGTCCTCTATTCTGCTCTTGCTTTTCAGGGTGAAATCTCGCAGTTTTGAACATAAATTGTAACTCATGCCATATTTCTTAGGCTGTTATCTGTGTATATTCTTAGCAGATATAGGACAAATGAACTGAATGTTGTTTGGTGTGATGTGTTTATACATTTATTCAATTGAGAGTTCTCCTTACACCACCTCCTTGTTGATAATGTCAACTCACGTTAATCATTATAAAACTTCATAAAATCATTGTATTGCATGACAACAGCGGCTTACACTTAAATATTTCATATATAATATTGGGTTGCCAGTTATAACCTCTCCTAATGCATCTGCATCCACTTCTCATCCTCAGATCTCCAGCTGAGCTCAGACTTAATAAAAACATTATTAGAGAATAATATCAAACTTTAATGTGTCTAAGCACTTCTCCTAGGTCTAAATGTCCAACAGCCCTGAAGCAAAAAAATAGCCAAAATTGCTTTCAAAATATATTTTGTTTGACTTTCAACTTTCATGTGCAAATATCAGCTTCTTCCTCCTCAGAACTTCTGGACAGTCAACTCCAACCTTTCGCCTCAGCCTCAACTCATTCATACGTCTCCCTCTCCCTCAGGCTGTCTCCAGTCCTCTGCCATTGTACGGAACATTACAACTTAATGAGATAAGATAAGATAAGATAAGATAAGATATTCGTCCCTCAGTGAGAAATGGGACAGTCTGAATGTTTAGCCTATTTTGCTTGTTGACAAGCGCTTAGTGGAAAACAAGGTGAAGTGTAAGAAGAAAACCCATTGAAGTTGTTGATTAACAGTACATAAAGAAATGTCTTCAGGATGTATGTGAGATGGAAAACTATGAAACAACATGAGCACAAGAAACACTTTCAAAGGTGCTCGCATCCACAGGTGGTGCTGCAATGATACAGGTGACTCAGTGTATCTAGCCATTAAACAACATTGGATCCACAATCAGATTAAAGATCATTTGAAAAAGAAGCAAAGTTTCACACTTTGCAGGATGAAAGTTAATGGTAGCGGATGATGATCATACCCTAAATCAAATCATCGCCAATCTGTATAACCTAGAGAGACATATAGAAATTGGAAAAAAGGACAATAAATCAATTAATCCCTGTAGCATAAATGCGATGTGGCAGTCGAAACAGTCCCACAGCTTTACGGAAATTGAATTAGGAAAAAAGGAAAAACAACAGAACACAGCCTCTCTTTATCTTTTGCAGGATACATACAAACATCTATCCTTTCCTTTTTCCCAGCATCCACCGCTGGCTATAGCATATCATATATCTAACACCTGCAGTTGTCCCTGAGCCAGGCATATGGCTGACTTTTCCAAATCCCAGGGGTGCATAAGAGTGTGGATTAGACGCAGGATCCAACATGAAAAACTAAACCTCTCCAGGCAAATCCCCGGCCTTCACGGGGTCAACGACAGGGCTCCTGACACCTGTGCTTTGTTCCGTGATATGTAAAACACTGACAAATCAACACTTCATAAGCAGCTTAAAATGAACCGTGGAAATGTAAACACAATCCAAAATCTCCTCTAGCACCCTCCCAGCTCATCACTCTCAAATAATTATCTTCCTGGGGTGATCATTCTGCTGATTCAGGTGTTTTGAGGAGAGTCTAGCTAAGAAAGGTCAAATTCTTATTCTAATGCCGTGGTGTGTGATCACACACTCTTCATCGCCCATATATCAGCAATATAAAGTACAGAGGCCCAGCTGCAGATTACTGCACTCCTGCTACATGCAATTTATCACACGTTATCATTTTACCACACGGCCGCAGTTATTCAGCGTATGATATATAATGTGTTCAAATACACTGTGTGTTTGTGCCTGTGTAGCTCTGTTGTGAATACGTTTCTGCTGCAAATTCCCGACTGACGTTGCAGCTGGACTGTGATCAAACATCTGCACAACATGAGAGAAGTACAATAAAAGGATTATAGAGGAGCCAAAGTAGGAAGCAGAATGGCAAACATAAACAGCACGATGGAGAGAGAAGGTAAGAGATGTGAACATATACTGTTATTTGTTCTTAATATTTAACTGCTGCTGTCCTCTGTGCTGCTGTGACATGTGAATTTCCCCACTGTGGGACGAATAAAGGCTTATCTTATCTTATATTTTGTTTTTAAAATGAGCACAATGCAAAACAAAGATTTTAGCTTTGAAAGGACTTTACTGATGTGTTAGTACATTTTGCCACCTGTCTCTACATTTTTGCTGATTAATGCACCCTACGCATTTTTAGATGTATGTTTAAAAATGTTACAACAGCTGTGATTGATATCTCTGTATTTATAATGGATCACATGACTATTGTGAGCCTGCGACCCTGCAGAGGAGTAAGTGGTAGATAATGGATGGATGGATGGATGGATGGATGGACTATTGTGAGAAAGGGGTCAGAGAATTTTCAGATAAACAGCGTTTTATAGCATTTAGAGCTTTCTGTTCTCCAGCCTGCAACTTTCTTGTTTTGGTTCTCATCATATTTATCAGCATCGTTTTCAAATGTAACAGGCTGCTGCAGCAAAATAGTTCCAAAACCCCACTGTAGCCTGCATAACCAAAACCATACAGCAGCCAGGTAAAGTTAGCTAGTAGCTAACATTTAGGACTTAGCTGCTAAAAAGCCAGAGCGTTCCCTCAGGAGATGGTGGAAGCCAAAACAGAGCTAAAAAGAAAGTTAACATTTTCAAGCTGGCCAGACAATTAACCCCAAGCAAATGCTAATGTTCCTCTGTATGTGTTTGCAGGGGCAGGTTTAAACTGACGTTATGTAATCATATGGACATGAATGCAAACTAAAAGATGCCAGGAGCACAAAAAAATATGTTCAAATTTCTATAACACAACAGTTTGCAGAATGCTGTTGTGTTAACTGTGAACTCAAAGTATGCATGATTTGTGGCCTAAAACATACTTTGCCTTAAACCTATCACTGTCCTTTCCCAGCATTGTTTATGCTGCTCATCATAACTTTAATGAGTTTGCTTTTTTGACAGACATGCTGGTATGTCATGTTACTGAAACAATTCTTTCATAGTGTACAAACATCATCATCAATCAACATCATTCAAGTTCACTCCATTAAATTTCAAGAGAACATGTGTGTGAAGTTGATTCCCTACCTTGCCAAATATTCCCCCGAGCTGCCGTTGCTCTGTTGTACATCCATACAGTTAGTAGTCCCAGGTATGAGTGCCAGGGTGGGATTCTCTTGGGCTGCACTGCCCACGGCTCGAGCGACCAGCTCCAGTGAGTCATGGACATAGTGATCCAGAGAAGGGGACCCCATGACCCCGTGTGCCAGTAGTCCCAGGGGCAACCCCTCTGTTCTCAGCTCGGCCACATTCTGGCTGTCCCCCAAAACCCAGTGAAACTCTGGGAGCATCATCCGGGTGGCCAGCGTCCACAGACGCCGCACCTCGCGGATCTCGCACCCGAACGTCACCACTCCCGTTACGGATGATGGCTCTCTCAGGGCCTCCAGCTGCCGCATGAGAGCTTGCTGCTGGTCCAATTTAGACGAGGAAGTGGATGATGAAGCCGAAGACGAGGCAGAGGGGGAGAAATAAGGTAAAGACGACGACGAAGACGACGACGAGGCCTCCGCTCCTGCTGCCACACCTGCTGCCACTCCTGAGTATGATAATGAAGACGAAGACTGTGGCGAGGTCGAGGCGGCAGTTGTCAGATTGACAAGAGTACCCAGGTGGAAGCGGGTGTTGTTCTTGATGAGGACGAGGAAGTCGCTAATGTCCCATTCCTGACAGAGCAGAACACTGATGTCCCACCAGCCATTCATCATCAGCAGGGAATAGAGGAGACGGGACGGTGGGGCCTCCGTAGTCCGCATCGCCATTTGGAAATGGAGAGGATTCTGTGGGGAGATTGTTAGAGGGGGAATGGGTGTAATGGGAGATGATTTGGCAAGCGGGTATGAGAGGTTTACACAAAGGAGGAGGAAAAGGTTAGAAAGGTGAGAGCGACACAGACAAACAGAGACAATTAGGTGATTTGGGAAAGGGGGAGGTAAAAGGTGCATTTACAGTGAAGAGAATGAGTGTAGAAGGGGAAGATGGATTTAAGAGGCGAGGGAAGGAAATGGATGGAAGAGATATGAGGGAGGCGCATGGGGAATGGGATTGGAGAGATGGGATAGAGATGAGGGACAGTTAAACAAATAAACAGGATGAAATGGAGGAAATGAAAAGGTAAGGGTGATGGGAGCGATAAACAAGTCGTGATGGGGAAGACAAAGGGTTGGCGAGGGTCAGTCAGATTTCGCAGAGGGCAGAGAGATAGGAGAGAAACATTAGAGGAGGGTTTTTGGAATTAAGATTGAAAGAAGGGAGAAGACCGCGAGATGGAGAAAATAGAGCAAAATAAGGGCAATGGGAGGAAGGTAGTGGTGGAGGCGAGGTGCAACGTTAAAAGAGGGGAGAAGGTAAGAGAAGAATAAGAATGGGAAGGTGGAGCAGCAGGAGGGAGAAACAGATGTAGCAGAGCGGAGAAGAGAAAAGAGAAGAAAGAAAGACAGAAAGGTTATAAATCTAACAGTAGAATTACTTTCTATCTTCAAATTCAATTTGTTCCTGGAGAACAAACACAGTCTGTTGGATATAATGGATTTCAGCCTCCACTTACCTGCTCCCATGAATATCATTATTCACATCATAAGGAATACACTACATCTATTTTTATATGTAGTGTGTTTGTATTTTAAGCGACGCCTCGAAGCTGAAGAGGCTCAACTCCGGGCCCCGTTTCAAAGAGGTCTTTCACGTACTGTACTTTCCACATAATGTAATTCACCCCTCTGATTTGCGATTCATAAATTTCATCAGTTGACTGATGAGGCCCGGGCAGATCAATGGGCAGAGCANTACATAAGAAGCTGAGTGCTTGCCTGCTTTGTAATTTGGGAAATGGGCTTTCTGTCAGGGATGTTTTAAACTGGCCAATACCACCTTCAGAAGAGCAAAACAATATATTCCGTTAAAGGATCGTACATTACATGTATTAGCCCATCAGTGACAAGCTCTCTATTCTTTATATTGCTGCTGACCATTCCCCAAACTATATAGTATCTTCTTAATATTGATTTCCCACCTTCCAGGCTGCAGCTGGTTTCACTTCATTTCAGTATGTTAAATCACCTCCGAGAGCCTCTAAATTTCATTCTGATAGCTAATCCACAGTGAAAAGTCCATTACCTTTCTTTATTTTTTTGGCCACACCTAATGCAGTTAATGTTAATCTTTGTGTTAGGTTGCAAGCGGGAACCGATTTCAGATGTGTCTTTGGATGGTGCCAACCCAGGAGGCAAATAATAAGCAAATGTCGACAGCGAAAACGCGTGATTGTGTGAAGTTTTAGTTCAGCGACTGACTCCCAAACCTCAGAATTTTACAAGGAAATATTGTCACTTTACACTGTACTGTAATTAGTATTTTTATATTAATCATTGTGAAATTACCACATATAATAAAGTGAAAGGTCATTTCTGCCCCGAGTGACAAACTTTCAAGCCATTGCTTTTACTTTGGCTCTCTCTCACTCATCAGCATGATTTCCAGATGCAATGGGCAGTTTTCAGTATAAAAATATAATACATCCACTTCACACTATCCACCACCAAACAGCAGACAGACATAAGTAACTTGTGTACAAAGTGGAGCATTTAGTAAAGAGTCTGATATTTCCCTCCTTCATTGACTTGTCATGACCCGGCTCCAGGAAGGACAAAGAGGAGAGGACCACACTTGATCAGAGGAACTTAAATTTTTTATTAACCAAACGTAATTTAACAAAACAACCTAAATATCTGGATTAGTACTAAGAGTAATGTAATGTGTGTGTTTGCGTGTATGTGTGACAGAGAGAGAGTTTGTGGATGAGTGGCAGCTAATGTATAAAAATGTATAAACAAAGGAAACCATACAACTTAACCAAAATCCAGGTCCAGAGGGAGAGAGAGAGTGGCTGATTCCAGTCAGCTTATAAAGCTGATCAACAACCAGCACAGGTGTCAGCCATCAGCTGATGGGCTTCCTGTTCTTCTCTAAGGAAGCCTGAACTCCAGGCAACCAAGACAGCCCAAACAGGAAGTTCAGGGGCTGTCACAGACTGATCATTTAAATCAGGGCTTAAAACATAATTGCAGTTTTATAATAAATTGAATATAGCTTGATTTTGTTTTTATTATCTTTTACATGAAATTCCTTTTGAATCTTTAACTACATATTTGCTTCTTTCCTTTTTCTGTGTTTATTGTATTTTAACTGCAATTTTAACTTAATGTCTTATTTTCAGTGTATTTTCAGTGTATTTCTATGCCCCATTAAAGCACTTGTGTCTGAATGGTGATGGATAAATAAATGTGCTTTTCCTCAGGAATTTGTAGAGATCAAAAATAGAGCTAAAATCAAGTGAACGTTGGACTTAGAGTCATCAAGTAGCCAGAAACACCAAAGTAGCCCCAGAATGTTTTAATGTAATGTAAATGTAAAGATGTGAATGACGAAATACTTTCTGGCATCAGTTATCTCTCTTAACCAAGCTGATCACTCATTTTCATATAATACTTAAAACACCTTTCTGCAAGGTTGGACATGAATCTTACAAGAAATAATGTACACCACAGAAAATGAGTGCCAGTTAAGAAAAATGTGCTGGTTTGAAGATAATTGACTGATACAGGCAAAAACACTGACTCGGTCCACTGACTCACTCAGACCAGTGCAAACCCACTGTACTCTACACATACAGCGTGTTGCACATGCAGGATGATAGTAAGCAAGAAAATCAGAGCCGTTATGATACCAAGGGATGACACAATCATTCCTGTAACACTTTAGATAAAATTAAATGGGCTCCATCAGGCTGCATGAGCCAGCAGATCTACGTCAGTGTACCTTGGCATACTGTCCCCGGCGCACAACATACCAGCCACCCAGGCAATCAATTAGTCATGCATTTGCTTGCATGCACTCACACACACACACACACACACACACACACACACACACAGAGCTACACACACTTAAAAGGCCCTCAGCAACTCTGTTTAATTGACTTTACAACTTTTACACAAGCTTTGCACTAAAAGTCCATTAGATTAATCTATTGGTTAATTTCATTTATCCCATTAATCACTCTGCCCAATAGGCATGCAAATAAGACAATTATTCATCTGCTTATTGCATGCACGTGGATGGATTATTGCTGCGACAAAAGCACCAACAAAAGCAATAGCACGTGTTTTATTTCAGATTTAGAAGTCCTGTGTCAGGGAAAGAAATGGTAATGCAGTCCACAGGGCATCCGACCCTCACCTCCTCTCATCCCTCAGGAGGATTGGAGGATTTATTCTCAGCTGCAGCACTCGTGCTCTGTGATCACCATAAATCTGTAACCCCCCCCCCCCCTTTGTTCCTCATGTAAATAAACAGAAGAGATTTTGCTAGAAAGTGCGACTGCCTGCTCTCTTACATAAATACAGAGGTCTGCTGCTTTCGATGCACCAGGAAATCCCAGCTCCGTTGTCACTGTGCTCTCTTTCATCACTCGTCTCTCTTCAAATATATATTTTTTTCTGTGATTCCCACAGCCAAAATATATTTGCTGTGAGTTTTCGTGCCAAGAAACTTGCTACCCTTGCTGTATGGTAAAACTGCAGGGACTGGCAGAATCAGGAGCCAGTGGACAAATCAAATAAACTAGTAATGACTTAGTTATTGATCTTTTCTTGATTAGATGATTCATTGTGGGGGGAAGTGTGAAAACTGATTGAAATGGGTTTCTGGCATCTTCTTTTTTTTTGTTCAAGATTACAGAAGTTTTCTTTTGTCAACATATAGAAGCCTGTCCTATTCTGTCCTTGCAATAATGACAGAAAACTGATGATTTGGCAAAAAAAACATTATACTGCAAAGGTTGCAAAATGTCCTGGGGGTAGGGGGGTCTCACTATTGTTCCTTTCAGAGCAAGAAATCCCTACAGCCCCAAATCCATGAAGACCTACCCACAGCTCATTCATCGCACTGACCTTCTTATGTCAATGCCAGCATTATTTATGGAGGGACAAAACTCCCTCCATAATCGGCAAAGCCCTATCATTCATCTGTTATCCCTGGATAGATGCTGAGGACATAATTACCCTGATATCCTGATCAGCGTAATCTTCAAATTAATTTACCAGCGTCTAATTGAAAAGATTATGCCAGGCTTACTATGTGTACCTCTGTACACAAGTGTGTTTTTTTTATCTTCTCAGAACAAATATTCATGACAAAAAAAAAAACCCATCTCTGACTTCTTACTATCATCCTTCAATCTCAGAGTCGACTGTCGCTTAGCCCTAAAGTCAAGATGAAGAATCCAACTATTTATTGACATATTGACAAATGTTCAAGAAACCACCATTCTGAGATACCTGGCACACTGTATTAGTAGGTATGGCACATGATAGCTAGTACACATACACACCCCCAAACACACAGGTTGGACCAAATGATCATGAAAAATGACTCTACTTAAGTAATTATTGAAAACACTACAAATGTCATTTTAAGTGACTACATGCTGAGTAGAGGTGTTTGTCATTAACTCATACACTGCAGTGTCAGTGGTATGACTGTTGCTAAGTTTGAATGCACAATTGGTATTTCATCACTGCTGCTTTTGTCACGATCAATAGACTATTTGGGTTTGTCAGTGACTTAGAGCTTACAAATTAAAGGGCTGATTGTGATAGTTGACACTGACAAATTGTGCTTACTGGCATTCAATATGACCCAATTGTGAGACAGCGTTTGTAACTGTGATGAAGTTTTCCCAAAAGCCAATGACGCACTGACACTTTGTGCACTCATATCTGTACATGTCAAACAAATGGCCTCCTTGTGTTCAGCTGAAAACACGTTCAGACTGCCACACTGTATACGCCATCAGTTGTGCTTATATTACAAATGCACAAACAAATGTATTCTAGCACAACACCATGAAGTGTTGAACTGCCAAAAAAAGATTTGACTCTAACTGTCTACAACAACTGAACATGATAGGCTCAGCAAAGGTAGGATGTGTTGCAAGACCTCTGCACACTGAATTACCTGAATTACTGAAATACCTCATGCCTCTATCTGCAATTTACACTGCACGCCTTCACATTCCACATATAGTTCTGTTCGACATAAGGAGGAATATCCGCAACACATTTTAATGCAAGAGCACATATTTGTAGATAATTGAATTAAGCAGCGACAGGTTTTTGCACATATGCTTCAAGCTGCCAGTGAAGATGCTGTATCTATTTTCCACAAGCTCCAGTGTTGCAGGCCAGCATGGGATAGATTTCCACTTCAAAACTAGGTCCTCCTATCAGAGACAGCTGGTCTTTCCCAAGGAGTTTCCTTTCCCCAGGAGTTTCTCGGTCCCTGGCCTTTTATATGCTAAATTCTCAAGTCTGTGCCGCTTCCAAACCCCCGCCCCCCTCGCCACCTCCTCCCAACCCACCTAGTCCCTTTACTCTGGGGTCACTTTATCCTTTGGTCCATAAGCTCCATATTGTCATGCAGCAGCCGCATCATTTCGACCCTTACGTAACAACTCGTGGGCAGATTACATTATCAAAGGTCGCTTGCTGATTCATTACATTATACAATTTTGAACAGTGAACTTCCTTTAGCCTTGATTAGGAATAATAGGCATGAATAAAGCAAAGGTCAAAAGAAAGGTCAACAAATAAGCACTCATTAGATCATCTAAAGACATTCAAAAAAAAAATCTCGCATTTTGAAAACCCTATTTTGGGAGAAATTGCTGTCAGCCTTCAGTTGGGATTTGCTAGCAAAACTAGATTGAGTCAGAGGGTGAGTTAAGCCATTTCTCTAAAAGTCACACATTAGCACTGCACAGTCTGTTTGTATGGCTGTCTATTTCCCAGTCAAATTTTCTGCCTGTTTATCCTTCCATCTGTCCATCCAACCATCTATGCATCTGTCCATATGCCCACCTACTCATCCATCCATCAATCAATCAATCAATAAATGACTGTTTGTCGTCTGTTTTTTTGCTTTACCTACACCTGTTATTTCACTTTTAAGAAGCGGTTTGACTTTAAACACCTGCTGACTCCTTACAGCAAAATGCCTCCTTGTGCACAGAGCAGGAAATTAGATATTACCCTGGAAACACACACACACACACTACGGCTCAGTAGGTGGCAAGTGTCCCAGAGCCCTTCAGTCTAACTAATGGTCCTGATGTGTGTGTCTCTCTTTCTGTGTGTGAATGTTGAAAAAAAACAATGATGCTCTTTGCCCCTCCCAGGATGGTTGTGTGTGGAAAGTCAAAAACACACACTCTGACTGCTAGTCGTTGCTCATTGATATGCAGTAAGTGCCCTGTTAGTGCCACCTAATTAAAGAGGTTTACAGTGTCTAGTTACACTAAATCATTTTGTGCATGTGTCTGCTTGTGTGAGAGAGATTTCCACCTGTACACACACACACACACACACACACACACACACACAAATATACTCAGCAGGTGTCTTTTCCGGAGAATGGTTATTGATGAACCATCCCAGTGATTAATTTAGAGTGTTTACACTTTTGACTCATTTTCCCTCGCTCTCATTCCAGCTGCAAACTCTACTCATAGTCTTCAATTTGTGTATTTGCCACAAGAGCAGCTGTTATGTGTTTTTTTTTCCAGCTTGTGAAATTGACTGTGCTCGCGTCTCGCCTCCTACCAACCGTCAAGGCTGATTTTCATTAAAAGCGAGGGCAATCTTTCTCTAACCTAAACCTAAAGTGGTTGCAGTTGTCTAACCATAAATCCATAAGGGAGGCAGAGCAGAAAACGTTATATATCATTTTGCTTTGGAAGGCTCCTGTGCTGTATATGTGCGGGTCACATTGCCTACAAACACCTCATATCTCCAAAGTTTGACAGCTTGTGTACCTACCCAAGCCATTTTAAAGATTAAAGCTAAATTCTTTGGATGGTTGCCAATCAAACACGGCAGTTTAACCAGGCAAAAAAAAAGTGACATATTGAGTCATTAAAGATTTTATTTAAAAAAAATGGCTTGGGAGCATTTCTCCAAAAAAATGTTCTTACTTTTACAGAATGATTGATAGCTCTTGGTTAAAACAAAAATGGTTGCTAAGGCAGTGTCCATTTCTTTTTAAACAAATGATAATGCCACCACAGATTATATAATATTTAGCTGTCGTGCCAAGTGAGTGTATTGTTTAGTAAAAAGGACTCCAGGTAGTCTAGCCAAAGCTTTAGTGAAGTCATTTAGAGAAAAGGTGGGAAAGATTTTTTATTTTACCTCATTGCAAATTACTTCAACATTTTTTGTATGGTTGACATGCTGTGTGATATTCATTGTGCATTCAACTCTGGAACAGTGCTATCAAAAGTGGTATCCAACTTATAGGTGGCTCTGCATAAATGAGGTTTTCTTGCACAGACATAATAGAAGGCCTGGTCAGAGGTTTGACTTTAAATTGCTGGGGCTGCTCACTGCAAGCACCTTCACATGAGCCTTCACATATCCACATAAAGCACTACTATTACATCCTATAATTATTAGTGGAGGAGTTGAGGAAAGGGCAGTTTATCAGAATCAGTTTATTTGGCCAGATATGTGTATGACTCTGGTTGCTCTTTGCTCTTTGTACTTACACATAAGTAGACTGAAAGACAAGGTTAACATAGCATTTTCCTCCATAACCTTCAGTCAGTAGTGCAAATAAAGAGAGACAGATTTATAATGCAGAGTGCAAATGTATGCAGAAAAATGTGCAGAAATAAATATGGTAACACTCTGTAACAGTTTATCATGTGTTAAGGAAATGAGTTCGATTAACATATATAGCTACATGTCAGCATGACTTAGGGTTATCTTAAGCAGTTACTGTTATGGGTGTGTGAATTCATCTCAGCTGTCCAGCTAATGAAGAAAGAAATGAAGCATAGTACCAAACTGATTCTTTTACTACACTATATTGTGCTCTCTCTCTCTCTCCCAGCTGAACTTCTGCTGTATGTACACACAGTTTGTTTATGCATATATCCCCTCAGGGCATGTGCTGCAGGGCGCACTGAGCCTTCAATCACATTTTCCCTTGTAACCTTGTCTATTAAAGAAGAAAGAACAGACTCTGAAAACAGACACCCAGTGCACACACACATACACACACACACGCTGTAGATTTCAGCACCATGGACAGAGCCATCTTGCCTCCTCAGCTGCGTCTCAGTCTGAAGCATCTGCAGCTTTTTTCTCTCCCAATTTTAAGGCTTCATGTGAACATCAAGAACATCAGCTTGTCTCACAAAACTGCACTTAAGCCTTAATTTGGGGCCATTTTAACTGAGACTGGTGAAATCAATAGTGAGCAAGAAAAAGGAAAGAAAATGCTTCATCTGAAAGAAAAACACACAGAAGTAGGAGAGAAGGGAAAAGACCAAAAACAGCAGGAGTGTGTCTCCTCCATCCATCTATCCAGGCTGTGTCTAATATCTGGGCCACTGATGGAATTAGGCCCCATAAATCAGCATGAACTTATTCTCCTCACGTCTCAACACACATAAATCTATTTGTGCGTAAATTCAACCGCTTCGTGTTATAAATTTTTCCTGAACTTTATCCACTTTGTCACACGTGCGAGGAGTGTTTTTCTTTATGCAACATCTGTTACACATCTGTCCGCTGCAGCTGCACGCAGATGTGCATTGATCAACAGTTCAAATATAACTCAGAAATAACTTTTTTTTCTTTACCTCGCTGTTGCGCGTAAACTCCCTCTGCACGACGCTCACTACCGGCACCTGGAGCGCGAGAGAGACGAACTCCAACTTGACGAGCTCGTCCCGGTTCCGCGGGAAGGCGAGCATGGCCGAGACCCCCTGCACGACCACGGTGTGACACACGCTCTCCACGAAGGACAGCGGGTCCTCCTGCTCGGGGCTGCCCGCGGAGGAGGAGGAGAAGGCGGGCAGCTCGCCGAGTCCGGAGCCGACGGCCATGACGAGCTCCAGGGATAAATTGTAGGGCAGAATTCCGGCCCGGTTCAGAGCCTCCACCGCGACCAGGACCGAGTCCCTGGGTGCGAACACGCGGCTCTCCCTTGAGGGGTTCTCCTCCCTCTGCCGGGTCTGGCTCTTACTCCTGCTGGACCCCCTCTGGTTGTTCACTCTAGTCCTGAGGCTCCCGAATCCAGGCGCACCGGCGCTGCTTCTAACCTGCTCCCCGGCGTCCCAGTCCTCAGAACCGGGGCTGGCTGACAGCAACCGTGGCTGAACGTGCAGCGCCCCGAGCCGGACCGTGTGCCCGATCCGCTTGAGCACCTGGCACGGCTGCGGGTGCGAGAGAGCGCCCGGCGGCAGGAGGACGAGAGCGCACAGGAGCCAACGCAACGGCGGCGAGAGCCCGGTGCCCGCTCGTGCTGCCATTGGGCCATTCATCATCATCATCATCCTCATCATCATCATCACCACCGTCTTCATCATCCGAGCTCCACAGCTGCACCGGACGCCCCGTCCAACCGCAGAACGGCCGAACACCGGGGCCGCTCCGTCGGTCCCCCTCCTGGCCCCCTGCGTATGGCCCTGGCGCGCCTCTCAGACCGGCTCCAGCTCCAGGTCCAGCTCCAGGTCCAGATCCAGATCCAGGTCGAGGCAAAGTTGTGCGTTTCTCCCCGGACACGGACAACAGGCTGCTGGGGCGCGAGATTTGGCACCGGCCGCGCACGAGCACAGAATGATCCCCAAAAGTGCTGCTTTTCATCTCAAAAGATTTTCATCCTTCAAGCCTTTTGATCACTGAACAGGTCGTGGAATCAAATTGTAAAAAATGTCCACATATTCCGGTGACAGGAAGAAAAAAAATATGGAGCAGAGTGTGTAGGCAAGCCCAGAGGAGGAAATGTCGAAAAACAGGTTAATGCGCATCAAACACATTCCCAAACAGTGAAATCCACCACTGGAAACATCTGATGGCTCCCAGAGAGAATCATCCCATTATCATCCAGAGAGCCGAGACAACATCACTTAGTACTCGAGATGGGAAAAAAAAGAAAAAAATGTTTTCCTCCCTTCTTGTTAAACACCCGAGTTGAAGCTCTCCAGAGCGCCGCGCCGCTTGGCTCCAGTCAACCTCTGTACCGACACTTGTACCGGCGAGACCTCCTGCACGAGAGCGCGGCTCTTCTGCGCACGTTCCAATGAGATTTAACCTCGTCCTCACTTCACCCCCCCGCCCGGCAACACCCCCCACCCCCTCAACAGTGACAGGTTGTGAATGAATAAGTTGCATAACGCAAAATAAACAGAAGCAAATAAATAAACACACTGGTGTAGATAGATAGATAGATAGATAGATAGATAGATAGATCAAATGACGTAATAAAAAATATAGGGAAAAAAACAGTAACAAGTCATATTCTCACTGCTCACATCTGGATGCATCATATTCTCACTGCTCACATCTGGATGCAGATGTGCTCATGAGGTCAATTGATTGGACCTTCCTGTGCAGGGCAACGCATCCTGTCCTAGTGGCACAGGAGGCAAATACTGCAGCTGGCTGAATTTACTGTTACTGTTTTATGGAAGTGTAACATCACCTCTGCAACTGTTGTAAAACTCGACAAGCCGTGAACAAAGAACAGCATAATGCATTCATCTATACAGCAACCCTGTAATAAATAATAGGACGTGTAAAGCTTTTTTGTTTATGTCAGAGAGGTGTTGATTCAGATTTATGGTCAGTCTTTTAACCTGTGGTTGCATAAAGTTGCACTGTGTTCCCAACTGACTTATGTGTGCATTTAATACCTGCAATGCAATCTGCACACAGGCCTAACAAATAGTGATAAATCAACACTCCTGTTACACTCAACAAAAGCATAACAAACTGTTACAAAAGTGACATTTATGATAAGAATGTATAAGACTGCACACTTGATACAGTGGATTTATTGAAAGTATGATGTCTACAACTCCACTGTGCAGCTAATTACATTTACACACATAAAACCAGGGTCGCATGTTAAATGTTTTTTGCTCCTTGATTTTGTTACAGCACAAAGTGTCAACCAGCAAATTTATTGGTTTTAAAAGCAGCATAAGATCATGCATAATCTAAAGACGTCAAAAAGAATTGTGCAACACATTGATTAAATGTTATAAAGAAGGATTTGTAAGATTTTGTTGAAGATTTGACCTGCTCTGTGTGTGTGTGTGTGTGCATGTGCGCTCAGCCAATTTAGACAGAACCAGACAGCCACCTGCTCTTAATAAGATTGTTTTATTTAATCATATGTAGGAAACTCGATGAGATCGTTAACAGCTGCTGAAGGAGGGACTGTTTAACTGATGTGACCGGTGTTGCTGTGGTAACCCGCAGGTCAGGGGTCACCATTGACTCAATCAGCAGTCTTGGTTTTAATAGCGACCCAGATTAATGATTGGTTAATTGTCTGATCTAGATTAATGATTGGCTAATGGTCTGTCCTGAAATGAGAGGCTCACCTACCAGGTTATTGGAAGATCAATGACCCCGATCAATGTGATACGGCATGACCTCAAAGGAGGGGACAGGAAGGAGAGAGAGACAGAGAGGAGAGATTTTGACAGGGGAGGGGGAGGAGGAGGTGGTGGTGACCAGAGGGGACTATGGGAGAAGGAGGAGTGTGAAGCGGTGGTGATGGAGAGGAAGAGGATAGAAATGGAAATTGGGGCATTGACGAGAGGAGAAAAGATGATGTGAGGAGAGGAGAGGGAGGAGGAGCAGATGCGGAGGTGAAGGGATGAGGAGTGGGAAAGTGGAGGCAGTAAGGACAGGAGAAGAGGAAAGAGGAGGACAGGTAAATGAAGACAGAACGGGTGGAACGAGAGGCGACACGAGAGGCTGCTTCAGCTGCAGCCTCTTTATTACAAATACAAGAACGATCCTTTTATTGAAGTGGATGAAACAAAAACACAGGGAGGAAGAGAAGAAAAATTGCACTGAGCGAAAGATTCAAGGTGAGATTTAAGAGCGAAAGAGCCATCAAAGTTGTTGTTGCAACAAAAAAAAGCTATTCTAATTTTCTTGCTATTACATTTCGAGCCAAGCAGGGGAACAGGAGAACAGTCACGTGCTGCATATGACTTTCAAAAAGGCTTCAGAGTCAGAGTGCTAATTCTAATTCCAGCTCTTGATAAAGAGAGTTTAATCACACAAAAGTTAAAGATTACCTCTGCCATTGGAATTGAGCTCAGTGGAGGAAGTTCATATTCTGTTTCCCCATGGGCCTTTCATGGGGAATTCATACTTTTTAGGGACTGTGTTAGACAAGAAAAGACAGTAACAGAGTGAAGTTAAAAGTGTATAAAGTTTGTCTTTAATTCAAGCTCAGCATCACTTTTTTCACTGATCAGTGATGTGAAGTGAAACACGACGATGGATGTTTACAGTCTGGAATGTTAATGATATGATCAGCTCTGCACACACACTTGATCGTTCATTCTTCCACAGTTGGCTCAACTGTATTACAGACATTTAGACATTTGTTTATCTACATTACTTTGTGTAGAACCAAATCAGCTTTGTGCAAAATGAGAGCTTGTTGGCAGCACCACATACAAGAGTTTAGCTGCCTCCCTATTTCCTTCAGAGAGAGTGAGATTAGCCAGTTTCTGACAGGAATTAACTTGTGTTCACTCTTTGGGGGAAATAAATGCTGCTTTCTTGTCACAGAGGAACAAGAATAAACTTTTTTTTTTAACATAAAAGTTGTCATGACTAAGAAAAAACGTTAAGTTTCTTTTCTGCATTATGTCTTGTCTCATGTGTTGTCACTTCCTGTTTTATTTTGGTAACTGTCTTCCCTCTCGTCCCAGGTTTCTTGCCCTTCCTTCTGTGTTTCCCGCCAGTGTGATTTTCTGCCCCGCCCTGATTGTCTCCACCTGTTCCCCTTACCTTGTGTATATAATGTCTGTGTCTTCCCTTGTCCTGTGCCAGTTTGTCGTGTCTGCATAGTCCGTCAATCCTCGCCTCATGTTCATTGTACTCTTGTTCAGGTTTGCCTTTTTGTTGATACTTTACCTTATTCTTGCCTTGTTTTTTTCCTCAATCTTGTCTGAGCGATTTTCAGTTTAGTACTTTGTCCTTTTACCTCTGTAGAGTGATTTTGAGTTTTGCCTTTTTTTTCATTAAACATCTCTTATTTTGAAACTTTGGTCTCGGAGTCCTGCATTTGGGTTCAGAACTAACTCAGGCCTTGTCAAAAGTTCACAAAACTCTGATCAAATCTTACCCTAAAAATGCACATATGTTAAAATCCCAGCTCTGCCTTTGTCTTCTTTCATTTTTTTGTTTTCCATCTCGGCGGCCTCTTTGTCTCCCCGTCCACTTTATCTTCCTGTTTGCCTGCCTCTGTTTGTATCCAACAGCCATCGTCCTGTCTTCCTGCTTGCAGGCTCATCTCACATGCCTGTCTGCCAGCCTGGTTGGAACACCTATAAGTCTGTCCTCTCTTTTGTCCCTGTCTGGGTATCCGCCTGACCCCTTGTCAAATTGCATATTCATCCATGTCCCTGTGTGTCTGCCTTGCTTGTCTGACTTGCTGACTATTTCCTTCACCTGTCTGCTTTCCTGCGGGTCTGCCCACCTTTCTGTCGTCTTCCTCTGTCAGTATCATTGCGTAACTGTCTGCCTGTCTGTCGCTCTGCCTGCCCGTCTCTCCGCTCGTCTGCTCACTGTATAGTGATGCTGCAGACTCGGCTGACCCTTACACCTGCCAACCAAATTCCTCCATGGTTCAATTGCTCCCTTCTAGCAGCAAGGCTTATGAACAGATGAAACCTGAAGGCATGAAAAAAAAAATCAAGGTTAGAGCAACTATTAAACACATGGGTTAAAGACGCAGAGATAACACAGACACGGAGCCTTGTGTGCAGCTGTAACACAGGCCACTAAATTCTGTCGTCTGTGAAGTTAAAAAAGGCATCTGATGAACAGAAATGCAGCCTGAAATAACATGTAGATTATTCTTTATTTAAAGATCAGAATAATGTATCTTGAAATCTTTGCACATTTGTCTTGTAATGGGCTACAAATGGATGGTGATGAGTGCTCAGGTAAAGTGTTTGACTTTGCAACTTCAGCATAAATGAACAACAATCTGCCCTTGCAGTCCGACTGACGAGTAAATATTTGGTTCACTCAGGTTTGCGAGAAAGCCGTGATACAGTCGAGGCAGCAGGAGCAAGCGCCTGATTTTAATTATTTAATCCCCTCATCAGTCTGCTGTCACACCTTCAAGCTGTTGCCATAACTTTTAAAATGACCTTTGGCTTCCTAAATGTCATCATCTCATCAAACAGCACTACTGTGCAGAGGAACAGCAGTATATTTTGTACGTCTACGAATGATGTGTCCAAGTATCTTGTAATACATCATACACTCAAACACGCATACAATCAGCACACAAATATCTTATTAGCTCTTCTGCTGTTTTCTTCCCTTTTCGCGAGTCTCAAATGAAACGACTTAGCCAAGCGAGGCAGTTGGTGTTCGAAAGCAAATAAGGAAGGATTTCTGCTGTTTGTCGAAAAATCCATAATTAGCATGCGCTGAGCGATGAAGTGTATTCAGCAGAAATCAGACTTATGTGGTGTATACAAATAAACAATTTAAAGATTTTTTACCCCCACGCCCAACGCTCCCAGAAAAGAAAGAAGAAAACAGAACGGAGGGAAGAAATGACAGACCGATACGCTCGCAATCAATCAGTCCATGGTGTGGCTTCAAATTTTTACAGCGATGCACTGCCAAGGTCAAGCAGCCGAGCCAAAAACAAAAAAAACAATAAAGTTGTTTCCAGTAGCTAATCCATATGTTTTCATCATTCATTTCACAGCAGCTCACACCGAGTATTCAAACAGCAGCGTTTTCATTTCACTGAATTGTTCATTCACTAGAGCTCAAACTGTTTCTGTTCTTCATTTACTGATGAAAAGACCTCACAGGTTTTTTTTTTAAGTGAGAGGGGAGTTCATTTCACATGTTGGACTATATGCGTATTCTCTAAGGGGAGAACAATTTGCATTCAAATCTTAGTCGCTAATAGCTTTTTATGCATGCTATCTCATGATAATAGTCCAAAGAAAATCATGATAAGAATATTTGCATCTTAACCAAAACCAAATCTCAGTTGCAATTTTGTACAAAAAAAAAAATCACCACAAAGACGACTTGCATCCGTTCTTTGAAAATGGCAAGATCTTAATTATCCAGTCTGAGTCACAGAATACACAAAAGGCAATAAAACTGCCTTACATGCTGGTACACACATGCAGTGTAATACAGCAGTGAATAAACCATTCTCTGCAGTTGTGGTGATTTTTCCAACGAAGATAAGGAACAAGACAAAACATAAAGGCTTTCATGTAAAATGGCAGGTTTGGATAATGGGGATCTTCGGTGGTTTCATGAATAACCTTCAGAGATGGGAGTGAGTCATCTCCGGGTCCTGTACTCCTATTTGTGTTGAGACCGCAGAGTGAATGAGAATGCGACATGACAAGAGGGGAAGAGAGAAAATTTGAGGAAGAAAAAAAAAGGTTTTCTAATCAGCATTGAACTACAACAGTCCTTCACTCCAAAGCCCTGTTTTATCTCACAGACAGGCAGTCTCTGTCAATCCCCCTTTGGACTATTGCCCCAGATTACAAAACCCAGATTGGGCAGAAGAGAACAATACCCTTGTTTTCAGCCAGCCACCCAAAGGACAGCGTGGTGCCACACAGACCAGGAGTAGGGGAGGGCTCTGTCCTCTCTCCTCTGCCTGCTCTCACTTTGTCTCTCCATCCTAAGTTTCTCCCCTCCCAATCTTTTTCACTTAGTCAAATGAACGAGAAACACAGCGCTAGGGGAGCAAAAACACACCCGGCATGACAAATGTTACAGCCAAAGAAAAAGAGAAAAACAAAACATAAGTTAATGCACCAGTGTGAATCATCATCTGAATTAAATAGATTTTTTTTTTTTGGTTTTGAAATACAGAATAAAGCTGTAAACAGATAGAAGCGGTGGTATTTTCAGCATATTTTTAAATACATCAACATCATTTCTCAGCAGAAAGAAGTTTGAGGAAGTAACGAGATTGCAGGAAGGTGTTTAAAACTCTTTGATTGGATCATGATAAGACGACCTCTATATCTCCGACTGATGCAGAAGCAGAAGTGGTAGATTTGGGAAAGACAGAAATGAGCCCGGTGATTCATTTCGCTGCATCCATTTACACTGAGAATGTTTGAGTGTCTGAGTGGAGTCCAGGCATCTGAGCTGCGACCCATCTCTCGCACTGATTTTGCAGCACCTGAGATACAAAACTTTGCTTGTGAAGGAGCTGTTTAGCACGCTCCCTTCGCCTTCAGGAAGAGATGATGAAACCGCACCTCTCGGGGGCTGCGTTTTAGGGCGGACGTGTAAGGGTGTCGCTCAGAGGACTGTTGGCTTTGCTACTTTTCTTTCATACGGACCACTTTTTACTTTGACTTTTTTCATCATAGTTTCAAACCGCATCCTGACAGGAGCTAAATCAACCAGTCATCTTCGAGATTTGAGAGGTGTGAACGTCAGCTCTGCAGTCTACCCATAACACCTTTCTCTGCAGTTTGTGCGCAAAGAGCTTTATATGTATCTTTCAGAGAAGCATTCCAACATCTTGCACATCACTAAGTCAGGTGCTATAAACACTTGAATTACATTGAATCACATTTGTATGTAACTAATGGTTTGCTCTGTGATTTCCATGCTAGGTGGTGAACAATTTATAGATATGTTTAATATGAATGTTTAATCAGTTGAAAAGCAAAAATAGTTAATCTGAATGTAATTATGTGAAACAGTTTGCCATTCAAAGCAATTCTGTCACTACATGTATTAATGCTACAATCAGCTGATTGAAAGAATACTAATTGTGACTATTTGATAAGGATTTGCTACTTTGTCGTGTCAGTTTTATTTTGTTTTTTTTGTTTGCATTTTATAAACTAAAGGATCAATTGATTAATCATGAAAATAATTGACATATTAATCAAGAATCAAAGTAATCGTTAGTAGCAGCCCTAGCATGTATTCTGCATGTAATATATGAATTCTGTTCAGCTGCTCACCTCCTGAGAATGTGAGCAAGAAATGAACGTTGTGTGTGTGTGTGTGAACCATCATACGTTAATGTTTATGAAGGGAAGGTTTATTTTTTCATGACATCATCAGTATCAGCACTTGGCTGCGTAGCTCAAAGAATGGGAGATGACATAATTTATTGCGACAACAGGTGAGTGTTCAGTGGTTGCAGGGTGTTTTGCGTCCTTTAGTCGTCCTCCTGTCACGGTTAATCTGCCCATCTTAACAACTCGAAAATCACTTTTACTGCATTCGCGTAAAGCGTTGAAAATCTGCAGTCTCATCCGACATGCCACGTTGTGATCCATACTGTGTTAGGTAATTGCTTCTGCAAACATCAGCAATACTTAATCAATACCTCTCACTCATCTCAGCGAGATGCTTATTACACCAGCTCATGTGCATTTTCATTTATCCAGCAGATGACACCAGCAGAGACAAGAGAATGCTAATATTGACACAGACTAGAAGCCATCATCCCTGTAATGCTAATCTCACGCTGACGTTAGCGTCATGCCAATCGCTGAGGTGTCATTATCTATTACACAAAGGGCAAAGCTCTTGGTATGAACTGAATGCTAATATCGACACTGGAACTCATAATAATCTGACGGCCAAGATGGTAATGTGCTGTAATGCTATAGGGTAAGAGAGCATTTGGGTCATGTCTGTCTGAGAAATAGTCTAACCTAACCTCACCTTTGCACAATGTGCCATACATTGTTATGAAGGTTGCTTGAGTACAATGAAACCAATCAGAAGTAGAAAGTTTGAAATGTTCCTCCACAAAGGATTAGTGAGAGGTTCATTAGACTGAAACTCTGTGAACTGAAAAAAATCCCACACACTGTTGATCACTTGAACTCACTTTATTCAATAATGCCATTTTTAGTACACCTTCATCTGGTGAATAAACAGAATATGCACATGTTTCTCAATAAAGGAACAAAGAGTACATTCCTTTCTTCAAAGTGATGAAATCGCTACAGTTCCACAATCTGGCTTCGTGGTGCAGGACAACTGCCAACTGTGCTAAATAACTACTTTCTGTTTCACACTGGCCTCAGCTGAGGCGTGAAAAATTGAAGAATCCCAGCCCTCCAATGTTTATACATTTTGTTCTAAATAAGATGTAGAACTGGGAATCACCTGCACGGCAATGGGAGGAGATAAACAGCTTGTATACAAAATTATTCTGCAAAGAAGGTGCAGGGAGAGGGGAATGAGGATGGGGCCCTATCAGCCACGGTGAACCCCAGAGGTGATGCTGCCCGGTGAAGATGATGGATTGCTTGTCATGACTCTGACGGTTGTACTGGGGAGATGGGGTGTGAGCCAGCACAGTGCTCAGCTTGAAATGTCCAAGCACAGTGTATGTGTTTGATACAAGGAAAATATCTAATATAATCCAGTGCTTTAATGTATGTATCATGCTGCTGAATGCATTATGTCATGGCTGATTGATTCTGTATGTGTTCTATGTGGTTTTGAACCATGCATGCCAGTGTGACAGGTAGAGCAGCTTTTTAAGATGTATGTGAAAGAAGATATGCATGGAGAGAAGGACATATTAGCCTTAATTCTTAATTCTTAAAAAGATGATTTTTCGGTCTGAGAAATATCCCTGAGAGCCAGAGTTCTTCCATCAGAAGCGGGAAGGTCAGTTCACCGTTGGCAGGTCAATATGGAGAAGGGTCTGTCTGAAAAGAAATGTCAGAATGTAGAGCCCAGGCTGATGGGTTTAGGCACAGTATGGCTGGGAGGTATAGGGGCAAAGGGCTGGATCATGGCCTGGAGATATGCAGGTGTCAATCCCCTTGCAGCGCTGCCAAAGGAGGGGGTCTGCGAAGGGGACGGCGCAGGAGATTTCAGAGAGGTTGAAGCCGACGCCGGCTGCGGGATTCTGTGTTTTAGGAGTGCAGACGGTGGATCATTATTGCTCAAACACGGAGCTGGGCTGGAACACTGGCACACCTCCTTCATATTTGATAAAGATTGCAGACTCATTAAGAACTCCTGTTGTTTTTTTTTATTAATGAGGTTCACACATATTTAAAGAAGCTGAAAATGTGTTTTTATTCTGCCTAATTACAACCCAAAATACATCCTTCAGGCAAACAAATGGAAGGTTTGCCCAAATGAGTCACTTAATGCGGAGAGAAAAGCTCTGACTTCTGACTAAAGGCCTGGTAGGTCAGATAAAGGTACATTTTTATATTCATGTACATATGAATTATCTACACTATACCTAATTTAATGTCAATACATTTGCTTATATAAAGGGTCTTAAGGCCTCTAAAATGAGCCGTGGGCCTCCCAGTTGTTCCCCAGCTATAAAGTAATCATAATAGTAATTACTTTGTGACAACTTAATCAAGCACAAATACAGGAATACACATGTAGCCAAGCAAAATAATATAATAAATAAACTGAAGCAACAAAGACAACTAAGCCAGAGTCCTTATGTGAGATGAAGCCCTTAACATTATGTAATAATACAGACAAATTTGCAAGTAATCTAATTTCCCCTCTGGCACACTAATATGTCTATGTAAAAGAAAAGCAAAAGAACCCGACAAACAAACAATAAATTTTCTGTTGTTTTTTTTTATCATACCAGTTTTAGTGAAAGGTTATCTTGGGACAAAACACAAACAGATTTAAGAAGATTACTTTTCCTAGAACAGCATTCATAAACCAGATTATTTTATACAACATGTCGGATTTGACCGATTTAAAGGCATACGTATAAGTGCCCGTGTTGTTGACGCTCCCATATGCTCTACCAGCAGTGTCAGTGTGCTCGAGAGTCGCTTCTATCACTGCATCTGACCATCACACACTACCTTACTGTTTTCTGTCGATAATGAGCGAATGTTTATCCAGACAGATTGTCATTCACAATAAGCACTATCCCATCAGCTAAAACCAACACAGCTGTCTGAGATTGTGGACCCATACCCAGAAATATTTAATTGGTGGGTAAACTCAGACTGAATAAAACCACACCACTAGTGTTAAAGGCTTTGGACATATGCTGTACCAGGGATAAGATGGCTGTCTTATCTGTACAACTTGCATTAGTACAACATGTAAAACCAATCTCCCCCAGATTCTAAAACAGAACACCAAAGAGCAAGTGTGTTTTGGGGGCTGTGTGGCAAAACACTCCTGGCCCTACGCCTGATAATCTGTCTATTAGTTAACCTCCAAACTTCAACATATCTCCCCACATGCTTTTTTTTCCCAGCAGCCAAACTCTGAGCGTTGCCAGAAATGACTGTGCACACTATGCACTGGAGAGAAACTGCACCTCTGCCTTTGAATCGAGGGAAGCAAAGTCGATTTTCTACCCCAATTTCTCATCATTACATACAGTCATTTTCACTAAAAATAGATGCAAACCTGGGCGAGCGCAGAATTACACACACAAACACCTGCGCCGGCAGACACAGATGCCAGTTATTAGTCGCATTCCGTAATCAATAGATTTGACTGGTTAGAGCGGCGTGCTGCCTCACTCCCACTGCGTTATTGTGTTTTCTAAGCCATCTAGGGCAACTTGGTGAATGACTCCCAGCTTGAAACAGAAAATAGATTTTTTTTTTGTCCCACAGAGGTGCTCTGGAAACAGCCAAATGATGAGGTAAACAACAGGAAGGAGCTCTCGGACGATAAGCCGTGTGTAAGCCGTGAAAGCTGTCTGGGAGGCAGCTAAATTACTTTATTCTAATGAGGCAAATGTGGGTGTAGCATGCCACATGAACATGATGTAAGACAAACCTGACAACAATAACCCAGGGTGGAGATGTGCTGGCAGGCGTTTATATTCAATCTGCTATCTAAGATACTGTGGATACTGCGAGGAAAAAGATAATATTTAAGCAATTAACTCTTGAAGCTTTGGGTCATAATATGATAACATGTGACTAATAACAATGGGTAGACTCATTTGCATATTGTTTTGGATGACATTATTTTAGGAAAATACACCAAAAATTGACCTTGTTATAATGGATGATCTGATAATTAATCACATTTAAAATACAGCATAGGCTTTCAACTCAAGCTAAATCCAAATAGGCGTGACTGCATTTGTGGATGTGGGCTGCATCTGAGGAGCATCTGTGCCAAACTTCTACGCAACCCAAAACCATCTTAACAGGAAGCTGCTGAAGCGGTGATCTCCAGAAGTCTGAGAGGAAAACTTAATCAAATCATTAATTGCGCTGCTTAGCTGTGCAAACTTTTGTTCAACACGAGTGGAAAGACAAGTGACATTTACACACGACTGAGCTGCTCAGGAGTCAGTCGGCAGGTGAGACAGAGAGGGATGCTTTGGTTGGGCTGCTTTGCATAAATCCCTTATTACACTTAAATAGGCGCTTAAGTAAAAGTTTTGCAAAGAACATAGAGAGGGTAGCAATCTACTGAGCAGGGATCAGATGAGTCATCTCTCACTCAGCACAGTTAAGGACTCTTCTGACAAAACAGGTGACAGTGTTTGTTTACAATACTGTCTGAACACACACACACACACACACACACAATTCATGCTGTAAACCCTTTATTCAAGTAACCCCGGTTAAAGGCCAAAGCAAACTGCTGTCAACAACATTTTGATTTCGGAGACTCAAGAGCATCAAACAGCATGAACGACGCAGCCAATTTCACATTATCTTTTTCGAAAAAATCCACGTGTGCCTATTGTTATTGTTCGTCCTCCAGGTTCAATTTTCCGATAACGTAACTGCTGAACGCTCATTTTCGACATGCGACTGAAATCTCAGGAGCAGAGCAGCGGAGTGTCCTCGAATGCACCAAAAAGTTTTCAAGCAGAAAACCAAAAAAAAAGACCATATGTTCACTGATGGATGACGTTTCTGGAATCCTTAAGTGAATTTTTACAGTGTACTCAAACACAAGATTTGTAGTTTATTGGGTGAAACCACTGGTATAGTCCTTCAACCCAAATAAAAAATAGCTGGCATTAAACCAGACTACTCTCTGCATAAAATATGAAGTAAACAGACATTTCTCTTATAGGGGGAGTGCATTTTTTTGGCAATGTTTATGCTAACTGAAATCCCCGGGGGCATGGTAAATCTTGACTGAATACATAAATATCATTCATTCTGCAGTCTGGTGAAACTATTCTGTTGTGATTGAGAAGGTTTTGGACCATCTGCGGTCATTCAATGATTAAAGAGCATGAAACATATCATGTACAGTTCAACAAGTGATGAACTGTGAATATTAATAAGTGTGAAATTCATAATCCGTCCGGGGACCGGGTCGCCGAGGCCCTCGCCGTCGACTGCCGCCCGATCCACATCGCACCCGACCCCTACGGTTCCCTCTGTAGGTGGTGGGCCTACAGGAAGTCAGGCCAGTTCGGGCTGGGCCCGGCCGGGCCCCGCGGGCAAAGGCCCGGCCACCAGGCGCTCGCTTACGAGCCCCAACCCCAGGCCTGGCTCCAGGGTGGGGCCCAGGCTGCGCCATAACGGGCGACGTCACTGTTCTTCTTCGTGTACTTTCCATAGGGGTTTTCAAACTGCATTTAGTCTGACCCGTCACCCAGGACCTGTTTGCCTTGGGAGACCCTACCAGGGGCATAAAGCCCCCGACAACATAGCTCCCAGCATCATTCGGGTACTCAAACCCCCCCACCACGATAAGGTAGCAGTTCAGGGGGGAGTGGAGAGGTACTGCCTCAGGTGGAGGAGTTTAAGTATCTTGGGGTCTTGTTCACGAGTGAGGGAAGGATGGAGCGTGAGATTGACAGGCGGATTGGTGCAGCGTCTGCAGTCATGCGGACGCTGTATCGGTCCGTCGTGGTGAAGAAGGAGGCTCTCTATTTACCAGTCAAGGATACAAGCGGCCGAAATTAGTTTCCTCTGCAGGGTGGCTGGGCGCTCCCTTAGAGATAGGGTGAGGAGCTCAGTCACCAGGGAGGAGCTCGGAGTAGAGCCGCTTCTCCTCCACGTCGAGAGGGGTCAGTTGAGGTGGCTTGGACATCTGTTCCGTATGCCTTTGGGACGCCTCCCTGGGGAGGTGTTCCGGGCATGTCCCACCGGGAGGAGGCCTCGGGGTAGACCCAGGACACGTTGGAGGGACTATGTCTCTCGGTTGGCCTGGGAACGCCTCGGGGTCCCACCGGAAGAGCTGGAAGAGATGTCTGGGGCGAGTGAAGTCTGGGCCTCTTTGCTTAGATTGTTGCCCCCGCGACCCGGCCCCGGATAAGCGGTAGCTAATGGATGGATGGATGGATGGATGGAATTCATAATACTTAGAGATCCAAGATCCTTGAGCTGCTACTGACCCAACACCCCATCAAGAGAATGACTGTATTTCTTTTTTTTAAAGTCATACCACCATATAATCAAAATCTGAGAAAGTGACAAAACATAAAATAATCTAAAACCATCAGTGCAGAAAATACTGGAGAATATTGTGAAGCGAGTCAGAGGGCATATTATCACACTGAAACTCCGCAGTTAATTGATATGAATTCATTTATAAAGTTTACTTGGGGGATATGCGACTTCATGAAATAAAAGCTTCAACCCAGGGACACAAAAACTGCTTTTTGACTTTAAATTGCACTTTGAGAACTTTAGAGAGAAGGTCATGGGAATTTAATTTCACAACTTCTCTGTAAATAAAAGTCCTTCTTAACAGGCTTTCAGGGATTTCTAAGGAAAAGTATATAGTCTGTTTATCACACGGCTTGTTGTGGTGACACCTGCCTCTCTCTCTCCAGCCTGAGACTCTCACTCTCTCTAAACTCATGTGACTATTCTCCTTAAATTCTGTCCCCTCAGTGAGTTCCTGCACTGGCACCAGATCCTGTTACCGCTTACCACTTTATTCTAATTCTGCCTGAATACATTTAGCCACATTGTCAATGTTGATTTATTGTTGATTTATTGCTGCCTGTGTTAAATTATTTGATTAAAACATGAGAATAAGATCAACCATGTTGGAAAAATGGTCCAAATGTTTTTTGTACCTGAACTACAACAACAACTGTAAACATGAGTGGCCATGACTGTCATCCATAATGTACAATAATGTATTGTTTCAGATCCCATCACCATCAGATGTGCCTTGGGTGCAAAAGGTGACAAAAAAAACAAAAAGTACATTTGACATTACTCCAACACACTGTGCAGGGTGCACTTGACTGCAGTCTGTGCCACGCCTCAGAGTTCACGAAAACAAGGTCAAAGTAACCACATCTTGTCTAATTGCCCTGTGTTGAGACATAGGTTTGAATTTCAATTGGGCAAATTAGATTCTCTCATTCAAATACTTCAAAAGCTTTCTAGTGACAGCAAGTATAGAGTCTCAATGAAATTGCATATATCACTTGTTTGACATGTAATTAACACTATATTTGGGCGATAGGTCAGAGTGTCCAGGTCAAGAGTCCCAACAAATCTCCATACTGAAGCTGATTTGGGGCAAATGTTTATCATCCATGATCTCACACTCATTAGTCAGCCACAACCTCACCTTCATCTGACTGTAAATCTCCAGGTGAAGAGAAGCAGACATTGTACAAATGACATTACATGTTCACAGCACACATAAAAGCAGCACAAGAGGCACTTCAGTTGCCTAATGTCAACCATAACAATGATATACTACACTGAATGTGACCAGTTATGTAAATGGATCATGAATTAATTAAAGAATACTTCCGTGCCAAGTCGTCCTCACACAGTCTGTATCTTAAAACAATTAGCGGTTACAGTGGTTCCAACAAATTTGTTTTTCCCCTCTGATTAATATTTAAAGTTATGTAAGAAGGTGCTTCAGATTCTAATCAGGTCACCGACTCTATTTGGGGATCCTGCGGCGTCAGTATGAAGCCTGCATCTTATATTGTCTTTATGTATTGTGTTGAATGTTAATTTCCTTTATGAAGTCAGCAGACGGCATAAATACAATAAGACTAACCTCAGCTAGGACAGGAGACACTTGCTTGAATTAGAGTGTACAGTAAATGCATCAGTGCTGCTGTGTGGGTTATGCGCATGCTGCTTCCTGACATCTTTTTGGGGCAAAACACCAGTTAAAGAGTTCAGAGTGTGCAATGTTCACTGAACAAAACCCTCGGTATCAGCCTGTCTCTCCGCGAGATCTGCTAAATAATCCAATAATATTTTGGACCCTCTTATTTCGAGGAGGCACTGGAGTCAGCATTTAGTTCATTTCTCAAACTTTTCTCTATTTTCTGTTTTGTAGAGGGAGGGGATTACTGGCTCGGCAGGGGGGCTCCCTCGCCGAGGTATTACTCCACAAGCTGGCCTGAAATGATCTGCTCCTCTCTTACTGCTACTTTTTTTTTTTTTTTTTGAATCCCTGTTCCCTATTTCTGTATGTCACTCTGGCTGTCTGTCTCTGCACATCTCTGAAATTTATGCTGTCGTTTCTCTTTTACTACCCATTACTATCTTATACTGTATACCCTCCCCTCATCATAAATCTCCCCCTCCTTCATCCTCGCACCATTTACACCTCCCTTTTTCGCTCCACTCTTCTCCTCTGATTTGGCTCTATGAGTTTTCTTCTGCCATTTATCCTCAGACCATCCATCCACAGCACAGTACATGCCATTGTAGAAGAAGGGGGACAAGGAAAGAGCGTTTGTTTTCTGTCTCCACTCCATCACTCTTTGATTGCCCCACTGTGTCTATTTCAGTAATAGACTCATCACAAACTTACAGGGACTTAATGAGGCAGCAATTAACCACCAGCCAGAGTTGTGTGTGTGTGTGTGTGTGTGTGTGTGCTTGCGTGTGTGTATGTGTCGGGTAAGCTGATTTAAATTGTGCACATTTGTGTCCACATGCGCATTTGTAAAGCTCTAATAAGTGTCTCTCTGCAGTGCTTCTTTTGTGTGTGTGTGTGTGTGTGGCCGGTTTAAATTCCTTGTGATGGTCCTCATCCATCACTTCAACTGTTTAAATTATGAGGACACTCTGGCAGAGTAATCCATTACAGATTTCACATCTTGTTATTTCTGTTAAATGATATGTGCTAATTTCAAAGAAAGTCCGAATCATCATAGAGAAGTAAAATGCAATTTGTGATAAATGTCACATTTTCTTCTCATCTCATTACTCAGAGTGCTCAGGCAAAATGTGAATTTGGATTCTGTGTTAAAAGCACATTTAAAGATCATGTTCGAATTTTTCAAAGAAGTAAAAATTAAACAAATTAAAGTGTAATATAACTCCCCCACAGGCATTCAGTGCCCCCAGTTAATCACACATTCATTTGTTGAAGTATCCCAGTAAAGCTGTGAAATATTGGTTTTAGTAGTACAGCCTTAATTTACATGAGAACGGCAGTGAAATGCATTTAGCATTTCGCCATCCTAATATTTTCAAGATTCATAAATATAAACACCAGAATTAAAAATGGCATCATTTTCCATCAGCAGCATCTCCGCCCATTCACCAGCCTTTACAGATGTTAATCAGGTTGGCAGCAGTGGTCTTGAGGCTGGCTTTGTCATTGATGGTAGCTTGATGCATTAATCATCTTATTCTGTTATTCCATAAAAGGAATTAAAGAGAGAAGATAGATGGTTGGGTCTTGGAGAAGCAATTCGTCAAGAATGAATGTGGGGTTGTTTGTGTCCACTCTGTGTTATCCAGTGTTTTTAACAGACTGTCTAACCTTAACTGGAGATCCTTGCCCCTCTGACCCTCAATGTGACAGAATTATGTCCTACCGAGGGCACAGATTACACAGTATAACCTCAGACTATATTAACATGTACAATATTTCTTTATTCCTCTATTCTATACGTTTTCTCCCCTTTGGATTTCTCTCTCAGCCGCTCTCCATCTTCTTTTCATTTGCTTTGAAAGCCTGTTGATCCATAACATAAAAGACAACCCTCAGAGAGCTCAGGCAGTAAGAAAAAAAATTTGATAAGCTCCCAGCTCTTTTTCACTCCGTGGAACTGTATTCTGCTCCAGGCGCTGAGCTAAATGAACCTTGATGGGTCCTTGATGTGGCATCGAGTGGTTTTTAGTTTAGATTTCGAAATACACGGGCCTCCGAGCTCGTCGGCATATCACCCTTTCTAATTGGAAGGAGACGTCACTTCTTGCTCGATTTGAAACTGCTTCCACGTACAAAAACTGTTTTGAATTATTGCTGTTATACTTACAGTACAACACTGATTTAAAAAAGTAGGGACGCTGTGTAAAATGGAAAAATGAACAGAATGCAGTCATCTGCAAATGAACTGAGTTCCCAAGTGTAGTGTAGTAATATCATTATATTACAAAAATCAATGAGGCTTATTGGGTCAAACATTAAATAGACTGTCTTTGTTTTCAATTGAGTATATGTCAAAACAAGATGATCACATTCTGCTTTATTTATATTTTAAACAGCGTCCGAACTGTTTTTACTTTTTTCTTACTTTCTTTTTGCATACTCAGATAAACAAAAATGGCAGAAGTGGTATGTTGCACGAGCCCTTAAAAATGAAAAATATGTCAATTTCGTGCCCATTGACCCATCTTAGATTTCCTTCATTTCAAGAGCTAAATTCGATTTATGCTCAAACCATTCTTTTATGAATGACCATCATGTGCACACGTCGCAATCCAGGTAAAACTACACTTCCCCCAAAACATAACTTTGCTTGCTGTTAGATTTGGGAACAACTGTTTTGATTAGAATTCACCACTTTAAGAAAGTGTGTCCCAAATCCAAAAACGGTTACACCTATGTATACACATCTTTATATTCTTAGATTACCTGTTTCCGAAGGACATTCAAGTGTGTTGAAACATGCTGAATGGCTGACTGAGTTTAAAGTGCTGCCGTGGCTGCTGAGTCAATTCGCTCAATTAACCTGGAACAATTCATTAAGTAAGTAGTCGATGTGGAGATTCACAGATGTCGAATCGACAGACAGAGGGTCATTAGCATAGTAACCATTCAAGTATGTTGTTAAGTAACTTCAGGAGTAGCTGTGATTTTTTTTTTCTGAATGTGCAGAGAAGCTGAAGTCAAAGAAATCATACTGATATTTTCTTCAATCTGCGACTCAACACAAATCACACAACTTCATTTTTATTGAGATGTTGGATCCTGGGTTTGTAATTGTACCAGTAGTTCAGAAGTTTCCCCCTTCGACTTTTATATCCCCGTGTCTATCTCTCTGTCACAAATATTATATAAGAAACACCCTCCCTCTCTGGCTACCCGTCCCTCGGTCTCTCTCTCCTGCAGGGATAAAACAGTGCAGAGTATCAGTTCGGTGAAAGGAGATACTGGTGAAGCTACTTTATGTAAGACTTTCATACACAGACTCTTACACACAACTTTGTGAGAGGACCATTAGATCTCTGTCAACCGCTGCCTTTGACTCAGAGAATCAAAAGAAAAGGAAAATGAAGGAAAACTTAGCAGGTAATGACACAGTATAGAGGACAAAGAGAGACAGAAGAGAACGAGGAGGGTGAATTATGTTATTGTGAGTTTGAATTGCTTCAGAGAGACAGAGAGAGAGAGAGAGAGAGAGAGACAGGTAAACAAAGAGACAGAAGAGGAGGTTTTTCTGCTCCTCCTCATCTGGATGCATGTCCAGCCAGCAGCTTTTTGGCTCCGGCCTCTCATTCAATGCAAATGGGGTTTCCACCATACGGCCTGTTACTGTACTGCTACATTATATTTGGTGAGGCTGAGGCGCCCTGATAACGCTGCACTTCTGTTCTGCCTGCTGGATCTTTTCTCTTTTCATTCCATGATACGAGTGCTGCTCTGTCACTTCTTTTTGTTCGTACACTTTTTCATGATCTGTCCAGCATCCATTTCTGTCATTGTGTGTCAAACTCAACTTCTTCTCTAACTCTCTGCATTAGGCTGGAATTATACTTTCCGCGTCCGCAAGGGCAAGAGGGTCTTTTAGGGTCACACATTTTGGGCAACTCGTAGGCTGCTTGTGGACGTCTGTGTGCTTCCAGTTTTTTGTGATGCACGGCCACTACACTACAATAACCTACAGAAAGTGTAGAACATGTCCTCCAAGCAGAAGAAGTAGTTCCCCGATTCCAAAATTTGTGACGCTGTGTAAAAATAAAAAAACAGAATGCACCAGTTTTTCAATGTGTTCTTGAGCCCCTGTGGTAATATCCTTCATGCAGTCATGTGTTTGACAAAGTGGTGAACCTCTCTCCATCCTCGCTTGTGAACGACTAAGTCTTTCCAGGATGAACCTTTCATACCCAATCATGATACTATCACCTGTTGCCAATGAACCTGTTTACTTGTGGAATGATCCAAACAGGTGTTTTTGGATCAGTCCACAACTTTCACAGTCTTTTGTTGCTCCGGTCCCAAATGGTTTGAAACATGTTGCTGGAATCAGATTAAGAATAAGCAGATATTAATTGAATATAGTGTGTGTTTTCAATTGAGTACATGTCTATGTGTTTTTCACAACAACCTGATTTTGAAAGCTCAGATCTTCTTTGTGGACTCTGTTAAACCCAACAATGGTCTAATTATGGGATTAACACTACTCAACACAGGGTTTTTGCAGTCTTTAAAAATGCATCTTCAAACCAAACTTCATTCAAATTTTCACATCTTTTATATTGTTTATAATCCTGTTAAGCTCAGCTACCATGTGACTAAACAAGTTATTGCTAATCAATCCTTCCAACACTTAAATGTGTGATTTGCAACTTGTGATAAGTGTTGAATTAACATTTAATAATTGGGTGAAAGGGGGATTTTTAGGGACAGAAGTGAGGATAACCAACTCCACAAATACAATCCCAAATGCAACATGGTGATGATTTATATCGCACAGAACTTATTTTACCATGTTTTCCAATGGTCAGTCTTCTTACTCCATTAGGAAGTCTGAGAGCTTCTCCCCTCCAGGCGTGTAATGATAAGGGCAAATGTCTCTGTACTATTGATTAAATAACACATCAGCGAAACACTTAGCCTCATTAGGAGGACACACACATACAAAATGCTTACGCACACACGCGTCAAACACGGCCTGTCCTGGCGTTAAGACTGTCCTTCATTTATATTTCCGCGTCTGTCCCCCCTGACAGGATGAAGTGATGGTGAGAGAGAGAGTTTGTCTGTGTTGAAGGAAGACTTAGGGACAGACAGAGAGGCATGGATGTTTTGTGGCATCCAAATGTTCCAACAAAACTTCATGAAAATATAAGTCTTCATAAACATGGCTGCTGCTGAGGAAAGGTTGTTTCAGGGTCACAATATCAAGTGAATGACCACAGGACGACGTTAAAGTGAAGTCAATAGAGTTTTAATAAGTAATGCAAAATTCAGGAATGCAAATTTGTGTATGTGTGTGTCAGAAAGCTTGTTTGCTTATTTTTCTCGGAGGACAGGCTGCAGCAGATAAGCTGCATTATACACCTGAAGAGATACCTTGACATTATAACTTTTGGATTTTGTCGCATCACTAACTCTACAAGTTCTAATGGAAATGTGTTCAATTTTCTATGATGTTCTTTATTTTGTTATTTACCTCTTTCTAGTGACGAATTTTGTCTTTCATACTGAAGTTGAAGCTATTTTTTTCCCCAATACTGCACTGTGAGTAGGTCTCACACTATGCCCTTCATTAGCCTGTTTTTTTTTTTTTTTAACGTTTAAGATCTATATTTCAGTCATCCGTGGTTCATCTATTCTCTAGATTAATCTGATCAGTGTTAATGTAGTGTCGCCAGCCCATACACAAGGCAGAGGATGCGATTTGGAAAACTTTATAGGCAATTCTGAAGAAAGCAGAACCGTAGGCATAAAAGTGGAGTTTACTCCCCATAAATGTTAATAGACAGAGGCAAAAGCACAAACACCAGGAAGGTTAATAAAAATAACTTGAGGGAAAAACAGCAACAACTCTCCCATAACTATAGACCAGTGACTGACCTTTTACCCTCCCAGCCCCACTCAACAGAGACCTGGCAACTGCTGAGGTAACCGTCAGGTCAGCCAGACTGATATAAGATAGATAGATATATGTACTTTATTTTCTCAAACTGGGAAATTCTTTCGCTTCTTTCTTAAGCTGTCAAAGAATCCACAAACCAAATTTATGATTCCTTTGCTGACATCACAAATAATCCCTTTGTGCAGAGCACTTTTGCCCTTCCTTTCTCAACTTGATGGTGAGCAGTCACTGCTTAACAGACCTAATGATGCTCACCTGTTCCAACTATCACTTAATGAGCAAGTGATCTGCACTCACATCAGAGGAAGAAAAAGCATCTAGGTGACAATGCCTCATGAATTTAACTGCTCATTTGAGCTTTAAAAATGTCTCAAAAACAGCAATTGGTACAAAATACAATGATGAATTAGCGAAACTGATGCTCCAAATTGTTTAGTAAGAGATAATATAGGCTGGAAATGTGCAATTCATACCTCAGTTTTCACACCCTAATGCTACAGCATTGTAACTTACACTTGCTTCTCTTCCAAATAAGTAGTCGAGATTAATAGAGCCAAATTGGACTTGTTTAAATCTGCCCTGCTAATGTTCCCATTAAGCAAATTGTAAAACTGTCTGTAGCGTCAGAAAAATGATCCAACCAAGGGACCAATTCAAAAAAAAGAAACTAAACTAAACGGCCCTAAACTGAGCACTGGAGACATGTTTTGCTTCCTAATGTAATACATTTTTTATATTTGTACAAAATTATTCTTTCACAGTTAACTGAGACACGGTATTATTTATTTTTTTCAGGAAATTGAATCCAGTGTCTGTCACCTTGGACTATGTGACCAGAATGAGGCAACTGATGCCCACTCAAGCACATCCATGACAAATACTTGATTCTTGATTAATTCTTGATTCATTTGTCATCTGTATGTGCAGCAAAGAGGAAGTCTTTTCATGTGATGTTAACTGTGAATGACAGCCAGTGCTGCACAGCAACAGAATGGCACAATGGCTTTACAGACAGGAAATATGCTCCATAACAGGCCTGTTGATGCAAGCATCTGGACAGTTGTGGGCTTTTCCTTGTGGAACCAATCACCTATCAACTAATGGGTCATTTAACACTGAACATTTACATTTCTTCAAGATTAAGCCATTTCTGTTTTATGCAACTGTGATTCCATAAAAGTTGGGACGCTGTAAAAACCTAAATAAAACAGATCATTTGCAGGAAAATCTGACTTTAGTGTTGTTTAGAGCATGGTCCATTTAACATGAGTGTCCATTCATGTTTCCTTTTTTTTTTTTTACCATGTTAACTGTTGCTTAGTGACAAATGTTTTTATATTTGTTCATTGAAAAGCTGCAAAATTTTCTGAGTGCATTCTGATTTTTGTACTTTTTCTGTATTTTTTTTTTTTTTTTTTTTTAATGCTGGGAATGGATTTTTATATCACATTGTTGTTGAAACAACCCCTCTAATTAACTAAGGACACATTTGGAAAAGATCCTCAATAGTTGGGTTTTCCAAATGTTGATATGAATCCTCTGAAATGTTTGAGCTATGGAGCTGGCTCAGGACTTGGCCCGGAGCATATTTGAAACCTGGCAGGATCAGCTCTGTGGTCTCTCTCCGTGATACTGACAGTAATTGATATTCACCCTGCACCTGTCTAGATGCCAGGACAGTGTGTAGGCAGGATGACCTTTACGAAATGGTTTTCTTGTAATAATGACATATTTCTTTCACAATTATGAGATCATTTCTTGATAATTGGGCATGAGTGATGCTGGGATAACTCCAAACTGTTTTGCCATCAGCTCCTCATCACAAAGCCACTGAGTGTTTTTTTGGTTCTAATAAATTTGAGAGTTAGAGGTGCCAAGAGGGAGTTTTGTTCCATCAAGAAACAAACTTGGACATAACGTAGATCTCAATGGTGACATCATACCTAGGGATGGATTTCCTGGCAAATAAATTCCAATAATTAAGTCTGCATGCTGAAAGCTCCCAGTGCAAAAGACAAAACAAAACAAACCACAGAAATGCTCACAAGGAACTGGATGATGCTTCATGCTCTTCATCTGAAACCTTTGTCCAAGGACCTATGAGTAGTAGAACTGTCACATGACCTCTTTAACAAACATATCCAGCACCTAATTGACCTTTCTAGGATGTGCATGTTTTGTGTTTTTTCTGTTTTATAATTTACTCTATACACCCAACTAATGACAAATGTGTCTGCTTAAAGAGTCACAACATTACTATTATCTATATATGATCTATTTATGTTTTTATTGGCGTATTACAATACAATACATGTGATTTTGCCTTTTGCCTTTATCGGGCACGTGACATGGTAATTTCCGCAAAATTTACAAACCTGAAAAATTGTCAAAAATTTTACGACAGAAATAAAGTTTTGTTACGTCTTCCAATAACACTCTAACGTTGAATTTATGAATTTCAAAGCGTTTCAATGGGTGACCTATAAAGGGTGAAGGAGTGTTTTAGCAGATCTGGAGGACGTCCTTATTTTTTAAACCTCCAATAAGTGATTTTTTTTGGCCACATGTAACACAACACTTGTCTAATTTGTTAGCAAACAGTTGCTTTCAGACACATCCAGCAGTTATAGAGCAAGTTGTGCAGTCATGTTTCTGGCCACCTGGTGAATGTAAGTCTTTTAGCTCTGTTTTTGGTCTCTAACAACTCCTGAAAGAAACTGTACCTGTCTGTGCCTGGTGCTTAACAGGTAGTGTTCAGTGGGCTTTTAGAACTTTGAAAAATTATGATGACTGTACCTGACCCAGCTTAATAGATAAACCACCATCAAAGAAAAAGTACGCAGAAAACAGATCATCGTCATCTCCTTTACGACGCTTACTGGACTTGACTTGTGATGGGAATGACTGTGAGTTCATTTATGGTTGTGACTTGGTTTCAATCAAGTGCTGTGCTTTGTTGGGGAGTGTCGAGCAGTTTATTGTAGCTCTTCACGTTGATCATATATTTTATTTGAGCATCCATAAACTGCAGTAAAACTAGCCATGAAAAGAGGCAAGCACAGCACTTCAACAGGGCAATAAGAAGATCAAAGAAGAGGTGGAGATATGGGTGGAGAACAGGGGAGGAATGGATATGGGCAGTGGCACTTAAGATAGATACTCTCTGATTCCTCATCTGATGAGGAGGAGGGCCAGAAAGATGGAGCGATAAACGAGGACAGAGGAGGAATGGAGGGATGAAAGGCAGATAAGCAGATAATGGAAGGATCAAAGAAGAGGGTGAAAGGAAAGGAGACTCCAAGTCTGCATGTGTCAAGGAAAGAAGGAAATCATCTTGAATATTACCAGGATTAGCAAAAAAATTTCTTAAATTTAAGGTCAATTTTAGTTTCATACTAATAACTGAATGAATGAAATGTCTGGAGCCATGCTGGCATTTTAGTGTCAGTAAAGTTGCTGCAAATAAAGTTGAATGTGGCATTTCCCTTTTTAATAATGACATGAGTTCTGTGCTCAGAGATAATATTGAATTTTAGAATTTCCTGATAAAGAATCAGAAAACATAAATATAATGATTGTTACAAGTTGTTGTACTTTGCTTACACAGGCACAAAATAACAGGTAACACTTTATTTGACGCCACACACATTATAAATGTATTTATTTAATGTATTTATACACGTTTATAAGCATATCATAAATATATGTATAATACATTATCTATGTGGGAATTGTCAGTGAGTTGCCAACAGTTATAATGTATTATAATACCTGACCTTATAAGTGATGATAAAATTCTTTATAGTGTGTTATGATTATTGCTATAAAGCATTATGATCATTTATGAGTGATTATAACTATAGTTATACAGTGCTATAATGTCATTATAACGCATTATAAATACATTTATAATGCGTTATAGAGATAGACGTCAAATAAAGTGTTACCAAATAACATATGAAAAACTATTTAAAATAGCCAAAATCTTGTAAATTCACAGATTATATCCTGAGAAGTTTTTGTTCTGACATTAATTTTTTGTTATCGAACGATGTCTCATTATATTGTTGATGTCAAATCTACAGCTGTGTCACATAATTCCATCAAATACTGGAAAAATTCAATCACACACCAAGATGTTTTGCAGGTGTGTATGACGCACCGACCTTGTCCATCCCAATTTACACTTGAACGCCTGATGGTGCTGTGCGTGCAGATGAATAACCTTGAAACTGTATCTATTAGCAGTTTGCATCTTAGAAGAAGCTGCTGATGTTGTACAGCATACAGCAGTGAGGCAGAAACACCAGTGAAGAAATAAGGGATTTAAAGCAGTAAGCTGGAGAAAGCCACAAAGGATATTCTTCCTCTTGCACCCAAGGAAACTTAATGTCTCACAAGCAATCACAGCCCATTTATACAGTCAGTGATTAAACATATATTCACATCCTCCGAGTTCCACCTGGTGAAACTTGTGCTCCATGGGCTGCTCCCTCGTTGCCAAGTGGGTGAATGAGTGTCAACTATATAAATGAAATGCATTGCATCAGGCTGGAGAAAGGGAATGGAAGAATTGCCACCAACCCTGCCCACCAAGCCAGCCATCTGTTCCAAGCGCTTCCTTTTGGCACAGCTTGCCGGCATATTAAAAACGAGACAACATTTCCCCCCCCCCCCAAGATGTTAACCTGCTTAATCAGCCCACCAGCTCCTGTGTAGCCCCACAATGCCCAACTGTGACTCTGGTGTGAAAAAAAAAAACAAAACAAACCCTTGCCTTCCTGCTGTTCATATGCAATGCACAATTACTTTGCCCCCATCTACAGACTTGTACTGCTTACTGTGCAATGTCTACACCACCCTCTGATCTGAGACCTTGCACGCTGTGACACTGTTCACACACTCCTGCTCCAATCTTCAATCCTCATAATTTCTTTCAGGCACCTAATTCTTTCAAGCGCAGCATCCTGGGCCATGACCCTGCAAGACAATCTGCACTTTAATCACTGCAACCGCACAATAAGCCTGACGCTTGGCTGAACCGTAAAGAAACCTAATGTACCCTTAATTGACCTGCCTCTTTTCACTATAGCTGTACCTGTTGTCCCATGCACCATTTGCGTCAGAATGCAGAGTGCAGCAATGCCTGAAAAATAACTGTCCCATTGTCAAGTAAAATGTCTTAAAATAACTTCAATAATAACATAATCACTGCATCACTGTACTGACCACGGGATTTGTTCCCGACACAAGCAGTGACCTTTGACACTGTGTCAAACTGATGGTCACTATTATAAAGGACTATACATATATATTTGCATGTATTAACCCAAGTTCTTTATTATTCATTATTATTCGCAATTTTCAAAGCACGTGATGTGTTGCTGACTTGAATCTTGCTTGAATGGATCAGATTTGAAATCGTGAAAACTGGGGATGAGCGAGTACATCACTATCTGCATCTGTATCTGTTCAACCATCTACATTATCTGTATCTGTATCTGTATTCGGAGTGGGCGTGAAAATGGTTGGGACTTAAAACGGTCCATTATTAAGTTTAAGTTAATTAAGTCTGAAATTGATATGGATTGATCAGTAGTTACTAATCTACTGTATTAAAAGCCTATATACAGTATATCTGAATTGGAATATTTAATTATTTTTATGAACTGCAGAGAGAGATTTGAGTCTCAACAGCTTGAAGTGCAAAATATACACAGGCTATCTTGGTGCAAAATCAAACCTAGTAGACAAACAACAAGGAAACATCAAATAATCAATTTGATTAAAAAAAAAATCATGTGAATTTAAGTCTTTCAAAAGGCTGCAAATGAAGTCAAAGGGTTGTTCTCTTCTTGAAGACACTCCTGTGGTGATTATCTCCCAGGACATGTCAAGTCTCTCTAAATTTTCCCACCGCACTAAAAAAAAAAAAAAAGTCATTAATAACAAGCAGAACCATCCTTTTGTGTTCTTGAGCAAGTAGCAACATCGACCCTCGCGCTCACATTACCAATTAGACAGTGACCCTTGAATTCTTGCCCTGTATCACATGGATTACATCATGCTTCCACAGGTCGCTTCCCATTTGAATTTCTAATCTCGCGAGCAAGCTATTAACCTATGTGTCACAGAAATCTTATCTACATAAACTCCAGACAGCAGTTTTGAAGCCAGCGGGATGAAATCCAAGAAGTACATATATACATATATACACAGCATTTTATATTGGACTAGTGTACCTGAAGCACTCATCGCTATGCTGTCCTCATTTTTAGCAACAACAATTTACATTCTACCCAAATCTTACAGTCACAACGCATCCTTTTGTGACATTTTTTAGGTGTCAAACATAGTCAGTGCTGTCTCCTCCACTTATCGTGACCTGTATAACAAAATCAAACATGTTGCAGATTCTCATTCATTCTTAGCAAAAAAAAGAGAAAGTGTTTCAACATCAGTTTGGTGATTTACATTCTCACAGCAGACATTAGGTACATTGGAGTGATATCACAGTGGTAGTGACATTGGAGAATTTGGATCACATGTAAAATTGGGTTCCCATAGATAACCCATGCAGGCTATTAGTATACAGTACATGTGAATAATGTACATATTGTGTCAACATCAAAACTTCAACTTTCAACATTTTCTGATGTATGAATTAGAACACTGAGCAGGTCTATACATAATACTAATTATGCATAATAATACTATAATTTTGTAGATGATATACTATAATATAATAATATAATATGTAATATCTTAAGAACTTCCCTAATGCAATTTGATGCCATTGCCACTGCCAGCTGAGTTGTACTGAGAGGAATGTGATTATCCAGTCAGGGAGAAGTTGGGTAACTTTCAACTCTTTTTCTGCCTCTGTCCATTTCAGGCACCATGATTTTGAGTTTGACATTCTGTGTATATGACAGATGAACTGTGAACTACAAAGTGTTACTAGTAGTAGTCTGTTTAGTAATAACCTTTATACTATCATGTGTTTCATATAGAAGGAAAGCAGAATGTAAAAAAAGTAGTGCCTAAGGGAGCACACTACTTTCTGCTAATAATCCAACAATGCTACAGATAATGATGACAAAATTAATGTTACGCAGCTCTACAAAAATGACGATTAGTCAGCGTCCGTAATCTCAATACATTGCTCACATTTGAGTAAAGAACTGAGTGTTTATTATTGTGTGAACAGCGAATGAATAAATGAGAAAGTGATGTCAGCAGCTGATGACAACTTACCTTGGAGTATTGTGTCCAAGGTGATCTGCGACTTACGACAGACCGCTGATACATGTGAGAGTGTCAGACTAAATGTCTTGTCGTATGCATTGTGTGTGAGAGATAAAAGTATGCGTCTGTCTGTCTGTGTGTGTCTGTGCATGTAAACGCATCAGTGCGACGATAACCTCGCGTTCCCTCAGCCCAGACAGATCCTAATCCTGCGAGACATGCCACTCCCCATGTCCTTCCTCTGTCTTTCACCATCTTATCGCTGCCACATTCCTTCCCTTCTCTTCCTCCCCCCCCATCGCCATCATCTTCCCACCCGGACCGTCCACCATGAGATGGCAATTACAACTCTGTTGACACGCTGACTCCACAGGGGCCTCCGCCTGCTTTTTCTGTCCTGCAGCATCTGTCTCGCTGTCTGTCTCTCTCTCCCTTGTCTCCCTGCATCTGCATGTTTCTGTCTCGGCGTGTTTCTGTCCACACCTCTGTATTTCTTTTTCCTCTTCCTCACTCAGCACTTCAACACCCATGGGTGTCTCTTCCTCTTTTGCCCTCCCCACCGAGCACTCCTCTGGCTCTTTTCACACTCTCGCTGCACCTTGTGTGCCCCTTTTAACTTTTTTTATTTATTGTTTTCAAGTTTCTTTTTCCTGTCTTCACTTTGCCCAGCTGCAAACGTCCCCGACTGAGTCCATCCACACTGAACTGAGCTGCTGGTTTAATGCCCATTACAAACGCTACGCTGAGTGGATGTCTTCTGATTCTTTTTTTTTTCTTCCATCATCAGGTTTTACTCATCTGACATGTGCTGAGGGCTTTGCATTAAGTCACTGAGATAAATGGTATCAGGCCCTGAAGCACAGTGCAGTTACACAGTTGGCTTTAAGACGTGAAAACCGCTTTATTTCTACTCTTTAGCACTATGGGAGGTTATACAGGGACAGCCCATAGATCTAAGAATGTGTCAGCTCTATCAGCGTGTGTGTGTGTGTATATACGTATAGTGGAAAAAGGCCAAGTTAGTTGGCAAGACTGTGTTCAGTGTCAGCTTTTATTGGAAATCACGCAGTGTGGAGAAAGCACTGCTTTTAGTAGCTCTTATTAAGTGTGGATATAAAACACTATCTTGAGTGGCTGCTGTGTGTACTCTTTTGATATCCATGTAATTTGGCTGTACAAAATGCGGCTGTGTGCTGTGAGAGAGCTCTTATGTCTTCGTCATATGCATTTAAGACTCAAATGCAATAAAGATTATACAAAATATTGCCAAATCTATTTGAATTAAATATAAACTCAAGAAAGAGAGACAGCCCCTGTGGGATCTAATCCCATAATTTAATCCTACTTTTTCAGTATTGACAAACCATTCTCTAACTGCAGACAGCACAAAGAGTAAAACACTAATACAGAGAGAGTACAGAATAAGATAAGCAATAATATCACTTCACTTGGAAGTTGTAGAAGCAAGTTCATTAATTAAGACTATAACTTAGGAGACAAGTAATTTGTGTGTTCTAAATGTGAAAATACACAAAATTGAAAGTGAATCCTCACATAACAGGAGGCTTTTATCAATGTTCTCAGTTTGTGTTTATTAATAGTGAAAAGTGTGCATGTATCATTTCTAGCAGCAACGTTTGATTAAAAGCAAATTAAATTCATTTCAGTTTAGTCTGATCAGTAGTTTTGCTTGCTTCAAAGTAAAAGTACACAGATCTTCAGACTGAAGTTCAACTTTAGTGACCTTTGACATATTTATATGTACAATTAACTCAGCTCCGTATCCCCAGCAAACACATCTATAATGGATGATTCTGCAATTCGCAATTTATGTCCACACACAATGTTCAGTGCTGTGTTTCTATAGTGAAGTGAAAGTAAAGGTGTGGAGGTTAGGATGGTGGATGGGCATGTAGTCTGTGCAGCTTTCATGCAGTTTCATGACTGCACCTCCTCCAGACCTGTAAATAACCATAACTGTGATCGATGGCTGGTGTTCGCCAAATGTTTTGGTTGACTAAACATAATCATACTTTATTGTCATTAAAATTATATTTCCTTTATCTTAACCATGTGCAGATATTGTAAAAATCCGTAATGATAATAATAATAATAATAAAAAAATCCAATATCAACATTCCAGTCCTGCAAAATGGTTGGTTGATCCATAACAAAAGAAACTTCTAATATAATTGTTATTGTGCAAGTATTTTTGCACACACACACACACACACACACACACACACACCTTTGCAGATCTTATGCTCAGCAAAGTCATCAACAACACTGCTCGCTTCAGAATTCCTGGATGTGCTGTTGATGTACTTAGTTAATAACATAGAGTGTTTCTTGTCCCATGCTGCTCCTTAAATAAGACTTTATCTACTTGAGATTAGAAAAAGAGTGCTTTGCAGTCGCAACAGTGTCGGGTATGGTGAGGTGGAACAGCAATCACTAAATGTTGCTGCCATTGAGCTGTGGTTCACAATGAGCATCTTGTCACAGTTGGCTCTTTTTGCTATTTCTGACTTAAAGTAGGCTCTGAATGCAAGAAGTTGGTCAGGAAAACTTGGGGATAGTAAAGCGGCAAAAATTGCCTTCCTTCATGGTCCCCATAAGGCATCTGGGCTCCTGCTGCACTGTCAATATTTCTGCCGGTGATTCTGACCTTTGAGGGGATGAAGAACCAAAATGGCAAGTCCAAAATAGAGCAAGATATCATGTTTGGGGTTTTGCTCCATTCAATTTACATTTAAGTCACTAGCAGAGTGTAAACTGCTCTGTGAAAGAGACATGTTAGCAGTCAGCTGAGAGACGGAAGTCAATGGTAAAAATATGTCCTTTAAACTGTTGTACCTGCTGAGAGATGCTGAGAATAGACTATTTAAAAAAAAAGAAAAATAAGTCAATTTAATGCCCATTTCAACATTGTACTGGAAAGTAGACTGTCAGGACGGGCGGGTGCGGACTCAGGCGCATCACACAATCAATGCTGATTCAAAAAAAAGACTTTAATAAAAATAAAACAAAGTATTAACAAAAAACTCACTGCAAGACTTTCGCAATTAAACACAAGGACGTGAACATGAACATGACATGGCGTGAAAAAAGGTGACAATCCGGCAAAGACAAAGAGACAACAACAGACTTATATAGTGTGCAGAGGTGATTAACTAGAACAGAAAACACAGGTGACATGATTAGGTGGGTGTGGCTGGTAGGTGACCTGAAACAGAGACAAGACACTGGACATAGAAATATGGCAAACAGAACAGAAACCAGAACACAGAACTAGAACTGACAGAACTAAACATTACATATGACAAGGACAACAACATGACAGGGCTACACAGAAAGAACTATAACAAAACACAGGCAGAAAACTAAGACACATAACAAAGACAAAACTAAGACAGAACAAAACCAAAGGCTGAACTAAGAGCTAAGTGCAAAACTGTGACATAGACATGCATTGTTTAGAGCACACGGAGTTTGATATGATGAATTCTAAAAATGCAAGTAACACAAGATTAACAATCAAAAGTTATTAAACTATGCCTATTCAATAAATATATAAAAAAATCAAAACACAGTGTTTTGTTTTAGATACACTTTAACACACTGTCAGCTTGTTTAGTTTTTTCCATGTCGCCATGTCATGCTTATTCCATTCACATTTAGCCAATTAGATCTCTCCCTGAGGTCATAAGAAGGAATCATTATTGTTGCTGCCACTATTGAAAATTGTAATCCCACGAGACTCAGTTGGGATAAATTTCACAACGACATCTAATTACCAGATTCTGCACTCTTCTGTAAATCTAATAATGCGATAAAACCTGTTTATCATCATCCACATCAATATAAATAAGATCTTATTTTGGGGGCTGTAGAAATGATTCCCTCAGTAGAGAAAAGAAATGTTGCGGTGTAACATAAATTCTCGGATTCTTCGGAGCTGTGATGCTTGCTCACCGTAGAACAATAATAAATGCATTTTGTGTAGTCTTTCCTCTCAGTTTGAATTAATGTACCATGTCCAATAACTAGGATCCTAATAACACTAAGCTCAACATTGCGCCTCATTACCAGAATGTCAAGGAGACGTTTCCCCAGTGCAATTGGCTCGCTGGTGTACTTTTAATGCTAAGCACATTTTTCCAGGTGTGACCTAATATGAATTAGCAGAAGACGTGCATGCATTACGCCGAATTGACTACACATACAGCAGTGTTATATGTTTAAGTCTTGACATATCCTAGTGTTAGATTGCGTGTTCATCTACATCAAAATCTAATGGATGTGAGAAACATTTCATGAGATTACATCAGAGAGCATGTGAGTGGATGAAAGACATACGCCGGCATCGAAACATGGTGGAAGAAACATATGCTGACGAATTAGAGAACATGCAATCAGGGTATGTAGTGCTTGGATTGTAATGCATTTATAAGCGAGTGGTTCCTTTAAATAAACACTACCTCCTAACCTTCTACATGTGTGTGCATTTTCCATTTGTGTCAGTATGTGTGTGAGGGTGGTAGACTGCTGGGGACAAGGTGCCAGAGGGACATGAGGAAGCTGTTTGATGTCGTCACAATGTGTCCTTTCTAGTTACCCTTGGCTCTAATCTATGGTGAAACGCTGTCTGAGTCCCTCATTAGTTACTGGTAACCCTCTTTAGTGTAATGTCAACCTCTGGAGGCAAGGTTGACTCGTGGACTGAATATCACTGTGAACAGACATGTGGTGAAGAGAGGCTGTCGTGAACATTACCGTCGAAGAACACGACGATGTTGGTCATGTAGTTTCGTCGTCAGAGTGTGATCCTGTAGCGCATCAAAGTCTCATAAATACTGCCTGTGTCTTTGTTTCTCACTGAATAATCAGCAGATTGTTTTCCTCTTGTATGACAACAGCACAAATGTGAAAATGTGATTCTGTTTTCTGACGTTTGTTTGTGAGGTGGAGGAGGTGCACTGGGCCTCTTTTTATTTCCTAATGAATTCTAATTGGATGGTTGAGGCCCAGCAGACCGAGATTACTGACCTTACATCTTATGAGGTCACGACCCGCCCCTGTAAACCGGTATGTTTTTCGTACCAGAAGTCTGTGTAATCAAGCTCGAGTCAGGTGGGATTTGACCCCCCCTAACCTGCCAGACGCTGGCTCTTCTATCAGCAGAATAGAGGTGCACCCTGAGGTCACCTGTGCCCAGTGGACACACATGCAGGCAAACACAGAAATAAAAATTAAGATGCTTGTGTTTGTGGAATATATTCAATTTCCTGCATGTTTTGTTCACTGCATATATATATATTTTTTACTTATATCTTAAGGAGTAACCAGGCATACTATCACATGTTTTTTCCATTCTTTTTATATGCATGAGAACACACCTAGCCAGCCGTTAGGATCTTATTTTCATGGTGATGGAGAATGAGTGCAACGACCTTGTGCCAGCAAATGGGTGATTTCACTGCCAGCAGATTTCTTTCTGCTTTCGTGGCTTTCCATGACATTCCTTTCTCCAAAATACATGAGTACTATATGACAAAAGTGTCCAAAAATATACAGTAGTCTAATCCAAAAGGCTTGCATCTTGTGCTATTTTTTACTGCTTTAATTTGCAAAAAGAGGTCAAATCACTTTCCAAAATCACATAACGTCCTTTTATTTATGCTATAATTTCCTGTATCGCAACATGTATATGTTAGCTTTCTCTTTTGATTTTACATTGATATGTAGAGACGCAAATACACACTACTGAATACTGCTTGAAATAAAAAAAATAGACTACAAAAGAAGTTCACTGCTGTAAGTTTTTTCACGCATTCAGTTCAATTAAATTTTATCTTTTTTATGTGGATGGAAGCAAACAATGTGTATGTTTCAAATTCTTCCTCAATTCAGCCCAAATTTTTTCTGAGGAAGTTAATGCATTTAACAGATTTATTAGGCCCCAAGGATATAGTCAATGTTTTGGTGAGAGGTGAACATACCTTTGTTTACAAAAGAAAAAACCTCCACAGGGTACCTTTAATTTGCTGTCTGCAGCCTGTTCCCACATATGGGACTCTGAGCTGGACTCGCGTCTACATTACAAAGCTGCTGGTCCACCACAGCAAGGTGTGCGCTGCATTTAAAAGGGATGAAAGCGGTTGATCTAATTGGCCTTGATTGATGCCAGCTGCTATCACACCCACTGATAATTTAATCCTCCTAATCCAAGCACTTTTACAACAGTGCTGCAGGTGCTCTGGTCATGGAAATCTGTTGGTCGCACACACAGGAGAGCCAGGGCCACCTCCTGCACTTTGAGCGATAAAGAACAGATGCAGACACAGAATATGCAGTGGCGAAGTCGCACAAGAAACATATGGAGGAAAACACAGTAACACTATGAGGGAAGAAAGCTGAAGATCATCAAACTGAAGAAAGGTTATACCAACTCAGCTATTTAATGACTGTGTGATTAAAGCCATTCTCAAACACACATAGAGTATCCACTTCCTGATTTACTGTACACTGACTCTTAATTTGGCAAACATTTATGAACTTATAAAACCCCTAACAAGGTGAGGAGGAGGGGATGCTGCCCTGTGGCGATGCAGTAGAGGATGAAAGTGCACTGGCCAGGGTCCCGCTGTTAAAAAGAACCCCCGGCCAACAGACAGTATTAAAGTCCATGTCAAAGTTGGATATGAACTCCTGAGAACATGGGGCTATATACAATTACAAGCTGTGGAAAAGTCAATAAAAAACAATCTGGCATGGTTCTTCGTCCTTTCCCGATTCCCTCTCCTCAGTCTCTCTTTAGAGCGAGCTTTGGGAGAACCACTTTGGCATCATGCAGTCCAATGAAGCCCTGCAGGTAACCTGGAGAGTTCAGTTAACTTGAGACAGTTTAATCTTGAGATATTCAGAGAAATAAACTCCAACTCGTACAATTTACCATTAAGATAATTAAACCCCTTTATTGAGGCAAACAGGCTGTTTTTGAGAATAAACTTGTATAATTGTCTGGATGCCCCAGAACTAATTTCTGTATCTAATTTAACAAAGGCTTCAAATAGCAAATGATTAATAGTTTATAGATTCATGAAACTAAAGTGTGTGTGATAGGCTTGTTGAAAAGGGCTGTTTGGCAGAGATGGTATAGGACAGAGAGACCAGACGTCCCCGGGCAAATGAGAGAAAGATCTTTATCTTTGGAAATTTCCCATGAAGCTCCTGTAAGAACAGAGAGAGGAAGGATGGAGGAGAAAAGAGGAAAAAAGGCAGGAGGGGATGAATAACTGAGACTGACAAGGAGAAGAGGGCAGAGCTGGTAAAAAAAAAAATAGATTGGTCAGATAATTGGGAAGCGAGTGCACAAGAGGCAATATGGAAATCTAGTATGTGAAATGTATTATGCATCCGGCATTGATGGAAATATCAAGTATGGACCCAATGGTCTGTACATGAGGTTGAACTGCAATGTCATGGACATAATCAATTATATCCTATGCTTTTTTCCCTGTGTCAGACAAAAAATGAATTACATTAAACTTTCTCTTACAGTGTTACCGAGCGCTGATAACTGACAAGATCTAATACACTGGTTGAAGACCAGTGACAGGTGTCCGCTCATAGGTGGAACATTTTGCACTCGTCCTTGTACCAGCTGCTGCAATTACTGCAATACCAATTTCTTCCACTCTGGAATAGTCGAGGCCATTGTCAGAGGAAAGAGGTGTAGATGAGAAATTAGTGGTCGAAGGGTCAGTTTTAAAGAGCCAATAGGAAGCTAATAAAGGAGCTCACAGGAAGACTAATTTCTCTGGCTTGTAATAAGAAGGAAGCTGAAGCACTGGAGGCAAAAAAAACAAAAAAGTGTCACTTTCTCTCCACTTATGAACGTCACTGTGCTTGTAAATACAAACATACACAGGGCATTTTTGTTCAGAAAGGCCCACAATGAGGGGAGCCATAGGGCTTCACACAGCAGCAGAGACACATTTCCTCATGTGCAGTAAAACAATTAATTAAGCATGAAATGGTAGAACAACATTATTTGTAAAACACGTAGCATGCCTGCAAGAGATGCATGCTGATGTAAGCACTGCAGTCTTTTAGCGAAAGCCAACAGATGGAGTTTTAAATATGTAAGAAGCCACTGGAGACCCTCCGATCAATTATATATAGTCTTTATTTTTTAGCTGCTTTGCATTCACTATTGTAATGCTGCATTAGCACAAGAGCACATTGTCTCTCAGCTAATTTGTACTATTAACTGGAATGTGATCATTAGTTAGGCCACAATAATCACAGAACATCAGATTCTTCATTGTGTGGTTTTTAGACAACTCGTGAAAGTTTTAATGTAGTAATGATGATGATAATAAGCTGTTATTTGCTTGATAAAAAACAAAAACTGAATTAAAATGGTAAAAGTTTTTAAAAAAAAGTTTATGAATTTGTGCAACATCCTCTGCATTTTGACTTTAATAGAGTTAACTTTATCAATTATTTGACCTCCATGACTTTCAGTAAATTCATTCAGATTTTTTAATGTTACCAAAGGTCAAGTTCACAGAATACTAATAAAATGATATTAACCCCTTATAGGGCAAGTGACTATTTTTGGTAATTTCCGCACAATTTACAAAAGTGAAAAATTGCGAAAAATATTTCAATAGAAATTTTGTTATGTCCTCCAATAACACTCGAAGGTTAAATTTTTGAATTTCAAAGTGTTTCAATGAGTGTCCTATAAAGGGTTAAACAAAGTTGAAGAACATTGACAGAAATGCACACGAAATTGAAATTTCCCCCGTTGTAAGAGTAATAAAGGAATGTCTCATCTTACACATACAAATACTATTTTCCCTTACAATCTTTCACATTTTCTCACAGCGTTTCTTTTCCTCCCTTCCACTGTCTTGCTGTATTTCTGCTAATAAATGCTTATTAATGCATACTCATCGAACCAGAGAGACCTGCAATATATTACTAACATATTCACCCACTCTCTTTTCCTCTCTCTCTCTCTCTCTCTCTCTCTCTCTCTCGCACGCACACACAAACACAGCCGGACACACACATGCACGCACTGAGTCAGTGAAGCATTGAGAAGAGGTCTATTCTGACTGTGGTCAAATGAGTCACCTGGGAATCAGACAACATCAATCCTGCTGTCAATACAGGACAGCTGAGCCATTCATCCTATACCCACCCGCAAGGGGAGTGTGTCAGGGCGCCCGTGTGCACGTGCATGGGGTGTGTAAGGGAGGGAGTGTTTGTTTATGGGTGTAGGCGTGTTGGTGAGATGGAGAGAAAGTAAAAGTGTATATCTTTGTGAATTTCCCCACTGTGGGATGAATAAAGGTTTATCTTATCTTTGCCAAAAAAAAGTGTGTTGGCTCATTCAAGTGAATTCAAGTGCATTGAGTCTGGAAATTTCTCTTTTCAGTAAGGAAGTGTTGCATTGTTCTTCTTTTTTTTTTAAGATAGTATACATTTGGCACATTTTCTCATCTCTGGTTTTGATCATTACACTCTTTAGAGCATATGGGTTTATCCTCTAACATGATGGAGGTCTATAGATAGCATGACAGCAATGTCTGTGCCCATAAAACAGTGTTTATCATTTTGTGTGCTTCTGGCTGTCTGACAAAAAACAAGTCGATGCTGCGTTTATGTGTGTGCATCCCTATCAAATGAAGCTCCTGTTCATACAGAGATTATTGTGTGTAAACGTGTGTGACCTTGAGTTTAAACCTCTGAGGTAAAGTATATGTGGGTCATTCCACTTATGTCTGTGTATGTGTGTGTTTGCGGGAGGGTGCTTTTATATTGCATTATGTGTGTTCTCTCAGCGGTTGCACGCTGCCTGAAGGCATCATTAAACAGAGTTTTCTACCACTAGAATACATCATCACCTTATCAACCTATTGCTGATATCACACACACACACACACACACACACACACACACACACATACACACAGGTGAGAGTTATAGACGATGCAGTTTCTTCATAAATCTTTACTTTTCTTATTCATGCTCTCTGTCTCACAGAGGCCAGGCTCAGATATGGGTGATGCCCCTGGTCATGTTCTTCTCTGTCTGACTTTCTCTGTTTTTCACTTCTCTCTTCTTCTTTTTTTTTCCCAGACAAAGACAGGTCATCCCACAGGCCACTCTCCCATCTTCCACTCTGACTCAGTCTCTGTTGTCTCTGTCTGCTTTGCCTCCATTTCATGCCCCCCCTCCTCTCTCCCATGCTCTTCACTCCCAATCTTCCGTCACTCTGGTTGTTTTTACCATGTGTGACTAATCTGCTTTGATGACATTGGTGCTTTGTGTGCGAGCATGTCGGCGTGTGTTGTCATCTTTTATGCCTGTACTTGCTTGTTTTGGGACGAAAGGCTTTATGAAGCTTTGTGCTGGATGGTAACGGTGAGTTAAATCCGTGTTGTGTGCAACGAAAGGCGACACGTTAACCGATCGTTTCCGATGCTATGTTGAAGGAATTTAGTGTCAAGTCTACAGTGGGGATGGAAATTGAATCTGCAGGAGCAATCTGATCAACACATCACCTATTCTTGTCTTAAACAGCTGACTCAGGGAACTTGGGTAATGAGTGGGCAGCTCGCAAGATGGGTTGTAAAAAGCTGCTTGAATAGATTACCCATTGTTGAGGGAGGGTGGTCTGGACCTCCTTCCTTAGACTGTTTGCAGCAGTATCACACATCACACTACTTGTTGAGAGGATTCTTATTAATTGAACAATCTCAATATGTCACCTGTCAGAAAAACATACTAGTGTTTCTATGGTGAGGTGAGGTGAGGACAGTCTGAAACTATGTTAAATCAATGATGATAGAGAAAGATAAAAAAGCAGCATCTGATGATTACAAATACATAAGTCAGTCGTATTAGGATGACAAATTCATTTGCACTCATCGGTTTGTGAAAATGAGTTCACACCACTGCCATTTGGTATTTGCGCAGTGCATTTAAATATGAACTATCAGACTGTTGTTTTCTCTTTCAGAGTGATAGATTAACTTTACCCAGTGGATTTGAAGCAGTTGTCTTAAAGCTTTTAGAGCTGAATGGGGGTGAAAGAGCTTTTGCAAAAGCTGTTTTTTTTTTCAGTGTTACATTACCACTTGGGAAACAAGAGGAAACATTAAATAAATGGAAAAGATAAAAAAAAAAAAATAAATGTAAGTGAAATGTCACAAGTCAAAAGCGTTCTGAATTGCTTGCCTTAATCATTGTCCTTAACGCCACTATGCCGCTCTTCTCTCCTGGTGGTGCATTCAGTGTGAGTAATGTGCTGCTTGACGCAAGAATGGATGGCAAAAGAAGCCAATGTCAATAGTGGGTGCTAGCCGAGAAGTGGTTTTTCATTGCTAGCTGTCATAACTGAAGTGTCTGGCCATGCATCTCTCTGACTCCATGCAGTACATCACTCAAAGCACTGTAAACACACACACACACACACAGCATTCTTCAGTAAGTGAATGCATTATATTCAGTAACACTCATCACGTCGAAAATTATGTGTCGCAGTGAATACCGAGCAGTCAACCGGACAGAGAGTGGCTCTAATGTTACCAGACAAAAACACAGGGTGAGGTCAGACTCACGGAGGCCAACAAAGCAACAATTACAGGAAAAAAAAAAGTGGAGACTGACAGAGATGGATAGACAGAAAAATAGAAGTAGGAAGAAAAGAGACAGGCGGAAATAGGGAATCACCCAACGACAGCAGATTAAGATGGAAAGACAGAGTGAGTTGTAATTGTTCCCACGGTGGAGCGAAAGTACTGTGGCGCTGCCAGCGGAGCCGGCCTTGTTTAAAAAAGGAACTTCGATCCAACTATCTTCCTTTTAAGAGTGTTTATATCTCCTCCACACCATCTGACACCTCCTCTGCCCTCCTTTAACTCTCTCCCCACTGTCCTTTTTCTCCCACATCTCAGCACGCCAGCAGCTGCGCTCTCTCTCTCTCTCTCTCTTTCTCTCTCTCTCTCTCTCGCTCTCTCTCTCGTTGAATCCTGAAAACCTCCTCCGAGCGCAAAAGTGTGAACGCGTGCATACGAGCAAACACACATACACACAAAATCTATAGCTGAATAGAGACATTGTTAGCTCTTAGGCCGCCTCACAGATGTTTGTATGAAAGACAGATGGATGAGCAAAAGTGCCAGTATGAGTGTGTGTACATTTGCGTGTGCTTGTATGCAGATTATATGGATGTTTGTTTCAGTGTCTATTTAAGTCTAAATTTGGATTTTGGATGCATGAGTGTCTATTTTTGTTTATATTTTTGTGTGCATGCATCTTAATTATTTGTATGAAAATGTTCCATCTTTGTGTGTGCACATCAGATTTTTTTTTAATTTTCCCAAGAGTGGGTGTGAATCCATCTGTGTGTGTACGCATGCGTTTTATAGCCGTAATAAAGTTTAGAGTTTTATTGATTTGGACTCAGTCCTGACTCACAGCTATCAGCTTCATCTCCACGCCGACCCGTATCGACCGGATTAATTCCGATGGACAATAAAACTTAAACTGTTCCACTGATCACCACTCCAAGACTCTAAACTGATTGTTCGGCACTATTAGTGTGGGGGAGGGGAGGGATGGTGGGGGAGAGAGAGAGGAGAGGGAAGCTGTGGGAAGAAGGTAATTGCAATTAAATTTAAAGCGAGAGGATAGAGAGCGAGGAGATAAAGATTTTGAGGACGAGGATGGGGGGATGACAACAAGATGGGGGAAAAAGAAAATGGATAATAAAAGCTTATCTTTTCGGAGTTTAAACTAATTATTCTGCCGTGTTAATGCGTGTTTGTGCGGATATGCCAGTGTTAGTACGGTGAAAGGTGACGGATGGAGAGCAATAACGGAGGAGATGAAAGTATGGAAGGACGGGATGTGATAAAAAATGTAACAGCCTTACCCAGCTGCTCTAGAGTTTAAACTAAACGACTCCTGCAAAAAAAAAAAAAAAGGAAAGATGACTGAATATTAAGTGGAAAGAGAAGAGATGCAGGTGGTGGAAATAAGGGGAATTCCAATTGATGTGCTAGAATATTCAACTGGAGGCGTGGACGGAGGGAGGATGGGGTGTTAAGGACGTTGAAAACGAGAAGTGATGAAACATTAAACATCCTCACGCCATCAGTTGAAACTATAAACTGATTGTTAGGAAAGATGAGGAAGTAGGTGAAAGGGGAAGAAAAATAGCCGAGAGAAAGACATACAAGGTTGAAATAAGGGAGGCTGATAAAAGCTGAAATGGATGTATTCCTGTAGGAAGAAGCCGAGCAGAGGGGAGAAGAGAAAGATAGGAGAGTAAATGTGATAATTTTGGGACTAATTCTACAAAATTATGAAGTGCCAATTTATTCAGTCCAATCTACTAACACTACTTAAATAACTCAATTTTCAAGCTCTTGATTCACACACTCGGGCAAGAAAGAGAAAATTCGGTTTAATGAATGTGATGATGGCGATTTCTCGGGGTCATGCGGCGATCACCTGCGCATTTGAATGACGAGAAGCTCCAGAAATCTCTGTCTCTCCTGCCGTTACCTGCTCAATGGGATTTGTCTGTGACCTCTTGGCGCTTGTTTCGTTTTGTCCATTTGTCAGTGTGCACACCACAACAGCTAACTGCATCCACAACTGTCACTGATCAAGTCACCTTGATCAATTGAGCTCTTCCTGTTGCTTCTCCTTCTGTTTTCATTGACCATAAATGTGCTCTTTAAATGAGCTTTGCAGTTCATACAATCTACACAGAAGAATGGTGTTGAGTAATTCTGCAAAATCAATTTTATTATTAATTACTATAATCATTGTTACTGTTGTGGAATTTGCCATTCCTTGTACGGATAGGTCAATAATCCAAACAGGCTCTGTAGTGATACTTAGTTTTTTGTCTGTTTCTGCCCTCCATGCTGATCATATAGAGGCAGCTGTTCTGATCCTTTGCCCCAGATCCTCTGCCCTGGGTCTCTCCAAGGCAAGAGCCCTTCTTCTAAACAAACATCCTATGTCTTCTCACTTTCAATCACAGCACATTGCATGACTGAGGAGACAGACACTAAGATTTAGAATAACATGGTAAAATTTGTGCCCAATAAAATTTGTTCACGCATATAGATGGATAAACTATATCTTAACATGGTAGTAAGCTGAATTCCATGACATGTCAGGAGATTGTTAAATATCTCCTCAGCAGTAACCTTCAGAGTGGGTTGGCAATCACTGCAGCTTATGTGTATTGCTAATCTTGAATTCTCCTTGATCGAGCTTCATTAAAATACTCCTGTGTAAGTCATCTGAGACTCCTGAGCTCTTCTTCAGTGTCTGAGTGAACCATTCGTCAGAATTGCCACTACAGTTATTAAAGTCACTTACTTTTCACACAAGCATACACACTTAACACTAACCTGCATTGAAACTAGATGTTGGCACGATGAGCTGCAAAACTGTCCTGTATGAACACTGGGTTGGGTGATGCTGGTCAGATGTATGCCAGTTTACATTCACTTGTTAGATCTCAAAACGTTTGATGTATCTGAAGCCATGTTTCTGGCTACCTGGACGTGGACGTTGAATCTTCTCTTTCCTTTAAGCACTGTTTTTGGTCTCAATAAATAAGTAAATATCTTATAACATATGCTTTGTTTGAACTTTTCAGTGGAGGTCAGCCGACAATGACAGGACGCTAACATTGCTTCCTTGCTTCATAGTAAGAGGTGAACATGTATAAGGAGGCAGATTGAAGGTAAATTTATTTATCCATATACACATGATGAAAACAAAGGAAGAGGAAAATACAAACTGTTTGGAGGAGATAAAGAAAGCCGAAGGAGCACCAAGGGAAAACAGTCAACACGGCAAACTGAGACACACCTGGGAGGGAACAAAAGAGGGAAGGGATAAGGGTTTAAAAGGCTTCACACATCTTCTCATGAGCTGATTTTTTTAGCTGGCAGAGAAAAGGTATTGGAGACGAGTAGCAGCGGAGAGAGGGGAGCAGAAAAATGAGGAGATAATAGAAAGAGATGGACCAGAGGGTGAAGTAAAGATGTTGCACAATAATCATCTTAAACAGCCTTGTAGAGATGGATAGAGGAGAAGAAGAGGGGAGGAGGTGGAGGAAAATGGAAAGAAGTGATTGACAAAAACAAGGAAGGGTGGTAACATAAATGTAAGGTTAAAATAATACATTTGAAATGGTTTCACTTGCTGGGTCAAGAGGCTAAATGGTTCTCCTGCTTGACCGCACAGCAACGAGAGGAAGGAAGGAAAAAGAGGAAGATGGGGTGAAAAATATGTGACAGAGTTTGACCAGGAAGGAAGGAGGACATGTTTGATTCCAGCTTTTCATGTGTGAACTTTTTCTTCTTTTTATTTTCTCAAATTTTATCATTGAATATCTTTTGATTGTGGACTTTTTTTTTGGCAAAAGTGATTCGAAAATCACTTGTGATGAATATTTTTCACTATTTCTGGCATTTTAAAACTGAAACATGAAACTGTGAAATGAGAAAAAAGATTAAGATAAAAATGCCATGTTAGCAGCCCTCTAAGATGTAAAAACGGGATATCAGGGTGTGCCATTATTTTGATTTTTTTCTGGCACCTGATGTAGACAAAGAAGTCAAAGAAAGAAGACAAATAAGTGAAGAGAATGGGAAGGAGGGAAGGGCAGAGAGAGAAGGTGGTGGGACTCAGTTTGGGGAGGTCTGGAGCGTGAAAAGAAAATGAGAATGTGTATCGAAGTTTTACAGGCTACCTTGCTCCCCTCTGTAGGATTTACTTGACCCCTCTCATGAATCATAGACTTTTATTGGGACAGAATTTATGAAGTGAGAAGATGAGGAAACTACTGCAGCCTGGCGTTTTCCGATAATGTGCACATGTGCTATTTATGCATGTGTGTATAGGTCTGCACATACACATGCACATTTTTAATTTGCACGTGTCTGTGCTTGTGTTTAATTTGCTGTGCTCTTAGATATTTGTGTTACAGCCGTGCCTGATGATCATGTCCAATCTACAGCTCGCCAGTTGACTCCACTTGCTCTCATATCTCCATGTTTGATGTAAGATTTGAATCTGGACAACAGTTGCAAGGAGTAAATGCAAATATCTTATACTGATGCTTAACTGCCTCCTTATAAAAGCTACATACATGTTTTGTGCGCTCACATGTTTGATACTATAGACATTACATTCATGCTTTTTTTTTCTGCTAGTGCATCTCTTCTTCTTGTTTTCAGTTTGTGACTTTATGTCTGACTCCAGGTAGACAGACAGCGCTCACCCTGAGGACACAGTGTTTGCCAAAAGGTGAGCAGTATAATGGGGGTAATTCTGACACAGAGACAAATGGAATAAAAGAGTCTTACATCCTCTGCAGAGCGTCTAAGAAGCTAATGAATCTCTGGGTAGACGCAGAACTAAAAGATGATACTTTTGAGAAGTCCCTGTTTGTACTTACGATTGGATTTGTGCCCATGTGATATCTACTGTGGTTATTTGCTGCATTTGTTGTAAATCCTGCCTGCGAGCCAAATTGCCCTCGTGTGACAATAAACCTCTGAACTAAACGCATTTGAGTAACTTTTTCTATTTCACGTCTAGGCTCGGTATTGATTTCCAGGCTTCGCAAACTATTGAACAATTCAAATGTTGGATTCATGCAATTAGGATGGATATTCTTCTGTTTAAAAAAAAAAGAAGCAGCACAATTATTTGAGTGGGATCTTGTTTTACTAAGCAGAGCAGATGACATAGAAAAATGTCCCATCCTATGAATTATTAAAGTGCTATTTTGGCGACAGTGGTGATCTGAAAGAAGGCAAAGGTTTTGAAGTCTAATATGGTCTCAGATTGCTTGCCTCTGCTCAAAACAATGACTGTTTTTGCCCTAAAGCATTTCAAACATCACAGTTGAAAGATTAACACTTACAAACAGCTTCTCTCCAGCTGATGATATAGTGGAGAGGATGACAGGGATCAGAATTGATTTGCAGGTTAAAAATGTGGGTCTCAAAATGTGAGTTGGAGCACAAAAATTATATTACAGGACATGCTGTGTGGGCATAATGATAATGTTAAAAAAAGTTTCCTCAATTATCAATAACTGCATGTAGGGAAGTATAATACCTAGACAAATTGACTCCTTTTATTTGACCCCATAAATTCAAGATTGGAACCAGGATGTAAAACTAACCCTCTCTGGTGATACCCTGCTCCTGTCAGATTGGAGTTTTCATTGCTAATGTGCCACCACACCATGCCAAAGTTGTCATAGTCAAGGCACAACAATGAAGAATAACTATGAGCGTGTGTGTCACTGGATATAACTGGAGCAGATGTGATGAGCAAGTCACATATGTCCTTTTGTCATCTCTGTGTGAATGAACTTGAATGTGCACGATGAAGCTAAAGGCTGACTTTGTGTCTTTGTGTATGTGTGTGTGTGTGTGTGTGTGTGTGTGTATGTGTGTGTGTGCGCAGGAGAACGGGCAATACCAGAGGGTGGTAATCATGATTAACATCAAGATTAACATCACATCAACTACGCAGTCATACGTGACGGCTGCTATGACTGATGCATTCCAGTAACAGCCATCACCAGTGACTGATGACGAATCAGCAACGTGAAGGAAATCCTCGAGTGTCAAATTTAATAAAGTCTTGAGCGTCACTCAAAAGGTCACATGCATATTTTCTATCGTGCAACATCTGTTTTGCCAGCTGCGAATGATTGATATTACATTATCTAATCACTTCAGATCAGATTTGAAAATCGGCACTCATCCCACTCAGAAGTACTTGTGCACAGTTTGACTAGAGGCAAAACTTATGTAACTACAGAGCATAATTCATACCAGTCAGATCTGACCCCCGTGCTCTGTGGGCACACTGCAAGACATAATGAAAAGCCGCTGCGTCTCACATGTGGCAAAGTTCACTGATATTTATACAGTAAGTCCTGAAGACAATGTACTTCCCCTCATATGATTATGTAATTCAACATGACAAGTAAAAAAGCAGTTGTTTCATAATGAAGCATGATTCTCAGGGTTGTCACGATTGATTAATGAATATAATAATCATCAGCTAAAATAGCTTTTGTTTTGTTTTTGTAATGTCCAATATGTTTAATAGAAGTTCCTCCGGAGGAAGCTGCAGACCATTTTTGGCAGTGGCTTATTAAAAAAAAAAAAAAACACACTTCTATTTTTTTCATTTCAACAACACCACTGATCCTATATTTTTGTGCTGCGCTTTACTGCAAGCGCTCACATCCATGGCTGTTACTGCATGAACAGATTTGATGTGATACATACATTGTAAATATATGCAGGCTTGTGCGAGTGCAAGGGTGGAACAGAATTTTTCAAAGTCACAACTGTGCTGGTGTCTTTAGTTGCCTAGAAGCACTTTCTGTTTGATAATGTAAAGGATGATTTTAGGAACCGTTGGAACTATCCTTTCTTATTTATTCATGTGTAATTTAAACAAAATAAAGAGAGTAAAGGAATTCCATTTTCCTCACAGGCTGAAATATTTTGTTCGAATCTCAACAGTATGGTTGGAATATGGGGAAATGGTTTAATGATTACATCCCTCAGGATACACACAATGCACTTTGGTGATAAATGAAAACTTCACCTATAAGCCTTTTGGTGATGATAAAACTTTATATTACCGAAGGCAAAATGAAACAAACCTCTCTTTAGTATGTCTATTTGAAGCGTTTGGATAACTGGTCAAATTTCTTTTTTAAAAGAAGGTTGCACTCTGTCAGACATGATCCCAGGAAAACATGTTGCATGTTTGTCTGACCAGCAATGGTGGAATGATAATATCTGTGCAATATCAGAGGAGTACCAGGATGTGCAAGTACAATTTATGCACCCTCATGGTCCTGCAAAGTCTTACAGTCGGCCCAGAAGAGAAGATATCTGTTGGGTTCCACTGATACACATCATAAAGATCATAGATGCACCAATCACATCAGCTGGTGACAAAAATTTGTTATTGTTATACTAACCTGTTGCGATCCTGTTTGAAAGAGTTCAGTATCCCTCAACTGAGTGAGTTATTGAATCCATTAATTGATATGTGATCGGTTATACTGAAGGTTATTTGAATTTGGAATAAATGCAAGCCTTTGTTTTTTCTAAGTTGTCCTTGTCACTCTGTTCTCCTTGAGCGTACCTGACGTTACCATTACCATAGAGAAAGCCCACACATTGAAATTTGTTTTATTGAGATAGGCTACATAATATTAGTGAACCCTATTCAACTTTTCATTTCTACAGTGGCCTTACTAAGTGTTCTGGCCTTACTGAGACAGGATCCAAATCGAAGAAGCGTGGCACTATCAACCCACACAATATAACTGGACAATATATTCAGCACCAGTAGAAATTTGTTAATGAACCTTTTAACACTGTTCTTGAATATGATGAGGCTTTTATTGATCTGTTGAGTACAGGTCTTTAAGAGAGACTGCTGTGGTTCTTTGTCCATTTGAAATGCAGTTGTACTTGATCTGTTAAAATAAATGATAATAAGTTAAAATGGCTATTGTCTTTGTATTATTTTAGTGTTTATTGAGCAGTTTGTGAAGGTGTGGTAGAATTACAGTTGAAAAGTCAGATTTACAATATTTTACAGTATTATTTGAAGTGTAAATTTACAGTAAATGACTGGCTACTGAGTTGCATTACTTTCACAGTAAACGTGTAAAAATACAGGCAATTAGGGCAATTTATGTACAGTAAAATACTGTAATTCCACAGCTAAATACTGCTATATCACAATAATTCCATGGACATGTCAGCTGTGAAATTACAGTATACAATTGTAGTTCTATTGTAATTACTGTGAAATATTAACTGTGAAAGTAATGCAACTAGTAGCCAGTATTTTACTGTCAATTTACAGTGAAATATTTTACAGTGTGAGGTCTTGATTGTTTTGCAGCATGAGATAAATCAAATGTTCACAGCTACCAATCAAGTCAGGGTCATAGGCTACATGTTTCATATGAATTCACGTCTCAGGTCTGGATGTGTACTTCGGTTCCATGGAGGTGATTACACAAATCTCATGACATAGACTGTGAATGGTAAATGAGAATTGATTTTTGGATATTCAATTACAAACAATTAATGAAACATGGTAAAGACAGTGTCTAATCCACTCTGGTGTTCACGTCACCTCTCTTATCTATTAAAGAATATTTACACAAAGCTGCACAAACGTTGTCCATCTGAGACATCCTTAACTATGCAAACATCAAATCCTTAGTTTTCTCTTCAGTTATTGGTAGATATTCAAAGTACAGGCAAAGCGTGGGCCAGGGCCAGAGCTGCTGGCTCCCCGGACTGTTGGCAGAGCTTCGGGCTGCTCAGAAATGAATGTATGAAAATGATCAGGAAAGCAATACTGGACTTACCTGAATTCTCTAGAGCAGAAGCCAGGCGAACATTATAAAGTCTCTATAAATCTCCTTTCAGGCGTTGTTGTTGCAAATGGAATTGTTTATGGTGAAAATGTTCATAGAAATCTTTGAACTGTGGCAAAGGATCACCAGGGCTTGTTAGCTGATATCATACATTGTTACAGTAACAACTCTTATTGGAAGAAATATTAATAATTATTTACTGATTTTAAAGCATATGTGACATTTCCAGCAACGTTTACATATCGCTGAAATGTGACAGCTTGTGCTGCTCCATCCTGACAATGTATCCTGCAAATATTCTGAGCATCAGTTCTCTGAAGTGTTTGATGTCACTGTCTGTTTGTGGAGGTCGACTCCTTCGTGATTTGTTTATTTGATATACAATTAGATTTTCCTCTGTTTTTGCTCTGTGAAAGCACCTATCCACCTGCATGACAGGAAACCCTATACAGGCAGAGTGTTTAATGCGAAACACTCTTTGTTTTTTACACCCTGTTGGATCTTATACCTCTTGTAGCCTGTGTTGGAGGATTACTGTGAAGCACACAGACGAGACTTGAATGGGCTGATGCAGAAGGGGAAACTTGTTTCCAGGATTTCGCTCATCACTCTCTGATACAATTCATGTTTGTAGTTACATAAACAGGCTTGTACACTGAGCCACTCTGGAGGCAGAAATACTGAGACAATCTGATTGGTCGAGAGAAACATCAGTGGGCGGAGTCCAGGCTAAACAGCTCAGTTTTGTCTTTGATTGGTTAAATAAAGTCTGATGTTAGTAAGAACACCTTTGCTTTAATATACCAAAAACTCACCATCTACTCCACCCCCCCTGCAGTCTAATCCTTTTGACTTTTAAACAAGCCGGCTGAGATTTAGTGACCGACTAAAACCCCTTTGCTGCACCAAAGGTCGCTGGTATATATGTAAGTGGATATTCGGTGGATTCTTTCACTACACGCTGTTACACAAATTCCAAGAAGTTGTTTTGGAATTTCTGTGAAAAAACAACAACAACAACAAAAAAAAAACTAGGGATGGAAATGAAAGGCTAACCTTTCTCCCACTACATCACATCCATGCACATATTAAGACAAAAACACCTGCAGAATTAGAACTATATGTGGGTCGGGCTGAATAGATGTACAATGTGCTATGTTGCATTTAAAAACCCTGAAAAACCTTGACAAACATGAAACAAAGCAAACAGTGCTAAGAAATGTCACCAACTGCTCCAGACTACCTGCTTGCCTGTAGAGTATCATCTTTGCATTCACGGCTGTTCAGACTCTGTACCGGCTGCTGTAAACAGCGAACAGAGGCAGCAAAGCAGCAGACTGGGACGCTCGTCACTGTGCGCCTGTCTGTCAGTGTTTGTGCCTCTGTGAGATTATGTAAGGAGGAGATTATATAAGTCAGGAAATTCACATTAACACCTGACCTGTGGTTGCAAATCCTGCCGATGCTGCAGGTAAGAGAGGAGGACAAAGAGACAGACGGAGGGACGGACACAGTTTACAGGAGAGACCGATGACGGAGAAGAGACCGTAAACACACAGGCAGTGGTCACACCATTAAAAAAATATGTTTCTCCCATTTTGCTTTGTTTAAACTGGTGAGAATATTTAAATCCTGATGTGTACCAAGTAAATCCAGAGAGACAGCCTGAAAAGTTTAGTGTTGATCCACCTCCAAATCTGGACCAGTTGTGTTAATCCCACACTCACTTATCACAGGGTGTTATGATACAGACATGTGACACTTGAAATGAAAACAAAAGCCAAAATGAAACTTAATTCCCCTCCTGGCAACAGCAGAACATTTTCCTCACTATGTGGCAATGATATGGGGCAAATGGCCTCCTTCCTCTGTTGTGCAGCTAAACACATCATTTTTGTCGTTTGATTTCAAAATGGCCAATTCTCTCCTGCACTGTGCAGATCAAACTGCGCCGGCTGGAAAATTGGCAGCGACGAGCAGCCAGCAGCCAGGTGAGGGGGTTGACAGTCACATGTCTCTTTTGTTACACATGGACACACCAGCCGCTTTCTTTCAACCTGCCACGGAGGAGCTGAGGGGGTGTAACTCGTGCAGAGGTTCCAACTGTTCCTCCCAGATCCCACCCCTTCTGCCTGTGAGCCCTGAACAATGACTAACGAGCCACCAACCTGAGACCACCCCCGATTGCCTTCGCTGGGGAAATTGGACGAGCTGCAGCTGTCATTTATTTATCACTACCTGATTTCAAAGTTTGCACTGAAACTAGTTAGAGCTGTTACTCCCTGTGTCCACAGAAGGCGGTTCTGTTGTATAATAACTGTCATGGCTGCTGGAGACGACACAGCCAGTGTGACAACATTGATTGGATGTGTGACTGGAGCATCTCACTGGTAAGATTTTTTTCCCCATATAGTGATTAAAAAGAATAAAGCACAGCCACAAAGTACAGTACAGGCCAAGAGTTTGGACACACCTTCTCACTCAATGCGTTTTCTTTATTTTATTTTACATTGTAGATTCTCACTGAAGGCATCAAAACTATGAATGAACACATGTGGAGTTATGTACTTAACAAAAAAAGGTGAAATAACTGAAAACATGTTTTATATTCTAGTTTCTTCAGAATAGCCACCTTTTGCTCTGATTACTTGAGCTTCAAGAGGTAGTGACCAGACCAGAAATGGTTTTCACTTCACAGCTGTGCCTTATCAGGGTTAATTAGTGTCACATCAAGAAGATTGTGCTAAGTTTGAGTCAGTCATGTCGTGTGTTTATGTTGTCTCGTGACTTCCTGTTTTATTTTGAAATCTAACTTTCCCTCTCGTTTCAGGTAACTTGCCCTTCCTTGTGTTTCCCGCCAGTGTGATTGTCTGCCCCGCCCTGATTGTTTCCACCTGTTCCCCATTACCTGGTGTATATAATGTCTGCGTCTCCCTTTCTCCTGTGCCAGTTTGTCTCGTCTCGTCTGAACAGTCAACCGTGCCGTCCATGTCAAGTTTTCGCCTTTGCCTTCTCATTCTTCATGATTCAGGTTATTTTGTTACTTTGCCTTGTTTATGCCATTTTGCCTTTTTACCTCTTAGGAGTGATTTTTGGTTCTTACTTTGTTTAAGACTTTGCTGCATTATTATTAAGTTACCACGCAAGTGTGATTTTCAGTTGCTACTTTGCTTCATTGTTTGTATTGGGATTTTTCCTCGTGTGAGTGATTTTGTTTTGATACTTTTCATTAAAAACTTTATTATTGCACCTCCTGCCTCTGTGTTGTGCGTTTGGGCTCAGTCCACAGACCAGCCTTGTCAATTAGTGGAATTTCTTGCTTTATCAGTGGGGTTGGGATCATCAGTTGTGTTGTGCAGAAGTCAGGTTAATACACAGCCGACAGCCCTATTGGACAACTATTAAAGTTCATATTATGGCAAGAACCAATCAGCTAACTAAAGAAAAAGGAGTGGCCATCATTACTTTAAAAAATGAATGTCAGTCAGCCCGCAACCAAAACGCATTGAATGAGAAGGTGTGTCCAAACTTTTGGCCTGTACTGTATCTGTAAGAGCATCAAAAATAAATGTGTTTGCCAAAAAACCTGCAACTGTACATGCTGAAGATCAGACACTCACAGTGGATATTGGAACCACTAAAGAGGTGGACATCTGGGGCAAAGCTCTAGTTTTCACTGTAGCCTCACTTTCTTGACAGTAATAAAATATTGTTAGAAAAGCGGAAATCATGCTTCACATGACAGGGGATTACAGTCTCCACAAATATGACAAATGACCTGTCGGACAGTTGTAAAAATAGTAAATAGGACTTGAGTGAGACACAGGTAAACATATTATTTATCACAATACAGTGACAGCTCATGCCTGTGAAAGCAACATGCAGAATGGTTGATAATCATATGGAAGAACAGACGTTTTTAAGCTTAGTTTTGGGGGCAAGCAGCGTGAGATAAGTCTCTCACACCAATTTACAGACTGTCCTCGTGGGTCATCATCGTGGCCTGAAGCATGTGCACGTGTATATGTGTTGGTATGCGTGCGCTCTCGTGTTAAGCCTGAGGGGCAGCAGACAGAATGACAGGAAAGAAGATAAGCTGCAGTGACCTCCCTCCTCTGCTCTTCCTCTCTGCCTGTTTAACCTTGCTGTCTGACCCGCGGGACGTGTGCTTGCTATGCTGTGCACTCTACGGTGAGAGTGTGCTAACAAGTTGAAGCTGTAGATGCTGCAGGTGGAACGCAGACTTACGAAGGAGTGTGTGTGCCTGTGCATCTGGGGTGTGTTGCGTGCTGACAGCTGTGATGTTTTCTCATCATTGAGTGCATTCAAAAAAAACTATTTTCAAACACTTTATTTGACTTTGCTGTGTGTGCGTGCCACTTCCTTGTTTACAAAAAAAAAGCCAGTGCTCTATAAAATACCTGTCTAGGTTGCACCAATGTCAATCTATTCTGACATGCAAACATCCCATCCTATTAAATATGAGATTTGTTTATCAGGGAAATGTCTTCTAACTTGCAATTTTAACTTGTTGCTACAAATATTCCCTGTGCTGAAAACTATATTAGTATATTTTGGTTGTATCTTGTATTTTGCTGTAGCTTCCTTTTTCCCCACTTCTGATCTGAACCAAATAGATATGATGTACAAACAGGGCCCCGAGGCTTTCCACCTTGGCCACCTTATCTCGCCGTTTATCTGACACGTTTGTCATAATCTTGGCACGAGGGCGCGATTTTCCGGGCCAATATTTGCACTGAAGTCAACAAGACAACACAATGGTTATTGAGGGACACTTTTCCCATGTGCCTTTTCTCCTGCACATTAAGCATGTCTTTGTCAGTTCATACCGTCAGTGATATCGCTCATATAAAATGAGACTGAACCAAATTCACAATTTAACTTGAGCTGGTTGGGCAAACATACAGTTGGAGGTGAAGCTGTATGTATATTGCTGTCACCTCTTTGTCTTACAGTTGCAGTATATCAGGTGGGATCATTTATGCCAACAAGCCAGCCAATCTCCCCTTCACTCACTCTATAAAACTCATGTCCTAATTGCCGTGAGGAGGAACCAGAGATAGAGTTTCGTGAGTTGCCCGAAGCCAAATTTTTTGAATTCTGTGAGAGTTTCTGCCTAAATGTTACAACCACAAGATTTGGACTATGGTCCATCTCCCTGTCTACGCTCTCAGTTCTTCTCACCATTTACTCACCACGGTAAAACTTGTGTATGTTATTTATTGTAATTGCATGTAGCATTTTATTGTTAGAAGTCTTGACTGTGTCACTTTTAGTCTCTAGTTATGAAAAAGGCAAGACGTAATAAAAAAAAAAATCTGATCACACATGTTACTTACATACATATGAAGATGCACAGTTTTTTTGCAAAGAGATCCTGGTAAATATTGCACCAGCTCTGTGTGTGTTTATGCCCACTGGACCGCCGGCTGCCTTTAGAAGAAAGAACAGAAACTTTATCTTCAGTCCCCCACTGAGTTTCTGTCTACCTGTTTTTCTTAACTACATCCCATGCTGGGCACCACTTTGTGATATCCCTCTGAATATGGGTGTGTGTGTGTGTGTGTGCACGCTCACACAGCTTTGCACAAGTTATTTTTTTCAACTCGAGCCAATTTCCTCGTCAGACACTGGACGATGTGCGTATTTGTCAGGATATTTCTCTGTTTGCTGTCTGTATTCTTCCAAGTGTGTGCATGTCTGTGTGTGTTTGTGCACGAGTAGTCTCACTGGCCGTAAGACAGTGTGGCAAAGAGAGACAGCATGCTCGTCAAGCAAAGCCAAGGTATGACACATCAGACACATGGGGTTCACAGCAGGGGAGAAGTAATGGAGTGCAGTGCCCTGCGCACACACACACACACACACACACACACACACACACACACACACACACACACACGTACACACACCAAGGAAGAGAAATAACTACAGACATAGAGTAACCAGGGGGTGTGCTAAGTCAAGCAGCTCTATTGCTGATTAATAAAACCAAACAATACTCTGATTGTGCAATACATATTGAGATTTATTGATCACATGAGTAAATTAGTGTATTGAATTTATAAGAGCTATTTTTCCACTTGTTCGATCAGAAGTTTCTCAAGCTTTGGTTCATGAGTCGGGTATGACTCACTTTTCCTAATCTTCTCTTGTTCACCGTGCGTGCTGTGCCAGGTGTTGTGCTAAATCATGCAGCAAGTTAGTCAATTTCCTTTCATGTTTTTCTACTTTCGAGAATTTTTTTGCATTTTGGGAAGCATGTTTATTTGCGTTCTTTCCAAGAGTGAGATGAGAGGATTAAGTACAGAACAGGAGTCAGGAGGTGTTTAGCCAAAAGCTGTTTCTCATCTTGCCTACTGTGCATGCTCATGCACATTTCCCACCATCAGTGTTTGGGGCTGTCATTGGTAATCAGCTGATCTCTGCCATCCAATAGCACGGTGTCACACCCTCATCGTTAGCCTATCATCCTCGTGCCCCCCTTTAAAATACGATCTTTCTCTGCCCTAGCTTTTTCATGCTAGCGATTGGCCCACCCCTCCACCTCCGCATCTTCACCTCTCCTCCGCAGAATCATTATCCACTTCATCACCCATCATGCTTTGCAGTATTCAGTCGCCGCCACCACCACCAGTGTCAGGACTCCGGGGGGTTTATCCAGCGACGTCTTGGACTTCAATCAAGACGTGTCCCCTCAGAGTCCAAAGACTCTCTGTCAAGTTTCAATAAATATATCAATGTCACTTGTCATAATAAATCATCTTTTTTTGCGTACTCATCTCACCTGGTTGAACTGTATCTTGTCAGGTCTGGATCTGTATAAAGTCAGAAAAGGGATCAGAAACTCTACAGGTGACTGATTAGCTGTATCTTATCTGTTTAATCCATACAGAAACTGAAACGTAAAAAAAACAGTTTGTGGTTTTATGTGATGTAACTATAAATGACAGTGAATGGAATTTGTCATCTGGACTATACCCTAAATGGACACTGAGGCCATCCACGCTCACTCCAAATCTACCAGACCCCTTTTAGACAAACAGTAATATTAGCCTGCCGAACGCAGGACAGTTGCCTTGATAGGCTAGTTAGTTTGAGTTATTGTGTTACTCCTGTGTTTTAAAGGGGTCGTTCGGATTTAGCAGAGTCAAACAATAACGCAAAGAAAACTAACCAATCAAGGCAGCGGTGGACCAGCAGCTCTCTGCGTCTCCTTTGTATTTTTCAAAGAGTCTGGTGGGTTTGGAGAGAGCGACATGATGTCTTCAGTTTCCCAACCGTCAGGACGATCTCATGACAAAGTAAAGGGGTGAAATTATTTGAAATATATAATTGAACTAATATTGATTTTTTTAAGTGGGACTTTTTTAGGTAGCATTTTGCTGCTGGGACCTAAATCTGCTGCTTCTCCAAACTGGGGGGCGTGCCAACTGCTATCTACTGTAGGTAATACACTGACCATGGGTAAGTACTGATACAAACCCACTTTCAAAAACAAAACAACAACAACAAAAATGGCTGCTGTCAGTATTTACCATAACACATGAGCAAGTAAACCATGAACCAGTGTGCAAACTGCTGAAGAAACACATTTTCACTTAAAGAGCCAGATTTATGCTCTCACTTTAAGCACTTTATCTGGGAAGGTCGACTTGTTCAATATGTGAACCAATTTCTCATTTAATCTTTTTATTTCATCTCTTCAGCCTTAACTATAAATGGCTCGGACAAATTAGAATTTTTGACATATATGGCCACGTTGTAAAGACCAATCTAATTAAAACTTCACAATCGCAATTTTCTTTATTTACATAATCCTCTGTGTGTGTGAGTCATCAGTTTCAAAATAAATAATCAACGTCTCACCCACATTTTCATGCAGGATGACACTGTTGGCTTTGAATCGCGTATCTCTGAGAAACATTCTCTTTGTATGTACTCGTATTTATATCACTTACCTCGAGCGAATGAGGAGCTATCGAGTCCAAAAATTCTAACTCGGCTATATTTATACAGCAATTTGGCTCGTCAGAGAGAGCTTTACAAAAATTAAGGGATAAAAATGTATACATGAGAAACACTGCCAGGGTCTGTGTGCATATGTGAATGTGCATGTATTAAAGCTCTCTACGCTTAATCTCCTCTCTGCCACATCGGCAGGCATCAGTTGTACACTTGGCTTCGATTTAATCATGCATCACATTAAATGACTTAATATTTAAACCCTGCGTTTTGTTCTTTTTAAACACACTTAATCACTGTCTGGTATACAAGTGCTTGTTTAGCTGAACAGTCAATGATTTTACATTTCAACTGACTGCTAATATTTTTTATTGTGTGATCATGTTAATGTGAATACATCCACAGGGGAAAAGTGCACTGCATATTAGCTGACATATTAAAACATGTCGAGGCTCCTGGGGGATAATTTAGCAATGTAAGAAATTTTGGTTCATAAAATATAATTGTATGCAAATGCCTCATAATTACATTACAGTAGCACTGATAATCCCACTGATGAACACCCTTTGGGGCGTCAGTAAAAGCTGACATATACTTAGAAAATGTGTTCGTGTAGCTCTTAGTGTGTGTGTAACTTGCTCCCCCCCTTTTTTTGACTGTACAAATACATGTGTGGCTTTCATGGCTGTCTGACAGCCAGGCACACTCCTACACACACAGTCATATATCTGTCATTCTGTCTCTACCTGCATCTGCTGTCAACTCATAAACTAGTCATAACAGCTGACTTACACAGGTTGATTTACTGCCTCAAGGTAAATAAGGGACACAGTGACATGCACCACACACACACACACACACACACACACACACACACACACTGGATATAGATCCAATATGCAGATCAAAGGATACAGTTTAACCTGGCTGGGGATTTTTTGGATAGGGTGAGCAGACTTCCCGGTTTGTCCAGGATCGTCCTGGTTTCAAGCTGGATGCCCTAAATCATAAAAATTCTGGATTCATTGCTTCCTGGTGTTAAATGGTGTGCTCAGTAGATGTGCTACATGCTGAAAAAAAATGTCCCGCCTCCTGATGAAAATGCCTTGGTGTGTGCATAAGTGCATACATTCTTGGATTTTTTATTAACAGTGAAAACTACAATGAATGTTTTCCCATATTTTCCAATGGATGGGCAAGGATAAAACTCTTCAATTTCATGTATACTATCAACAACATTGGACTATAAACTATTCACAATGGTGGCTGTGTGGCTCTAGGCATGATGGCTCTTCTTCGGCTACCACAAAATGCCATTGTGGCAAAGGTTGTGAGCTCAAGAGCCAGGCAAACAGACTGGACAACGTATCCCTCCTCAGGCATTGTGCTGTATGAATTGTTTGGTCCACACAGCTCTGCTGATGGACTCTTCTGTACTCCCCATTTGTCTTCCTTCTATTCTCAGTTGTAATTGCAAGTTGAAATTCAGCTCTGGCCTGAAAATCATTTGTGTTTTCTGGCATATAGGGGCACACTGAAAAAAAAAAAAAATCTAAAGGCATGATGGTCCAAACAACAATAGACAGGGCACAATTTACTGTGGTTTTACAATTGCTGAGAGGCTTTGCTACATGCAGTGAATTGCTAGCACATGACTCTGACATAGTAATATAAAAAGAACTGAAATTGTTGGGTAGTGTTGCTACAGAAGCTGTAGGTGGAGCTGGAAAACTCATTAACTGCAGTTGGATCCAACAGAGCCTGGCATGGTGTTCTTTATTTTAAGAGGAGGTGGAGTGTCTCGCACCAGTGCACAGGTTGTTTTGTCATTTTGATTAGGTTGTTTCAAATTTTTGTTTAAAACTCTAGAGTAAACCTCAGAGTCATGCACATAGACTACAGATATTACTAACACACTGTTCCTACAGTGGCTCTACAATTCAAATACAGAGGCTATTATTATTCAGATTTTTGTTTCAAAAGTATGAATTTTGACCAACTATACCCGCATGCAAAAACAAACACAGAGCCATCAAGCTGGGACATGGACAACAAATGATGATTGAAACATAGTGAGAGATGTGTTATCTTCCTCTCTTCTCCTCACTCCACCACTCCTCTCAGCCTCCTAATCTCCTACTCCCATTTTACATCCAGCCTCCTGTCCTTCCCCTTGCTTCAACATCTTATGTATTCCCTTTCTCCTCTTCTGATTCCCTTCATCCGTCCCCATCTTTCCATCCTTAATCTGCTTTTGTTTCCTCTCCGATCACCCCTTATACCCCCCCACCCTCGCCGCTCTCTCTTAGTTAATCATTTTGATTGGATCGATCAATATCAGGAAGTGGGGTAGCTCAACAAAGCAGTGGTTTGCATTCCTTAAGCTCACTGCCTCAGCACAAATGCAACAAACTCTAAAGGAACAATAATAAAGAGGCAGTGTGATATGGAATCATTCAATCACAGAATTATAATTAGAGAGCAGATGCAAGCATATTATTTCTGTTGACATAATGTAATGTAAAATATCAAATGTTTTTTTTCAAAAACATAAATCTTGACATTTTATCACAAAAAAAAAATTAAAGCTGCTGTTTTTAAATAAAAATACAGCTCATCCAGAAGCTCAAACCTATGTGGTTTATATAAAAAAAAGAACCTAAGAATTGGATCAATACATCTCTATAGGGGAGGTGCCTGTGTGTGTGTGTGTGTGTGTGTGTGTGTGTGTGTGTGTGTGTGGTATTACCTCCAACAAAGAGGTTCTGCTTTTAGTTTGGCTTGTTTGTCTGTTTGTCAGAAGGATTATGGAGAAAGCACTGGTGTCACAGTTGAAAGAAAAATGTACCAAAGAGCACAACTCATGAGGCAGATGTAAAAAGCAAAGTCTTTACTTAGAAAAGTTTGAGGGCACAAAAAGCCAGGCAGGCAAACACACACAGTCCAAAACACACACGCAGGGTCAAAAACTAGGTCAGGATCAAAAGACAGCCAAGCTATAATCAAAAGGCTGGACCACTAAGGCAAATAGCACAAAGATAAACTGGCAGAGAGCTTGTGGAAATGGACCAGTGAATATAGTAGGGAGCTAACGAGGGAATGGGGAACAGGTGAGCAGGGAGGACGAGCAGGTGAGGTAATTCTACTGGTGGGAAGTGCAGGGTCTGAAATGACAGCAGAGAACCACACTGAAATTCAAAACCATGACACTGAATCACAGGATGGGTACACAGATTATTTTTCACTTGCGTTAATATTTCAAGATAGGACATTTGGCCTTGGCATAATTAATACCATATCTTAAAATCCAGTAGATGGTAAAGTTGGTAAAATAGTGACAAAGCATAGCCAACTGCAGAAATGCTATGACTCCACATCATAATCCACATTCGTGGGTACCAGTAATCCTCTGGGGTCGCCTATAGATGCAGTGGCTCAGATTTCAATAGCAGCCATTGTGGAGCTCTGGGGGGACGGTGGTGTCATGGGAGAACTAGTGAGGCTGTGGAAACAGAAATACACATATATCATGCAGCTAATTATACACTTACTCACATCCAAATTTGAATGGTCTGCAATAAAGTCCACCAGAAATATTGAGGAAAATTGTTCAAATATTGCTGAGAAGACGAGGCTTCAGTTAGGCACAACCATATTTTTTAATAGTTTTGGAACTATATCCAGACATATGGTTGCACTTGCTGATTTACATATCATATTGGCTTTGGCGAAGGTCTGCGCTCTCCAAGTACCCCCCTCCAACATCCTTCCAAACATTAATTGCATATCCATCCACATTAACACATTGTGCTTTTGGGTGTATCTTTGGGTATTTGGAAACTTTTTTTAAATTTATTTTGAAAATTTCTAATGGATATAAACCCATTTACAATGACATACAGTCCCACCTGTAAGCCCGTAAGGAGCAGAACAAATGAATTCATTACCAGAGTGGGACCCTGCAAGCTCATCAAATGCACTGTTGCAATGCCAGCTACAGGTATACTCTATCAAGGCTATTGGCTGCTGCATTTTATGTGTAATAGGCTGCACTTAATTAACAAGCCTGCTGGTGGTGTGAGTCACATGATTACCTGTCTGCTGTGAATGTGACGTCCATTACTAACCATGTCCTGTGATTTGGGACTGACCCTGTGGAATGCTGAGTCTCCTTACAATGAAACAAGGCCCATGTTGTGTCACCTACATCCCCTAGGTATATTGATCAAACAAAATTACCTAACCAACACTCAGATGGCATTCATTTTCCAACAGTAGGTTGCTTTACTTCAGCACAGGCGTCACCGACTCATCCATTGCGATTGCCCTCTTGATATTTGTGGAGGTCGAAGTTGATCACAAGGCATGTCAGTAAAAAGGTTATTTGATCATTTTCATTAATTAGAATAATCTCCTGAAGCTGTATTATCACTTCCTGCTGCCCCTTTTTTCAAAATAAAAGCTTTGCATTAAATCTTGCCAGTGTTTTTTTTCCCATTGGACAGGCAACTACAGTTAGCGAGAGCCTTGCAACCCCTAAAATACATAACAAAGTATATCTCGTTGGATGGATGTGTTCAAAAATCTTATTGCGGTCTGCAATAGCAGAGTGTGGCTTGAGTGACCCAACCCTATTATTGATCTGCTTCCTGAGATCTGCATCGTCATCATGCATCTAAACCTGTTTAACCTGTCCTATAATTCAATTTAGGAGCCAAATCCAACAGGTTGATCAGTATTGGCAGCTTCGAGTGGATGCTTAGATTTCATTTTCATACCTCCAGTCATCCACTACCAAACTAAGTGGTGAGATCACACAACGCTCACACTAAAAATAGGTCCAATAAGTACAAGTGGTTGGATGACGATTGATTGAAAACAAAACCCTATGTTGTTCATATTATTAAAAATCCATCACAATTTATTAAGCTACCATAGTTGCTGTGATATTCTACCATCACGGTTTTGGCCATTAAGAATCATTAGCAACATTATGGCTGTACTCACCATTTGACCTGAAAAAATAGCGGCTAATTTTGCTAAACCATCAGCTTGTTTACAGCCTATATGATTGTCTTGTGTCTCATTGACCTGTTAATAATGTTGCACTCCTAGATCTCACTTTAGCAAATGTGGTGACTCCAATTTCACATCTTTCACAGAGAAATGATTGAACCTTTTTCTAACCTTCTGACTCACAAGACCAACTGGAATGCCAATAGGTGACAAGCCTAAGCCAGTTTATTAATTTATGACCTGCTTTCACAGGTCGTGCATGATACTGACCTTGCACCAACCCCTCTTAAGGGCCATTATCTCATGGTCAGGAGGATCTCCGGCTGTCATCACGGACTCATGCAGAAAGCAGAACAAAGGCACCGACTTTGTAATGAAAGACTGAATCTACACTAATCAATATGATATGTTTAGTTAACAATGTTGGAAAAGCTTTGATTCAGCACATTCATTTTGATGCAGGGACAATGGAGACTGAACTAACAGGAGTTGCCAATTCTGACTCCAGCCCACCCAGGGGAGTGACAGGCACCCCCACACATACACATGCAGGGTGTGTTTGGGTGCCTGCCTCTTCTCATCCCTCTCAGGGGGAAGAAAGCAAATGCACATTCCTCTGATACAAGGAAGCCTGAAACATGCATTTAAGTTATTTTACTCATACGTAGATGTGTGTGGTAATATTATGTGCAAGCCTCAGGTGTCATAATAACAGTGTTAACACAGGCTCACAGAGGACAAACCTGCACAAAATCTGCCTCTCAGGTCATCAGTGCTTGATATCCTGCTTATTCATGAGATGTGCACATCATCCTTCAGCAGCACAGAAGGTAACATGCATGGGCAAATTAGACATGGTAAACTTAATTAATTCTTTTGCAAGAAATTGTTACAAATAAGGGATTGGGACATTTAGACATAAGAGGAGGAAAATGTTTTTTGCAGTTGACATTGGACACTATTTTTACTTTGACAGAGAAAAACTATGAAACAAGGAGAAGGTCTAAACATCATTTACCTTTTGAACTCTTCTTTTTTGGACTCTTCTTCTGGTCAAGCTTCCACATGCCTATAGTTGAGAATAGTGACAACTTCAGGGAGCTCCACATGAGAATCAGCACTGATCATCCACCCCTGGCCTGACCCCTGGGTTGATGATCACTGAGAGCAATTAAGAAGCATTAGGTTACAAGCAGGATCTCCCGTCAATATACTAATGATATTGAATTGCTTAAAGTATTACCCATGTGCTGGACAGTGCATTTAGTGAATTTCACTGACTAAGGTCAAGGTTTTCATCCACTTAGTGATCTCCTGTGTTGACATAAGTTAATACATTGCCAAGACATCATTCACTGCTTTATCTGGTGTACAGTGTTTCTCATTCATTCATTCATTCATCGTCTGTCCCTGTGCTCTTGGTACTCTTTCTTTCATTCATTGTTCATCACTGTATTCTTTGCATTTATGTTTCGTATTTACTATAGGGCCAAAACGGAATCTTAATGTGGACCACAGACAAAAGGAAACACCTAATGTACCATATTGTTAAGATGCAAAATGGTACTATCCTCAGTTTACTTAACTGACTGACTTCCTGTGTCGTGTCACTGCAGTACTCAATAATTCCTACATATTTAAAGAGAATTCTTCATCACAAAACAATAACATACAGCGTTTTGGATCTGGCTTACTTGAAATTGTAATGTCTTGTCAGCCCAACATTGTTATATATGATTTATGATTTCCATCTTAGTGTCATGTACTGCCATTTGTTCCTTTGTATTATTTGCTGAGCAGAACAGTATGGCAACATTCAATCCAATTCCTGTTTGCTGTCTGAACTATCCATCCTGTGTTTGCTGTGCAGAATTCGACAGGCTTGATCCCATTCATATGTCATTTGGCTGTGTTCTCATAGCCTTGTCCCCGGTGAAATGTTACAGTGTTGCACTCAAGTATCGACCGTGTTTGATGGAGCCGTGCAACCTTTAGATGTGTTGGCATTGTGTGACAGAGGAAGGAAAAGAAAACGAAGCGCTTCTCTTCCTCCTGTGTTTACACTCTCATTATACCTGGGTAGAATACCTTTCAAAAGGTAAGAGGAAGGTTAAAAGGGAGAGAGAGAAAGACGGAAGAAAGAGAATATAAATGAGAGGGGGAAGAGATTGAGCCACAGGAGAGGGGGAGAGGTTTACAGGAGGGGAAGGAGAAGGGAGAGGAAGGGGGCAGAGAGGAAGAGGCACTAACTGAGGGAGAGAGCAGGTTGTTGGCTGAGCTCCAATGAGCTCATTGAAGAAGACCCTGCTGTCAACTCGCATCACTGTGACAGACAGCGGACCTGCCACTTGGGGGCCCTGCTAAGAGACACGCGCGAGCACACAGACACATACGCACGCACACGAAAACACCTACAAACAAAAACAGACATGCAGACGCACACACTCACAGAGTCACACGTTCACCTGAGTGCATACACACTTGCAAATGTTGAGACAGATGCAGGCAGACACACGCACATACACACATACCGTTGAATGCCAACGCTGTCAAAGAGATGCTTAGACACATGCACACACACACAGAGCGGCATGCATATTCAATATAGCCAGAACACATAGACTTGCATACACAGGTGTGCACTTAGAGACAAATACTTAAACACATTCATGAAGTATTTACAACTACGTACATACACCAACCTAATGCAAGTGTTAACCCTCAAACTGCTCAGTGAAGAAGTGAGGACCAAGCAAAATGTCCTGTAATGTAAAACAATGGTGATAAAGAAATGATACAATAAAGAGGTCACAAAATCAACCATCACTTTTTTGATCATTCATGGATCTTTCTCCCGTAGCTGCACACGCTGCTTCTGCTCAGCCCTCTGTGTAATACAATCCCACGAGAGCCATCTGTCTCCAGTCACTGCGGCTGCGTGCGAGTGGATGCCCTCTCTCGCTCTCTCCCTTCCGTCGGTGTTTGTGATAATGATGACACCTCTGACCTCCCACGTTCCAGTGTGCCCTCCAGGACCCTCTATCCAATCAGAGCTGGAGTTGCTCTGTGAGGGAAATCCTGTTAGAACCCTTATCAAGCGATTAGAAAGCCCGCTGGGAACCCTGGTGGAGCGAGATGGGATCCTGATAACTTCTTCAGAACATCCGAGACAGAAATAATTTGTTTCTGTCTGTGACCCTGTGTGAGAGAAGTGGAGGCTCCCTGCGTGCACTTTTGTTTGTATGTGCGTGCGTCTATCACAAGACAGGCAGGTTAAATAGAGACAGCAAAGTCATTACTGTACAGCATCGCGGATGGAGAATCGAACTCTGTCCCCGATGTCGGCCTGGCCCAACTAGTTATTTGTCATTAGCTTCTCTGTCACCACTCAGATTCTCAAACACATATGACATAATAAATTTTCAGTCCTGACATGCTCTCAGCATGTGAACACATTTTGGATGTTCAACTCAGGACTCAGCATATCATACAGACAGACAGACAGACAGACAGACAGAGTACTTTATTAATCCCTTTGGGAGGTTCTCCATCTCCATCCTTTCTCATATATTGCACTGTTTAATACAAAATATAAAGTAGAGTATAAAGTAGAAAATATAAAATCTAATAATAGACACAATAAATTAGGCAGTATAGATAACAAAAATTGGAATGTGTATACCTGAGTGTGTACAAGGTACAATAGCAGCAGTGGATATGGTAATGCTAATGCTAATGGTATAGTGCATTATGGTAATATAATATAATATAAAATAATACAATATAGCATATAGTAGTAGCATAATATAATATATCATATCATACATTCCTATGTGCTGTCATATCTCATTGATTTGTATTCTTTATTATTATTATTATTATTATTTACAGATCACCTGTTTTTATGTCTTCGATTTCATTTTTTTTTGGTGGTTGTTCCTTTATCTTGTCAGTTTTGTCAAAGCTGGCTTGGATTCAGATCTCTGAATCGCTTCCAACAATTTTTGGCTTTTTCAACAATTCAGATATGTAGGTCAGGCTCATTGATGGCTGTTTCCTCCATTGGAGATCAACTGAGCCAATTAGAATTGGGATTTCATCTTTGTGTGACAGACCCTGAATTCTTCTTTGCAACAAGCATGGGATGAGATTGATGTAGCTATGCAGGTTAGATATTGACTTCAAGAAACAGCAACTCTTAATTTGACATATTTCTTTGATAAAGGTTAACTGCTTGGAGAAATCACTTCCATAGCTTCTGACTGAATTGACAATGTTCTTGCTTTTATGGAGATGTCACTCATTACTGATAAGGCAAACACAAATACATGGTGAATAATGTAATGAAAAAAAATGGCAGTCTTATGATCAGGCTATGTGGTTGAAGACTGCTATGTAAACAAAATTGTCTATTATTTGATTGTCAAGTAAAGAGAGAATTTAACACATAAAAAAAGCACACACACACACACACACACACACACACACAAATCACAAACCACATTTAAAAACATGTTAAATGAGACAGTATGTTGGACTGAAGTCATGTTAATGAAATTCATGAATGCATCAATGTACTGTATGGGGTTGCAGAGGTGGACACCTTGCATGACACACCAGTGGTGATGACTCATATTTTTGCATCTTACATATACAGTATACAGACAGCAAAATAACAGAGAAGTGAAAAAAAAGGAATAATAAGATACAGAGACAGGCAGTTGAAAATGGGAAATGTAGAGTGGGTGTGTGCAGGGATTTAGAGACATTCACTTTAACTATATATTGTTGTTGCTCCAGAGGCTACATCGCTAATGACTACACAGTCTCTGGCTGCATATTGTTTTCTAGAAAGAACATCTGCTCCAAACAATAATTGGATTGTTTTACCAATAGTTACATTCCCCTGCGTGCTAATCGGCATTCCAGCCTGTCAGAAAAATCAACTTTGGTAGACTGAGCATAAACAGGTGTTTGTGTCCTCTGATGAATCTCTCTCTTATTGTTGTGTTGTCACTTTCTTACTTATCCAACCATGTACATACACACATGAACACACGCAGAACGTCTCACGCCGTTCTCATTCCCAGGTCCTCAAATATGGCTTTGTCTCGCCCCTCAGCTCTTTATATAAGGTACCCTTTAGTGTCCATACAAGACGCGTCAGGCTTTTAACTAACAGCAATTTAAAACCATCTATAGCGATGTAAGATGCTCAGAGCAAGGTGACGTAACATACAGAGCGAAGAAGTCCATGTTAGCAGGAGGAGGAGGAGGAGGAGTGAGGGTCAGGGTGAATGGATGAGTAAAACACAAGACCTGCAGGAGCCTGGTGTTTGTGTCCTGTTTGAAACCAAATGTCAATGTTGACTTGTTTTATAATGTACTGAACTTTAACCCATTTTGAACCACGATCTTAGTTAGTAGTTTTGGTACCAAAACCTAACCACACTGTGACTGTTTCACAATGTTAAACACATGTTGGCTTTCTGGCAGAAAGGCTTTCTGCCAGGCATCTCATGCAGATGTCTGTATGAGACGCAGAGGGAAGTGACAAAACGTCAGTATTTGATTACCTGGGAAGGAGAATGGGTTGAACATCTTCTTCTTCTGGACTCTGCCGGGCTGCGATTACTACAACAGTAGCTTTCTTTAACAGGCTTATAATAATAGCTGTCAGGCGAAGAGGCGATGCCATCTTATCTTGTCTATTGCCGTGCGGATTAGCACGACTAAGCCCCACTGAGCTGTTGAACGATCCCTCTGGAAAACTCAAGTAAACTTTAGTATTTTTATGTCTTAAGCTTATGAGGAAATGTGCACGATGATTGGGTCACACTGGGATGTCGTAGTAAATAGAAAATCACACAAGAAGCTATCTTCCCTTTCCCCTACTGTTCAGGTGTGAAGTTGCATGAGGAAGAAAAGTTAACACTTTAACACTTTAATTTGGTGCATGACCTACTGTAGTATTTAATACAGATATAGAGTTCGTTACCATAAAATATGTGGAAACACGTCATGTTAAATCTGAAACATTTACTGCACAAATAAATCAATCTCGTTAATTAACTGACTAATTACCACAGCTGGTCATGACATCTATGTTATAGCATGTTGATTATGGTGCTTCAGGGAATGTGAGTGCCTCTGAGTATTAATTAGATGCCGCTTCGTATAGAACTGACATGATTAGTGGAAAATCAAGTGCAGTGGCCCTTAATGGCTGACTGCTCATGCAGACATGCAGATAATACCATCTGATTAGAATGTCTCTTTACTGAATAATGAAGTTTAGAGTTTTAAATAAATTAAGAGGCAGCTCAATGCGAGCAAGAAACCAGCATGTGGTGACCTCTGTGTTGTGCCAGCATGTCCCTCTCCAATATTCATGTTGCATCTCTCTGTAGGCTTTCAAGTTGATATAAGCTAAAAGCCAAAATCACCTCAAAAGCCCAAAAGCTTTTGACTGATGAGTCTGTGTTTCACTCCTCATCTGCAAAGTAATGCGCCACTTCTTGTTTTGCAGGCTTTTGCGCGATCATCCCCTCCTCCGTTCGAGCCCACATGGTTGAACTTGTGAAATATTTTGCACACAGCATGTCAGCTCTACTTCACACTTAACATCTGCACGGTGCGGTCCCCCCCAACCCCCTCCTCATGTCCCATCCCTTTCTCCAGCTCAGCTGGCATCAAAGGCTGAGGGAGAGAGCGAGCGAGAGGGAGAGGGAGAGAGAGAGAGCGCTGCCCTGAGTGCCAAGGCAGTTGGATAGTGATGAGTGATCCACGATGTGTTCAGCATACTAAACACTAAAACAGGGAATTTTAATTCTGCATCTGGCCCTTGTTCAGAAGCCATGATTCTTTCTTTCCTATCTCCCTTTTCCATCTCTTTTCACTCACATTGACACTCTTTTAAAATTTCAGTTTTATTTTTCTTCCTCATCCTTTTATTTTATCTCTATCTACACTGGACCATTCCTACGGGTCTCTCCTCCAGATGCATATTTTAAGTGATAGAGATGGAAGACTGAGACAAATAAACCACAAACCCTGAGCATGCAGCTTTTTTAACTTAATCAATATGGCAATGTTCCACACACACACACACACGCACACATACACACATGCACAAACGCACACACATAGACTGCTGGAGCTTTTCCTCACATCTGTATTGCCTGTGATTTTGTGTCCACCCCCACTTCTTTTTCTTTTGTACACTTTTGTTTCACACTCGTGCAACTGAATTGTATTGGACATGGCAGAAAGAAAAAGAGGCGGAAACATTCAGAGCATTCAAAATGTCATATATGGTTTCTGCATTTGTTTGTTAGAACACTGCACGTTTGTGCATTATCAGTGTTACTTAGATCTTCCAGTCACTTACATCCTCAGTTAGTTATGGTTACATTTTTTTTTTTTGTACTCAGGTTAACTAATTTGGCCTCTCTCAGATTCTCTACTCAGTATGTTCATAAAATAAATATATACTTGAATGTAATGGACATTCATTTACATGTAAAAGTCTCACACTGTAGCTTTAAGTAACATTTTCAAAGTGATGCTTTTACCTGTAACAAAGTATTTTTACAATGTGGTATTTGTACTTTGACTTAAGTAAAACATCTGAATACTTCCCCCATCAGTACTGAAAACTGCTGAAAGCTGCATAGAGGCACAGAGTGAGACCAGTTTTCTGTCCAATTACAGGAAGGCATTTGATTTAAGGTTAATGTTTTTAGAAAATGCTAATGAAGCTTTAAAGTTGCTCCTGAAACAGACTAAATATTCTCATTAGTGGAAAGTTTGCGAATATGTGCACCATCATGGATTAAGCTAATGATCCTTGATTGTCCCCAACTGTGACCGTTTGAAATGTCATATGGTGCATTACAGTGCTGGCATATGGTCGCACAGCTTCACTAATTGTGCTGACCATACTGTACTGTCACTGTGTGCGTGACGTAAACACACCAGGTTTTCTCATTGCGGTCCTCCTTGGTCTGTTTGCCTGCATGTTTATCTTTTGGTATTTTTCTCTGTGTGTGTTTGATGAGCAGCTTTTTGCAGATTGCAGCGGTGATGCTTGTGAGCTGCAGAGTACGATGTCTGGTCCACGAGTAGAAACATCAGATTTATGATGTGGAAATTTACTACTGCAGCCTTAGCACTAACAGCTGTTCTATGTGTGTGTGTGTGTGTGTGTGTGTGAGAGAGAGAGAGAGAGGTGAGGTTATTTACAGTAAAATCAAATCCCATTTTATTTTGCAGCCTCATCTGCCGAGGAGTCCGTCTCAGTCCACTGAGCAGCCTGTTTGCTTAAAACTCAACAGATGTTTAGTGGAAGCGGCCCTTAGGTGAGAACATAAATACATACTTTGTTTTACAATCCAGCTAAAACAAAGCGCTCGGCACAGTTACACACAGGGATACAGTAACACTTTGATTGTACACTTCAAAAACCGGCAAGAACTGAAAAAAGTGTTTCCCTTTTGGGCTCATACATTTAACCATCAGAGCAACTAACAGGCAACAGTGTAAGGTCAAACAAGTAATGTATATTCTGGAGACAGTGGAAAAACATATCTTTAATTCAAAGGCAATTTTTATTAATTCATTTATTTAATTCTGTACTGTGAATTGATGATATTAAATGAAATGATGTTTAGGATGATTAAGCCAAACTTTAAATCCTGGACAGAAAAAAAAAACTGGAATGGAAAATTTATTTTACTATTTACTTGAGACTTGATTCAGATCCAACCGGAGCCTTGACTGTGGTCATGTATATAGCTGTGAATCACTCAGCAGTGTTGCAGCAGCATTCCTGATGAGCTGCAGAGGCTTTTCAGGAGGCCGAGTCGAGGCTCAGCGCAGCACGGATACGGAATGAGTGGAGCTTGAACAAAGACACAATACTGAGCCTTGTGTCACATGCTTACATATTTAATGTCATGTCCACTACATGTGTTGCTGATAAGAGGAAAGAAAAATGACATAAATAATATATTAAGCATTCTTTCAATGCATTATTCATGTCTTTCGGCGTGTTTCATGTTATATACAGATGGCTCTGTGATGTGATTTAGTTCGCTGTCTCCTAGAAAAATGCATGAAAAGTCTTCACACCTTTTTTGTAATGAAACAAAATAAATGTGATTAATCATAGTTCTCGTTGTTGTATTTCAAGTTTGTGCGTTAATGGCATGTAACTGTGAACGTCTGCAGAATATTAAACCTGTGATCTCATATATGGTGCATTAGCCAATCAGATTTATCAGTACTTGTCTACTTGTTTTCTTTTGTCACTATTAGCTTGTGATGAATAATTTTGAAATGATGTAATATTAGATTTCAGACATTAATTTGTTCTTAGCTTATTTTGATTAAACTACCAAGACGAGGTTTGGGGAGGTTTCACAAGATTTCCAAACAAAGCAAGCACATTTAGAAATGGCAAATACAGCAAATAAGGACAAAAAGTAAAATCTGGTGTCAGTTTGTTGGACAACACCTGGGAGCTATATATTGCCTCCTCACTGTGTAATCTAACAAAACTGCCCTTCTTTCACCCTGTTATACACTTTCATGTGAGTCACACCAAAGTTTGAAGGAAAGCCATTTTGCTTCATTTACTCGCCTGTGTGATAAAAAATTAAAAGCTTCCAGCTCAAAAGCCCTTTTCCTAAAGAGCATTTCAGAATCATGGCTCTAGACAGACACTTTGAATGTTTCATCGAGACCACAGGAGACACAGACAGAAACTCAAGCTACTGTATGAGTGAAATCACTGTTACAGTACTGACATAACAATATAAAAGAGTCTTGATGAGGATGCTTTTATTTTCAATTGATTTTAGATATAAAATCGAATGATTCAATCGAAATCCACCAGAAAAAGTCGGCAAAGGTTTATTTGAATGTGTCGTCATCTGATGCCCTTTCTTTCACCTTGTTGTCTTCTTTCCTCCTTGCACCCTGTCACCTCACTCTTCCCCATCCTCTTCCTTCTACAAACCCCACCTGAACTCTCCTCACACCTCTTATTTTCAGCTCTCTTCCCGTTCCCCCGACCTCGCTCCCTTTCCCTGCTCGGATTCCCAAGCGACCCTACTTGTCAGGATGCCGACCCACGAGGTCTCTCCAGCAAGATGTCTTTGTCGTTCTCCCCTTTCACCTCCTCACTTTTTTATTTTCTCTCTCTGTGTCCTGTCAGAAATCCAATCTCAGAAGGCAACTTGCCATTCTTCCCCTACTCTCAATCGCTCTTCTTCCTTTGTGTTGTCTGTTAAACCTCTTGTGAGTGCTGGCATTCCTCTCAGACCCCAAGCAATCATAAACACACACAGCTCTGCTCAAACTTGTGCAGGCATTGAAATAATACACGTAACTGTACAGTGTGCACACACACATACTTGCTTATGTCTATGTATGTTTTGAGGAAATTTACATAGACTTACATTCATTTCCTGGAGACCTACCCTAACCACAACCACTACTTACCCAACCCCAACACTAACCCTGACCTTAACCTAAGCCTGCATTTAACCACTGGCCTAAATCGTTTCTTCCAAACTGGGGACATGGCATTTGTCCTCAGTTGCACCAGTTGTCCCAAATCAACTGGTCTAAAAGCAGTGAAAGTTAGATCTACACACACACACACACTCACAAGGTACAACACAAAGAACACAACTAATATCCTCTTACCTATGTCATATAATGTGAAATTCAGTATTAATACAGAGTAGTCTCCTGCTTAAATGTATTTCATGCAAAATATAAATTTGGAACCTGTGATAAAATGGTAAGAAGTGCTGTTTCCAGGAGTGAGTCCCCTGATCCTGCAAACTTTATATCCTGCCTATGCAGTCATCAAACTGACATCTCACTTGGATGGAGAGAGCTGAGCAACGCTCGAGAGAGGATCAAAAAGTCAGTTTTGCCATTTTAAATTTTCGCATTCCTGTTGATGGAGCACGCGGGGCAGCACTAGCTGAGCTACCCGTGTTTCCCCAAAGCTCTTACTGTCACAGTCATTTTTAGACCTTTTTGTCTTCACTGCTTCATTGAAAGGGTTTGCTTTTAACTCGAACCAGCCATGTTTAAACAAGCGTGTGCGCAAGAGCATTAATTTAGTCGTCCTCAATCGCACATCTGTTCACTGTGTTTGATGCACAATTGTACTCAGAGGTGACACACCAGCAACACAATGACAAGTAAACACATCATGGTACCGCTGAAAGGGGCACGTCACAATCGTATGATGATTTAAGTGCTGGTGAAATGCAGCAGTCACACAGCTGCCTTCCTTCCCCTTGTTTGTTCTGATTCCTAAAAGACCTGAGCTTCATTTTATCTGACCTTGAATGGCAGTGTGCATTTTGAGCAGTGTGCATTAGTGTGTGCAAGTTATTGGCACCCAGGTAACCTCTTAGAGAGGAGGTGGTTTTGAGTTTTGCTTTATTTCTAGTATTGTTTCTGTGTTTCTTGTAAATTAAATTCCAGTGTTCTTGGGATTTCTTCTTTTGACTTTTTCAGTGTTGGTGCTGTTTGTGCTCAGACTTTGTTTCAGGGGCTGGGGACGTGAGTTCCAGGTGCAACCCTCTTCATTCACCTCCCTCTTCATTCAGCTAAACCCCCACAACAGCACCACCAGCACCCATGTGTTAGCCAGGTTTTCAGTTTGCTTCTGTAGTTCAGTAATAAATCCTTTTAGCCCATCCTCTTGTCTGCATCTTGCTCCTGGCTCCAATATTAAATGCCACAGGTAGACTATGCTGTTCATTTACTTACTTACTTCACTTTGACCATCATTTCTTAAGCTTAACCAATAGCTAAATACTCGTTCCAAACCCTAAGCAGATCAAAATTGCCATACAAATTGTAGCAGTTATATGTAACCTTTGGATTTGATTGGAGGATTTGTTGAATCCTACACATACTCTAGGGCAGGGGTCGGCAACCTTTAACACCGAAAGAGCCATTTGATCCGGTTTCCACGGAAAAGAAAACACTGGGAGCCGCAAATACTTTTTGACATCTAAAATGAATTTATTTATGAACGCATTTATTAAATAGAAAAAAAAAATATTTAAAAAAACAACAACTTCCCTTTCATGCTTCGGTGTTCACCCCAGCTGTACACTTATTAGTGCTTTGACTACCCTTTTGAAGATGGGCTATCATCTTATCTAAAATGAAGATAACACTGTATATATTGCTTTTTCTTACCTTTACACTTTGTATAAACAACTAAAGTGTGTTGCTTATGAAATCCACGAAGTGCTACAGAGAAAATCAAATTTTATCTATGTAATGAACACATTTTGAACATTTTGAATTCTTGAAAAAATAATACAATGTCTGAATGTCTCTTTCAAATACATTAAAAAGCTGAACTTAAATTATCCATGTAGCAAACAAAAGCAAAAAAAAATGCCGTGAGCCGTCATCCTTATATCGCCTTTGGGCTTTCAGAGCATGTAGCGGAGCCTTGACCTGAATTTAATAAATAAATTAGGGAAGAAAGCACTGTGACACTAAACAATGAAAAATAAATATTTGCAAAATATCTGCAAAAATATTTATTTAGCCTGGTTAATGGGACTTCTGCTCCTGAACCTCTGCGCACAGCGTCTGCAAATCGGGGCTGTACGTCACTCTCATCTTTACGCAGGACTGTAAGCTGTCATCTGTGAGGCGTGAGCGGTGTTTGTTTTTAATGTAGTTCATGGTGGACAATAGCTGCTCACATACATATGTGGATCCGAAGATCGACAGGACTCCAAAGGCATATGTCTTCATGTTCATGTAGGTGTCGGGGATGGCATCCCATGTTTCAAACACGAGTTTGTCCGGTCTTGGAAGGTTATACCGACGTTTATTTTGAGCGACGAAAAACAATAAAATATATTTATTCTAATATGTCAAGATCACAATAATCTTCCAATCTAGAACTAAAATATTAAAGAACTAACACAAATAAAATCCACTTCAATTAAATACTTAGTTTTTTTTTTTTTTTTAGTAATTTATTTTCCCAAGCCACTCAGAGCCGCAGTATAAGGATGAAAGAGCCGCATGTGGCTCCGGAGCCGCGGGTTGCCGACCCCTGCTCTAGGGGCTTTAGGGTTAAAAGTGTAGTGCTCCATGTGTGTACAGTATTATTTATTGCTGCAGCAGCGTCACCTGACAGGTGTTTATTGCATCAGCTGTGATTCAGTGGCAGAGCGTCCATGTGTGCCTGATCCTGAGCGGTGAGACAGATGAAGGATCATGACAAAAATCAAAAAGTGATTCATCTAGATTTGCCTGACTTAAACATATCAACAAAACAAAGAAGAATAATTGACCTGCTCAGGGACGTTTCCAACCAGCACTCTGAGTAAACCCATGTGCAAGCAAAGCCAGCCCTCAAATCCTCAATGCACACATGAAATACGTCATGTCTGAATGAGAACGCATCAACCATGCCTATCACAATCTGCTTAAGACCTGGGGAACGCATCCTAGATCAAGCGCAAAGTGATTATGTTTGAATTAACCCTTGTGTGACGTTCCTGTTTTTCATCCAATGTTCGTGAGTCTGGTGGGCCCATAACATTATTGGGTTTTTAATACAATAAAGCCATAACAATTCGTGTAAAAGTACTTGACAGAAATTGACCTTTCAAACATTTACAACCATTTGCCCATTTACCTATTTTAGATCACATTTATCAATATAAGTGCGATTGGGTTTTGTGGCAAAAAATGACTATAATCAAGACATGGGTGGAATAAATAATGTTGAACAAATGAAATATAAATGAAATGAGGTTTTTATCACTATTGATGTTTGTTGCTTTGAACTGAACAAAATGGAATGGAAAAAAAAAAGATAACATATAGTGTTTAATGGAAATGATAAATGAGCCTATTAAATACATATTCCTGCCAGTCTACACAGCACATGGGGGACAGAGTTTCACTGTGTGTTGCAAATGTAGTTCTTGCACTTGCATGTGTATCAAGTCTTCCTATCCGTCTTGGTCCACACACATCATGCTTCCTTTTGTTGCAACTGGCTGCAGCCTAGAATGATGGAAACACCAAACCGCGGTGATGCCTTCACACTATTTGCTAAAAATCTGAATATCAACCACAACCTTCAGACATTTCCAAATATGACCCGTGTGTTTTTATGAGACAAACAGGACTTTAAGGCCTTTTCTTATTCCCTCTTTAAGTAAAGACATGCAGAAAGGGTTGTAGATAACAGGCACGAAATTCACGTAAAATCTGCTGACCAATGCTCATTTTAAAAGTAGCATCCTCACTTATATGCACCCTATGTAGGGATGAGCGAGTACACCACTATCTGTATCTGTATTCGTATCTGTTTAACCATCTACATTATCTGTATCTGTATCTGTATTCGGAGTGGGCGGGGCCTAAACCGGAAGTGAGTGCAGAAATGGGTGAGGCTTAAAACTGTACATTACTTTAAGTCTGAAATTGATATGGATTGATCAGAAGTTGCTAATCTACTGTATTCAAAGCCTATATACAGTATATCTCAATAATATTATTTTCATGAACTGCAGAGAGAAAGTGTCAGATACTGCATGCAGCCACATACAATAAAAATATTAATATAGGCTACTTTGTGTGTTCAGCTACAGCTATATGTATGTATGTGTGTAAGTGGTCTGTGAGACTGTTTATTTTTTAATGATCTGTGTGAATCATGCAAACATCCAGTGATGGCAAACAGGGAAATAATATGTCAGCCTTGTTCACTTCTTCTCAAAAGCGCCGCGTTCAGTACGAGCAAAGTTTTTCAATTGACTTCATATCACCAGCCAAACTAAGAGCAAGCAGACGGTTTAAAAAAAAAAAAAAAAAAAAAAATCGGACTGGAGCGGAGGCATTTACCGACGCGACGCGAGCGGACGCGAGCCGTTTTCAGCTCTGTCTTGTCAAATGCACCGCGCGTATGTTGGGAGCAGGTTGGGAGAGACGTGCAGAGAGCATACAGTCTATGGCAGAGACGTGTCTGTGTAGGGAGGGGCGGGCGCTGTGTGTGACTGGCCAATCACAGAGCGCGAAGACAGTCAGTTCCACAATGAGGATTTACCTTCAGCACGAACACAGATATTAACAGATTTTACTCGTATCATAATCGTATTCGTCAAACATGCTTTATCCGTAACGGCTCATCCCTAACCCTATGTTTACGCTACCATCCTATTTCCATTCTTTAAAAAAATGGTTGATAGATTTAAAAGCCTCTGGTGTCCCACAGTTTTAAGAGTTATTCTGGTGTGTCACATGTCTTCTTCTTGCAGGAGCATGGTTGAGTAAGCCCTCAACATTTCCTCATGGCCTCCACACCTCTGCACTTTATTTCAGGTTTGCACATTTTACAACACTCACAGACACACTTTCACTCATCCATGCATGCCTTACACCACCGACACCATCCATATCTTCATGCCCGCTTTATGAGTTAAATAAACTAATGTGGCTTTTGAAAGAAAAAGAAAGCTCCAAATGCTTCTGCACAAACCTCTCCCCCTCCACCTTAATTTATATTTGGGGAGGCAGTCTGTCCAGGACTTGACCCTCTATATGACTGTTACTTAGGATAATTGGCTTAAGAAAACATTTAGGTTTCAAACAGGCTTAAAGGGCAGCTCTACGACTATTGAATTTATTGTTTAGGATTAGCAGGGGGAGATTGCCTCCATTCATTCTTCAGCATGCATCCAATCAATTCAATCTGGAGTTTTTTCTTGAACGGAAGACACAAAATAAATAAAATTCTAACTCAGGAATTTCCTTTAATGGAAATGTCTAATAAAATCACCGGCACACTCTGACACCATAAACTAGCTGGAGGAGGGGAAGGATAGATTTATCCTCTGTGGTATATTTGTGAGGTCTGACATTGCTATAGGCTTCGCTGTTATTTCACTCAGCGCTGGTCTTGATGAAAAACAGCATGATGGGTTTTTAAGGGTGTGAGGGTTCTCATTTGGGCTGCTGGGGTTGAACGCACGCAAACACACTTCAATCTGCTTTCTATCAAAGACAGTTATGGTAAGTAAGGGGCCCGCGCTTTTCATCAAAATTACCTGCAGACAGACAGACACCTCGCTGATGGCTGTCATTATCTGTTTTGGCAGACTCTTGCAATACTTTGTCCACAAGCAGGCCCTTGCCCTCTGGCATTAAAACTCCCACAGACAGCAGTTTGCGTCCCCAGCCGAGCCCATCATATTAAGGCTTAACACAGGTTCATAAGGTGTCCATAGACGGAGAAATACTCAGCTGAACTGCTGAGAGAGGAGATTCATGACGTGGCCAGACCTGTCGTATTTTATCCTGCTTCTTAGTGTTTTATGTAATAGGCCTCTGCCAAGTACAATGAAATTCATACATTTTTTGCACAAAGTGGATAAATGCTTACTAGCAAGCTATTAATTTCTCCCTTTTCCTTCCAATTTGGATGCCCTGTGCACCGCAGTTCTCGTCACTTCTGACTCCCACTGTTGTTTCATGGAGGGTTTTGACAGCCTTTGATAAACACAGAGCTGACGGATGCTTCTTTTCACCTGACAGGGTGAAGCTTCCCTAGGAGGATATGACGCACACAGAAGCTCACGCTATTCCCCCCAGATCCTGTCACTTTGCCCACAGGCACTCTGGTCAAGCAGTCGGAGTCATAAGTGCAGTGACAAGAACATGATCCCTCACCGGGTTCCCACCCATCAACACTGTCAGTTCTGTTTTAATGGGGCGCTGGATTGAAGTGTTTTTCTTTTGAATATTTTATTGGTTTGTTGAGACTTTATCAAAGAGTTTAGCAAAATACATTCAGTCATCTTCTTGTAGGTGTTGGTGTAAATGTTTTTGCTATGAATGATCCATCGCACCAGCAAACCAGCAGCCATCATTCATGTTATTAGTTATACCTGTCTTTTGAAGTCAAAATATCCACTGATGGAAAACTATAATTATAATTATATTAACATTGTTCCATACAGTTTAAACACAATTTTTAGGCTTAGTTTTAATTATAGTGTGAGGAGGGCAAATCTCTGCATCTAGTTTCATTGTAATCCATCTATTAATTTTTAGATGCTTTATTTGAAACCACAGTGTCAACTTCATGGTAACACTAGATGAAAAGTCAATATGACCACAGATTCATTGCGAGAGAACTATGGATATCAGTACAAGGGTTTCTACCAATCCATGTGTTAAGATTCAGATATTTCACCAGCGCAATTTGACCTATGAGAAGTCACATGAAGGTCTTCCTGGGTCAGTAGGATTCATCCTCTGGGGGATCATGAATATCTACACAAAATTCCATGGCAACCCATTCCATAGCTGTTAACAGGCTGGCTGACAAACCAAAACTGCAATCTGTATTTCCGTGTTGCTAACTTGGCTAAAGAAGGTTTGATGTGAAACTATTAAAGCTCTTACAGTTACAGAAATTACACACAAACAAACCACTCATTTAAGTTTAACTCAACTGGTGTTATAATTAGTCCATCAAAACCAGGCCAACCTCTTAAAATGTTTCTACAAGCCCTAATCAATTTCCCGTGTACTGAGGAGTGTGTATGTCTGTTGGTGTATCTGTCAGACTAGTGTACCTGCTGTGTATCTGTTTATTTGTTCTCCTGTTTTTGTATCTTTCACCCTGTCTGTCTACCTGCCAGACAGTCTCTAACTCTGTCTGAGAACTGAAATTGACATCTCCCTGTCAGAAAAGTCGAAATCTTGCAATGACAGTTTAGTGGACTGAGGTCTGTAGAGGCTGAAGCAAGATGGATTTGTGTGTGTCTGTGTGTTTGTGATGGCCTTATAGGTTGGAAAGGGTTGGGCTCCCGGTGATAACTGTAATCACAAAGAGTCTTTGATGAGTGAAATCTCATTAGTGCTAATACCTGATAACATGAATGTGGTTAACACACATCCTTCACGGTGTCTCCTCAATTACAAGCACACAAACACACACACANATGTTTCCAATGAGCTGCAGACATTCAGACAGGCTCAGTCCCAATCATGTCTGCTTCTGAGAACTCACAGTAAATGTTAATGACTAAACAACGCACAAAAGAAATAATAGAATCAAAATAAAAGAAATGAAAACAAATGATTACTGGTCATGAACGAGACTGAAGACGAAAGGGTGGAAAAGTGAATCAATGATCAAAACACAACCACACACAGAATAATAATCTAAGACTTCAAAAACCTTTACTAGTACAAAAAGGTTCAGTACATAGCAGTTCAGTTAGAGCAAGGCTAACAAATCTGACAAGGAGCTGAAAAGCCCCAAAATAAAAAGGCAGTAGTCAAACCAGTGGGAAAACCTGCGAAAAGTAAATACACACGGGGGGAGGATGTAATGACACACAGGTGCAGCACATTAGGGCGGAGCAGGTAATCACAGAAATGGAAGCCACACAGAGGCAGGAAGAGTGTGCTGTGAAGAAACAGGTGAGCATATCAACTTGGAAAAACTGGAAATGAACATCACAGGAAATCATGACTTTAAGATGCAGCATGAGCCTTCAAATAGTCATGGTTGAAATGAAACAGTGTTGACTGTTGGTAGGACACAAACTTGGGTGGACTGTCTTAGTTGGCACACCTGTCCTCTGTTGGTGAACCACACATACAGCAACACACCACTGAACTTTGCAACACCCTAACAATAATAATAATAAAAAAACAATGCAAAGCTCAACAAGTCAAATAAACTATGACACTGAGACAGCAAGTGCTCAACTATCAAAAGCTCCTCCACCCTATATTTGATAGGGGAGCTTGAGCTTTATGCAGAATGTGCTTTTAATAGATAACTAGATGGATCGGCTTCCATTGGGATTCATGAATATGTCTTACTCTGCAGTTTGAAAAACACAAGCAACTTGCTGCTCATCAGCACAACTGTCTCACCAAGCTGGCTTTCCGTGGAAGATATAAGCTTGTCGGACAGGTATTGTACATAAAGCAATGTGGAGAACATTGACAAGTACAAAACAAAGTGTCTCCTTTGCCTCTTCAGAAGGTGCCATATTCTTTTTTTTTTTCTTTTCTGAGGGTACTGTCAACTGCATTTCCAGAGAGCAGATTTATATCCTTGTCACATCTCTTTTATTCCGGCTTGGTTTGCTTATTGTGAAAAATCTTAGTGCTGCTTCTGTTTGCTTCCATTGCTTTGCCATACTGTCCACACACAAATTTCAATGTGTTTACACCTGTGACAAAAAAGTTTAAATCACATGGATCTCACATATTTCAAACTCAAATTCCATCATTGGATGTTCAATATAATTCCTGGGACAAGCAAACACTCACTTTTGGTTTCCGTTATTTATTATATTGTAAAATCCTCTGAGCTGTATACAACAGGATGTTTGTTTCCAGTGGGAACATGCATAAACTTCAATGATGGCTATTTGTACCCTGTTAATTTAGCATTTTTTCCCCTCATTTCATTCTACAATTAAAATATGTGAAACTATAGGTAATGCCAAAGCACAACATTTTTATTTTTATTTTTATTTTTTTTTTAATTTCTGGACTGTGAGGAAAGTTCAGCAAGAGTGCATCGATGACTGTCAAGAGATCCAAAATTTTACAGTCTGTTTTAAAACACAGAAACAGAAAAATGTTGGTGTGTATGTGTGTGTGTGCTAACACATTGTTCACTCATTTTTATCTCTACACCTAGAGTAACAGCCTGAGCAGTCTGCAGCAATGCTTGTTGACATGTTACTTTACTTAAAAATATATTTTCATTGCCCTCTGTCAACAAAATGCAACCAATGTACACTGTCCATGTACTTTTATCTTATGTTTGCATTTTTTCTCTTTATCTGTTCTTGTCTTGTTCACTGTTTGATTTCTCCATCACACATTAAAGTTCATATTCTAACCATCCAGCATGGTGCAATATACACGAATATTTTAATATGTTTTTTATACAGTGTGTTTATATGTATATATCTTTACATATGTTTGCACAGAGGTTAAACACCTAAACTGGACTGGAAAGAGAAAATAGCCCAGAAAATACTTGAATAAATGAGTAAGTAAATGTCACACTGACCTTCTTTTTATATGTAATTTCAAAATTCCACCTGAGTGACATCATTCAGTTAAACTGCATTTCACTTCTCAGAGGCTGGATTGTGCATTGTAATCCATCAAAAAAGGATTTGATTTGATTAATCAATAATGCACTGTATTTAAAAGCTGACTACCTATGGATTAAAAAAAAATCAAGGCTGCAGAGGCTGAGATATCCTGAACACACCTGGTTTCTAAATTTCTAAATTTCTCTGTCTCATTAGCAAAGTGCAATGTACAAAAAACATTCTTCTATAAGCTTTTTATTTTTAGCTGGCACTAGCCGTCGTTTTCTGATTCAAATGACAAACGTCGCCGGCGGCAGGTCTTATTAGCTGTCACTGACAAACGTTAAGTCTGTGAGCAACTTGACGACGGACCAAAATTAACTTGTCGTGTTGTCACTTGTGAGCGCTCTCCGCAGCCTTTGACTGTTCTCAGCTAAAGATCATTGGAGAGGTAAATGAAATGGCACTCTGCAACACCAGTGTACGGCTGTGAGTGTTCTTGTAGCTCCTACAACTAAAAACATAGTGTTCTCTCTAGCTGACTACATGGTAATTTCAAGAGTTACCTCACAGATACACTTTGATGCATATTATGTTATTTAAGTTCAGGAATAAACTTAATATTTTTCAACCAGGACCTCCATATTTGGACTCTCAGAACTGGTGCCAAAACATTTGAATAGTATGGTATGTATCGGGTCTGGGTCTGATGTCCACTTTGTAATTTTGGCTCATCTTATTGCAGTATTTTTACAAAAAAATTACCATTTATTAAACTATGCAGCTTTAAGGGAACCCGAGGCTACATAACACAACTGAAAGAAGCAATAACCTCTAGAAATCCTAGAATATGAATAGATGGAGCAAAGACGAGCAACTAAAAATGCAGGAACATGGATTCAGTTTGGTGCATACTGAGATGTTAATAAAAATGATACAATACTGCATGAAAAATATTAGAAACAGTTTCTTGGATTCACCTTTGTAAAGGTGAGTTCGGATATAAAGAGGCAAAGTGAGCTCATTTTCATTTTAGAAAAAAAAAATATCCCAGTGTTTCTTATAATTTAATTGAACAATGTTACTGTACTGCTTCCTAAATGGATTTGGTGAGGCACAGCAGCTATCAGGCAGCCAATGCTCGCACCGGTTGTTCTTGGCTTTTGGTCAAATTCCCAGCGGATCAATTGACAACTCCCCCCTGCCTTCATCCAAACTGTTTCATGGCAGTGGATTAAAGAAGGAGAAAAACAAGTCTGAACTCTAGACAGTCCCACGACTGCTTCAAACATGGCAAACATTTACTTTCTTTTCACCCGTCTTCATGCTGCTAATTCAGCTTTCTCTCCCAGATTTAAATCCGTGAAACAGCAGGTGACACCGCAGCCCAGCAGGACTTTATATTTTTAATATCTTGTCTTTTCAAATGAGGAATTTTGTGGAAAGTTCAGCTCCGGTGCATCCGAGATCGTCCCGAAATCCTGAATGTTAGAGTCAGCTGTGAGACAAACAGAAAAATGTGTGTGAGCCTGTATAAAGACGTTATTGAGGCCCAAATACCTGCAGCATATCGGTGTCAGTGAGAGAGCCGACAGAGCAGCACACACGCATAAAGACATAGAAACACAGCACTACCTGAAGCGAAAAAGCATATGGAGGAGATAAAATGTGGTTGACGGCATCAGAAAACTGACTTGATTCCTTTAGTTTCTCGGTCGAGACTCCAGTTTATATATGCATGCCAACGCACTGTATGTCTAGACTACGAGACTGCATCTTGTGTCGAGATAGAAACACTGAGAAAATATGTATTTGTGTGTGAGGGAATGTTAAAATTTTTATGTGCTTTCATGTTCTACTAAAACTAAAACTGCACAAAATACACTTTTAGTTTGGCCTCCAATATAGTAAGTGATAGAAAATGAAATAAACTGATTCACGCAGGGACACTTTTTTTTCATGCCAATTAGTCAGACTGTATAGAAGATGCCAGGATTGTATGATGGGATAACTCAGGCTATTAGTAGAAGAGAGAAGGTGGATCTTCACGTCATGGCCTTTCAAGGCTGTGCAACGTGCAGTAAGATCACACAGTGAGTTTTTCAGGGGAGGACAACTATTAGCTGAAGGTTACACAGAAGTGAGGATAATGCTGATCCCATCAATGTGCATTTCACACTGAAAGCACTTACATATGCTTTCCATTAAGATCCGCGTAGGAGCAGTCCATGTTTCCATGTTTATGAGTCATTCCAACATTTAAGTGATTGCATGTTCTAAGAGGTTCCGGTCAATGTTTAACGGTGTATAAAGTCATTCAAATGTGACAAAAGTATTTGCAACTGAAATGCAGTTGCAGCTGTTAATTACAGTAAAATATTTGATATTATCTTTCATGTTAATACAAATAAATAATCCCACAGAATGATGAGTTATGAGTCATTTAATGTTAATTCATTTTATCTGATAAATATTGTTAATATTTGTTTAGCAACTGGCCTTAGTCATTGCAGACTAAGACTTCAAAGTTCTTGTGCATTGTACATGACTCAGTACTCCTCTTCACGCCAATGATATCAGAAAAGTTATTTAGAGAAAAATCCTCATAGTTGTGAATCTTATCTGATTCTTTAGAGAGGAGTACTGGAAGAGCAATTTAGACTGATTTGAAATGAAGTGTGATAAATGGAAAATCAAGTACAGCCAATGGAGTATCTAGTGAGATTACCATGATTTGTGTATCAACAGTAATTCTAAACTTGATGCCTGAGGATGTTCTTTAAAAACACTGGTGATTCTAACAGTGCTCTAGAAAAAAAAAATCCAGCACTGGGTCTGTATGATTTTTAAACACCACATTTTCCTTTTTACACTCAATTTGAATGTGTGTATTTCCTGTGTTATTTTGAAAGTCCTGTTGTTTCAGTTCCTGTCCTCATGTGTCTTCAGCCTTCCTGATTATCCACCTATGTCTTGTTACGCACCTGGGCCTGATTTGCCTATAGTCAACTATGTATATACACTTCCTTGTTTTCTCTGCCAGATTGTCTTTGTTCATCCATGTGTGTTCATTGCTATGCAGTATTTTTTTCCTCCTGTTTGTTCTAGTGGTTTTTGACTTAGCTTTGTTTATTGGATTTTTCATTGAAGATTTTGCCTTTTTGAGTTGAGTCTTTGTGTTTCCCAGAACCATATGTTAATGTTAAACCTCAGCTGGTGGTCACTGCTGACTGGCTGTTAGATGGGAAGGAGTTTCATTTTATCACAAGTCGATTTCTCAAGTGCACACCAGTAATAAAGTAGCTTCATGACATTTGAGTTCTGATTGAATGGTCTGTTTGATATGATTTAATTAGGCACTCGAAGGAGGAGGTAATACAAACAATTTGACGTTTGAAGAACAAAGCGACCATGCATCGTGATGATACATATGGAGCGGTGAGTGATTTACATTTCTTTATCCAGCATATGAGAACAAAACAAATATGTTTCAGTCTTTCAAACAGTCTTGCCTGTCTGGTTGCTTTTCAACCTGGCTTACTCATCTACCTGCAATCCTGTCTACCTCCCTGTCTACATGCCTTTCAGCTATCTCGTCTGCTCTCCAGCCCGCTCTTCCTCTGGTGGCTGGTTATCTTTTTTTCAGCTGCTTTAGCTGACTGGTTGTCCATGTATAGTGATGTTTAAAGTATCCCAGCTGAGCACTGGAGGAGGCTGATATACGAGGAGCAGTTAGCGCTGCTTTCTGCCTTCTGGGGCTGTTAATCAAAGATACTGACTTTTTTCTTTATGTCCTCACTTTATAGCGTGAGGCTTCCGCACTCACCCTGTTATGAGAGTTTCATCATGCAGTCAATGTTTGAGTCAGTGAGAGGAAGAAGAGTCTGTTTTCTGCCAGATGTAATATTAAGCAACTCCTCAGTTCTATCTCTGTGTGGCTTTTGTTGATTCTAATTGAATCAAACTGGTGGTCATTAACATTGTGTGTGATTGATTAAGCTATAATATGAACAAGAAACAAAGCCATCTATCTTCCTTTATGATCAATATTTGAACAAGCTAGACAGCAGTAATATGAATGATGATATCATGACAAAGATATTCAGCTGATTTCCTTTAAAAACTGTGATTTTCAGTTGCAGAAATGAGTATAAGATTGTTGGAGGTAGAGAGAAAGAGAGTACGAGAGAGAAAGAAAGAGATGGGGGCAGTGTGTGTGTGTATGTGTGTGTTAGTGCAGGTGTGTGTGTCCCTGACAAGTGAGCATAAATCTGGGTAATATAACTGTGCTGACACAACACTACCTCTCCTGCCCACACAAAAGCATATGATGAAACACACACACACGTATGCACACATGTGACCCCGACTGCCAACCCACACTCAAGCCGCATACAGTTCACCGGTGATCCATCCTATACAGTCAGTCTACCACTAGACCCCTTTTAAGCTAATTGGTTCTACAGTGGTGATGCAGGCAAAGCTCATTCCAGGCTGTCTGACACGGTCACTTCTGGAAACATGCCTCTTCAAAACTGCATAAAAATATTTCCAATAGACAACTTTTTCTTCTTAATAATGACTCCTTAAATCTGTCAACTTCCACAAGTTCACACTACACCAAAGGTAACGAAGCATTTGGTTGGTGAGATTAATGTTAGGAAATAAAGCATCACGCTAAATAAAAGACCAATAAATAAAGCTTTTTATTAGGCCCATAAATTATGTACTAAACATTTTAATGTGTGTGCATATGAAAGCGTTACATGTGACCTGCATGCATAGTGAACTGTGTTTGACCTACTTCAACTACCAGTCAGTTGATAACAGTAGACAGATACAATAGAATTACTCTCTTACATACTTCTCTTACTATACTCCATTCACCCACAATAATAAATATGACCTCTACATAATGTTTGAATGTGCAGTATCTCCCATCACAATCTGATGTGTGCAGTGCCATATGAATGAAGTCTTATTCTACTTTGCCAATCCAATATTCTAAATACTGCAAAACAACTGATTCTACTTTGCTATAAGTCTCCAAAAAAAAATAACTTCCAGGATCATTCCTTTTTTCCTTTTAAAATACAGGAGGTCAACCTGAAAGCACCCTGTCTACAACTGCTGTTTTAGATGGGCATCTTTCACTGCGATTGATTTTTATTGATGTTCTGATCATTGCCTTTGTTAGTATATGCTTTGCGGAGAACTGAACTACTATCGCCGGTCAGGTCAGGTTAATATAAATTGCACTGGTATTTCAAGTGTCAAGATGGACCTAGATCAGCACTCCTTGTTTAAGGTACTTTTATCTACCTCCTCTTTTCTCCTTTTCACCTTGTCTCCTCCATTCTCAGTTTAATTAACCTGATCTTTGAAGTGTCCTCTCTTGGTCTTCTCTTCTCTGCCTCCTTTTTCACTTTTTGTTCTCCTGAGCCTTCACCTCCTGCTTTCCTGTTCTTCCTCCTGTTACCTTAAAGGTAAGCATGGGAGCAAAATTTTTTTTAGACTGCACCTTCTAACTGTGGTTGTTATTGTGAAATTGCAAGGCGTGCACTGCAGCAGCACTTAAATGTTTATCATCTACAGATAAAACCTTATGTCATTAAACATTAAGTTGCCAAATATTAATGAGTACAATTAAAGTAGAATTCTTGCTTGTTTTAGCGACTGGTTTGAGGGCAGTTACCACTTGAAAGTCAGCTTCAGGATATGACAAGCATATCTACAATATTAGGCAGTTTGGTGGATTAGCAATGTAAACAACTATGCACAATGTATTTACAGCATGTGAGCCATACCGCCCAATGGCTTAAACTGGATATTAGTATGGCAGAGGTGTGGTAAATTTTAAAAATTTAAATCCTCTGATGTTGGAGATGTGTGAGGTGGAATAATAAAAAAGAAATCCCTTTCTCCTTCCCTGTCTCTTCTCCTGTCTGTCCTCTCATTTCCTGTTTCCTTCACACATCTTGTTTGATCCTTTTCTTTCTCTTCTCATCCTATTTCCCCACTCGTGTCAGCATTTCCTCTTCTCTCCTTCCACTCCTCTTTTCTTCTTCTCCTTCCTCCTTTTTCTCTCCTGTTTGCTTCGCTGTGTCACTACCTTCATGTCAAAACATTTGCCCCTCCCTCCCGTTGCCGTCGTCTCCTTCCTTGTCTCTTGTATTTCAACTGATATATAAGTTTAGAGGTTCACGACTGACATCCTTGTCAAGATTAGACCTTTCTAACCATCACTCTGACTGCCCACACCTCCAGCAGAGGATGCAAGGAAAAGCTGACAGGCGTGCGTGTGTGTGTGTGTGTGTGTGTGTGTGTGTGTGTGTGTGTGTACAGTGCTTCTTTAATATTGCTGACAACCTCTTTCAGACTTGTCCTAAAAAGGAGTAACATATTCAAATATTTATTCTAAGCCAAAACATCAAGTGTGGTTCCAATTTGTACTGGATTCATTTGCTGAAGACATGGTATTTGGTTTTTAGACACACTAGTAGCACATCTCTTTCATAGGCTGAACTGACATGTACATACGTTCACGTTTCACTCAGGATAGAGGGAGCTTTGCTGATCACCTGACCTTTCACCTCGTGCCATCATCAGGTTTCCAACTCATCAGGTTCAGAATTTAATTCGTCCAAGAGTTTGGTTTATTTTCACATACCTCAGGAAGTAATGACATTTAGATGAGAATGATCATGAAAATGACATGAACGCGGCTTATGGGAGGCATGGTCTGAAATGTTAACTGTGCTTCATGTTGCAAGTTGGCTGTGAAGCACCATACCCTTATGCAAAGTTGATTTTTCAGACATATGACTCATTGTCAAACGGTACAAACGTAGGATGTTAAGAGATGACCAAACAGATATTTTCCTAAAGGCATATTTGACTGGTGATTCAGGATTGTTTCAGGTCAATATAAAGCACTAAGAGAATGTGGGCGTTTATGTATTTATGCACGGTGTCTGTGTCTGCCACTTTCATAAACCCGCATTTACTTAAACGAGCATTGTCAACACAGCAGCATATTAAACAGAAACTGCTCCCTCCCACGCTAATTCCGTTAGGTCCTTTGTTCTAATAACTCTTAGCTGCTTTATACTAACAGTGTTAGTGGCCTCTCTATACAAGAGCAAGCTAATATTGTTATAGCCTTTGTATCTAATTAGTATAGCTGTGGCTGTGAAAGGGCTGTATTGACAGAAAGCTGAGAGAAAACCCGATGAGAGGAGTGTCATTAGACTGTGCGTGTATGTGTGTCCTCTTGTACGGCTGGCATTTGCATCTGAGAGCATGTGGGTATTTCCTTGCAGTCTTGTGCATGTCTGAGCGCGGATATGTGGGCTGAGGGAAGGGTCATTAGATACTACAGTATTTCTATCTGTCACAGTCATCAGCTCGATCCCAGCCTAATCACATAATGGCTTAAAAGGCTGGCAGAGAGAGAGAGAGAGAGAGAGAGGAGGAGAGAGGGGATAAGAGAGCTGGATGCTTAATTGCCCTAAGAGTAAGACATTAACATAGTATCACTGCCCCATCTGGATCGCAAATAAACTAAATTCTATATTCCACCAGGCTCGCCAGAAAATTGTTATTTTGCAATCACGTTTTTCTGTTCATTTTCAGTGAGAGGCTGGAGTTTTCATAAATAATTATTTTATCAAAGAAGCGTGAAAAATCACAATAAAACCTTAACTAAAAACAGAGTGCTGTCATTTACAAATGAACTGCATTTACCAAGCCTGCGTAGTAATCTCTGTTGTACAATCTTGTGTCTGACAAAGAGTTGAATCTCTCTCCGTCCTTGCTTGTGAATGACTGAGTCTTTCCAGGATGAATCTTTCATACCCAATCATGATACTATCACCTGTTACCAATGAACCTGTTTACCTGTGAAATGATCCAAACAGGTGTTTTTGGATCAGTCCAACTTTCACAGTCTTTTTGTTGCTCCTGTCCCAACTTGTTTGAAACATCTTGCTGCCATCAAATTTAGAATAAACTTATATTAAAAAAAAAAAAAAAATCAATGAAGCTGATGGGGTCAAACTTTAAATATATTTTCTGTGTACTGTCTTAATCGAGTATATGTCAAAAAGGATTTGCAAATTATCACATTCCATTTTGTTTATGTTTCAAACAGGGTCCCAGCTAAGCTGTTTATGATCCTGTAGAAGTCCACTGAGCTTGTATTACTTTTCCTTCATTTACATTGTGGTGTAATGATAGTTTGTATGGAGGGGGAAAAAATCTAATTAAAAGAGACTAAGTTAATGGAAAATATGTGATTTTTTTAAACATGGGTATTTCTTTAATAGCTTCTGTCTGCACTGTTGTGTAATTGACCTTAATTAACCTTAACAGCAAGTCCTGATGGGAAAACAGCATGACAACAGAGATAACAATTAATGAGGTATCATTAATTGATGAAGGGGTGGGAGGTTGGATTTGTTTAGGGGTGGGAAAGAAAAATTATCAGCTAACTACTTATCAGTAGATCCTCTGAATTAAATGCGCACCAAGCTGCCATCACTAATAACATGGGCAGCATTTTATAATTACAATGATTTAACAGTAGGCAGCTTTTAGGAAACTGTGTATGTGTATGGAGTGTTTTTTTTTCCATGAAGACCAATACCTTCTGAGATTATGTGTGCCTTGATTGACAGGCCATGTTGCTGTTCAGGCTAACACCACACAGTCTCGCTGCATTGCCCAAATATTGATTTTCTGGCTTCTGACATCTGGAGACAACCAGTAAACCTAAATTCAGCCTTCAAATCGTCTCTTCAGATACCCGCCAGTCACTTCACATGTCAATATTCAGACCTGCCTGTAGCTCCTTCTACATGTCTATATGCCTTGTGTTAAGCACCATAGAGCTATTTAATTGATCTCCTGTCCTATCTTAATCTTATTAATATATATCAGACATCAGAATATGTCTCAGTTAGCCCGCAGGTATTGAGGGCTGATGATTGTTCAACTGTTCACTGAAGCGATTATCTCCTCCGTAATGAAACTTGTGCAATGAAAAAAAGATCTTTCTACCAAATTCTGATCCTTCTCTTAATTTATACCCTCACGTTTTCCCCTCTGACCACAAATGCAGAACTAATGAAAGCCGACATCACTCAGCATCTTAATGAGGCCTGGTTTGTACAGTGGTCTTATCTGTGTGACTCATAGACTATATGTGGTATTCCCCCCCCCCCCCCCCCTTTTTTTGTAGTCATAAAAGCTTTATAGTATTAGTTCATATAATGTCTTATTAATTAGTCATTAATTAGTCAAGTCAATTAGTCATGAGTATTCTTACCTACCTGATCTATCTCTCTATCTATTAGCTCTAAAATTTGGTAATTTTCCACAGCACACAACAAAACCTTTGACAAATAGTAAGCTTAGATTGCTGAAATCATTTTAAAAATATGAAAATAGCATTAATGTTGTTAATGCAGCAGATAATCATCTAAGGTTTTGGAATCTGAATTGGGTCACAAAAAGCAAAAATATGGGCATCCTTGTGGTTTATTTGGAGGTTGGTGATACATACTTTTGAGAATTGAGGCTCTGGACCGGTGTCCTTGTGCAGATAGTGCATGATTTATTATTTACATGCGCTAATGTGTTTTTTGGACATCTCAGGAGAAACCGAACTGGCATTAAACTTTCTCTGAGTTGCTCTGTGGCACCGAGCCAAATGGCGCATAGCGAAAACTTTGCCTCTGTTTTAAATCATCCCATCTCTCTTAGTCTGTCGTGCACCAACCAATGAAGAAAAGAAAGTAAGTTTTCTGTTTAAAGAAGTCCCGGGACAACAAAGTTGATCCAATTTGATGTCAGGTGCATGAATTTGTCACCACGGTGCAGTGCTGCTGACAGTGCACATTTCATATATTATACAGTATTATATCCTACGTCTATAGCTTTATCATCTGTCACGCTCCATGAAGGCGTATGTGTTTTTGTGCACACGCATAATAGCATTTGATTTACTATTTTCTAAACACTCCTGCTGGGACCTAGTTGATATTGTGTCCTCCTGGGACACGAGGAGAGTTGACATACTGCATTTGAAACAGTACTTGAAGACGATATTTGATCATTTGTGGGCAAGACAAAAATGAATTAATAATGATTTAACCACTACTTTATTTCAGTCAGTGTAGAGATGCCATGACATGACATACTGAATTAAAAACAGTACACAGACAATATATTCAATGATTGACTGAATCAATTTAATTTTTGTTAATATATGTTTATTCTGAATTTGATGGCAACACGTTTCAAACAAGTTGGGACAGAAGCAACAAAAACAGTGAAAGCTGTGGACTGATCCAAAAACACCTGTTTGGATCATTCCACAGGTAAACAGGTTCATTGGTAACAGGTGATAGGATCACGATTGGACTCAGGAACACTTTTTGTTTGAATCAGAGTTAAAATTGAAAAACTGAAATAAGAAAAATCCAAATAGTTATAGACCAATTTTCTTTTTTGTATGTAGTCAAGCATCCATCATTGGGGGGATGTGGGGTCATGACCTCAGTGATTCTAAAATCCATGCAACGGCCTTGAAATTGTGCATATTGTCGTACACATGCTGTACGTGTTTTGATGTGTCTATGCATGCACTGATGCATGTGTGTGACTGCGTGCCCCTCGCAGCCTGCCTTGTCCAAGGACAGTCTATTCCCACCGAATCAATGTTTTCAATCTGGCCATTACCGTTTCACCATCAGCAGCATCACAATCAATAATTCTGCTTTCTTCTGTAAGGTGTTTCCACATTAACCCAACAGGCACTGTCACACACTCACTCACACAAACACACACACACTGTTTATTTAGTTCATTGAATCCTGTCTTCTCCTGGCCTCTGATGTGACCTTGTCTATTCTCTAATCCCTTTAAATCCTTTTGTGCGTTTAATGGGATTATTGTCATTTATTTCCTGTGACACACACACACAGCATTTATCTTCCTTCACGTTAGAATATCCCCTACGGATGAACTGATTACCACTGATAATAAATAATTATTATTCAATATTGCCATTGATTTCATTAAGTCTGTTAACCATGGACATCATGAAGTACAACTCACTTGATTGATATATTCAGTTATTAGCATGGCCGGGTTTGCCGTTAAGGTGTCCTTGGTGTGCGCCCACAGGCTCAGCTGACCAGTGGACCCTTGAATTAAAAAATAAAAAATGTTGGAAAGTAATACTAATTATTCGTAGCATCTATTTTTACTGGTGTGGGCACAAATCTCAACAGCACAAAACATTCATCCTTACCTTGTATTTAATGGTGTTAATGTAAATAAATAATTATATGTACATTATTTTACACAGTCCCTGGATTTAAAGCTTGTGTGGCGGTATGTGTTTTAAAGAGGGAGATAATCTTGTGTTAATCTCACTATATAAAATCAACACCAAAAAAAACGGCCACAAAACGCACTTATCCTTACACACAGCTTGTTTGTTAATGTGTGACTGGGGCCATTTGGCGTTAAACACTCAGGGGCCCATTAAACCTTAATCCGGTCATGGTGTTTGGATATTAACTGTGCAGACACAAGCAGAGAAAGAAGGAAGCAACAGAGATAATAGGGTAATGATGAAGCACAATGGTGACACAAGATATGATGATTTTACACTGAAGCATTAGTAAGTGGTTACCCTGAAGTTGAAGTAAAGGTCAACACTGGGTTTCTGACTTCATTCCTGGCAGACACTCTCTACAAGTAACCATTGTGGGTGACACAAAGGCTTTTTCGATGGCATAATTGGATATGAAGTATGTTGAATTTAAATAAAAATTCCCACAATGGATTGATATGAGACCGGTATTGTACCAAAGCGAAGAAACAAAAGACAGCAAGGACAGAACAGGGCAGAGTTTTAAAGAGGGAAAGGCAGACTGAAAGGGATGAAAGTAATACAGAAAAAGAGGAGAGGGAATTGCTTAGAAAATGATCAGGAGGGCAGGAAATAAAAAGTGAGTGACAGAATTGAAGGGCAACCTCTGAAGGGGGCTCCGTTCATTGTACAGCAGCGTTCTTTGACCCTCTATCAATTTCAAAATGTAACGATAAAAATGTCCAGAGAAGTGCAGCAAGAATAAATGGAGACTGATGGCAATAAAGCATTTATCTAAAATGGAACAGCAAAATTTAAATACTTTTCTGTGACTCTGACTTGTTTGCATGGCAGTGGAATCAGAGCTTTCAAAGGGAAGTCGCCCGTGCCGTCATCGACTGGGACAGTCTACTGACTAGTTATCTTCATGTGGATCTGGCAGATGATGTTGTCAGAATCAAGCAAAGTTGGTCCACAGCAAACTCATCTGGGGCATCATGTAGCTTTTGGCACGATGGGACTCTTTGTTTCTATAAATAAGTTCCAATAGTGTATGTTCAGGTGTCCTTAACAAAGTATCCTATGACTCCCTGGAGGTGCTCTCAGTTGTACTGTCAAGTCAGGTCTGGACTCACATCTGGAGGCCGGCAGAGGTAAGCACGCACATTGATGCCCCAGATGAAAGGTTATGGAGGGGCACGTTGCCAGATTCACTAAAGATAGAATTGTAACTACACTGCTGATCAAATATCCATGAGAATTAGTTTTGGGGCATGAACCAAATTCATATATTCATTCTCTTCTTTTGGGGTCAGCCAGTCTTACAGGGGAGGGATCTGAATTCAACCTGCTGGCACAAACCAAAGTGTGCAAACTCAACTGTATGTTAATTTGTTTTCATTTGAAATGCAGCATTTATGAATAATCTATCATATCGTTGGCAAAGATTATGTGAACTTCCTATGAAAAGTGTCATAGGAAGCCAAGCTTTCAGTGTTTACAAAGTTTCAGATTAGCTGCTATATAACATACAATCACTATTATACTATACTAACCACAAGGTTTTACTGTTTGTTTGGGGTTTTTTGTGAATCACAAAATTGTAATTCACAATAAAATAATGAAACCCACTGCCAAATTTCTGCACCATAACATATTGATGGGCCCAGTTTTATCCAAAATGCCTCACAGCACAGAATGTAACAGTCTAACAGCAGAGACCTTGAGCCTGAAAGCAGACCCAGGAGGGAGAGCAGGTTGAGTTTTGCCAGTCCTTACTTGGCTAGTCTTTTTTTTTCCCCATTGCATTTTGGTATGCAAGAAACACATAGTGTAACCCATCACATTAATGATGCAGGCATTGTATTCAGGTACTTTCCAGGCTCAGGGCTCTGATTGTTCAGGTTTACATGACTTGAGACACTCAAATCAAATTGAGCCATTGTTTATGTTAATAGCTACATCTGTGATTTTCCTGCTATGACAGCTGAAACGCATGCTGAGGAAAGGGTGTATAGAGTCAGTTCAGGCAAACAAAGGAGGCAGACAGAAGGAGTGTAATTGCAGAAACTAATGGCAGATGACGAGCAGCTGGGTAAAACAGGTGACAGGGTTCCTTTGAGGACATGAAGGCTGGTCCACATATGAGTCTCCTCACATAGACCAGTGGTGCATATGGGCAGCCCTCATCATCAAACATTCAAGTTTATCACTAGAAAGTTCACTTCAAAATTCTGACAACTGCAAATGATCAATACTGTGTATATCAAGAAACTGTTGATTTCATGTCTCCATGAATTTCAATCATTTAAACATGGCAGAAGATTTGTTTTTTTATTGAACTTGTTAAAGTGATTTATTTACCACCACCTTCCTGCAAGTATTTGGAAAATACCACACGGTCAGTTAATTTTATGAGGATTACCTTTTTCCTGATGCAGTGGATTGTGGAATACTGGGTTAAGGATGCACTGCTTGTCTCCTCCAAACAAGATCCCATTTAGCTACATTTGTGACACAGGACAGACCTCAGTGGCCAGTTATGACGTACTCTGTGTACAAATACAGACTCTGAAAGATCCCGCCCTTGAATTGCGACAGAGTAAGAGATTAATTAGATGACCTAGAGGCGGAGGAGATGGAGCACCTGTCGCCATGACACATTGTTCACACGGGTGGCCTCATTTGGGATTGAAACTCTAACCCTGCGGGATTATGGCCAACCTCCACCCATTGACAAATACTATTAATCCAGTTTTTTTCAGCTCTCGATTTCTGACACATATGCTCTCCAGTATTCCAAGAAGTGCTAAAATACTGAATACAGTAATCTCTCAGGGAAGCCAAAAGATCCTGGGTTTGGTACTCACCAAATAGCTCACAGTTGTTTTTCACTGCAGCGCCCTCACATTTATGAATTACATTGTAATTCAGATTGAACCTTAAGTAAACTGAGAGCTAATTTTGCAGAGGTGCAGTAACACACTGTTGCTGTGTGCAACAAGGTTGTGCTGTTGTGTTGTGTTGAGTCATAGTGTGCATTGCAGTGCAATCTACTTAAGTGTGTAATCTGTGTGTGGATGTTCAAAAATCTGTGCATGTGTGTGTGTGCAGGCATCAGTGTATATGCATGCATATTTGTGTGTGTGTTATTTACCAGTCGGGAACAGCTGCTTAAAATGATTGACAAACAATCCTGAGACAAGAGGAGAGCGGAGAGACAGTGTTGAGAGGTGCGATAAAGACTGGAGTGTGGAGAGGAATAAAAAACAGCATGGAAGGAATTAGATATAAGGGTCAGAGAGGGTAAAGGGAGCGAGGAAAAATACTGTAATCCATTGAGGAAGATGAGCGTAATCTGGCAGGTGTGCAGGAACAAGCAGATGTCCGTGTTCTGCCAGAGCGTTTCAAGTCTGAAGCCTCACCTGTCTGCTGTTCTGAAAACCAGATTCCTTCTGGCCAACCGATGTTTATATCACCCTAAAGGCAGGGAGGAAGAGACGGGGGAAGATTGATGGAGAGCTGAAGGGAGGAAGGGTTGAAAAGAGCAGCTACAGGGAGGAGGTGGAAGGGAAGGAAGGGTTTGATGTGGGAGGAAGAGGGAAGGTTGAGGTGAAAAAGAGAGGAAAACAGAAGAACGGGAGTAGATTGGAAGAAGGGGTAAGGAGAGCAAGAGAGGGGGAAAGGTATGGACAAAAGGGGGAAATAGTTCAAATCATGGGAGAGGGAAAAAGTGGGCGACTGATCCCAGAGGAAATAAAAGCTAGAGGAAAATTCCCATCTCCTATTTACTACTGATGCCATTTCTCTCTCTCTCTATCTGTCTCTCTCTCTCTCTCTCTCTCTCTCTCTCTGTCTGTCTCTCTCTCACACACACACACACACACACACACACACACTCAGATAATAAACACATGAACCAGACTGTAGATAATTGCCTCATGGGAGAAAGAGAACCTCAGCGCTGGATTGACAGGTGGACTGGTGTGCAGAGCAGCAGAATGAAGAATGATTTAGATAGCAGAGCGCAAACACACACACACACACACACACACACACACACACACAGCCACAAACTCACACATATATACTAAAGTCCATCATCAGTCCCATACACAGTAGTACAAACCACTCACTCATGCATGTACTGTATGCTGTATTAAAATGCGTAAATACACTTGAAGTATAGTGGCCATAATTGTCCCTTATGGGAGATAGATAACTGGAGTGGATGGGCTGGTGTGCAGCCCGGGAGAGTAAGTTAAAATGATTAGCTGCACATACACACACACACACACACACACACACACACACACACATACACACAAACACAACTAAATGAATGTCGACAGGCAAGCGAGCAACCTTTTAGTATGTCAGCATGAATAGATGAACACCCTCGGCCACGCAAGCACAAACACACACACACACACAGAAATGCACATGTGAACTCACACTGTGTGTTTAGTTATTTGAATCTCAGTATTGACAATCAGTATGTCAGTGTGGAGACGCGCGGCTCATCAAAGTCTCATTTAAAAGGCTGTGTGAGCATGAATCCCATGCAGCGGTTTTGTTGATTATTTCATTCATTTAGGGTCGGACTGCCAAATTATGAATTCACCCGGGGGATTGTGAATAAAAGTCTCATGGACCCACAAATAACTTGTTTATTGGACAATTCTGATGGTCAACAATCATCAGCTTATTTAGGATTTTGGTCTGCATGTATTACCACAGTTTTAGTATTTTGGAGCTATTTCAACTCATCTTATCTAAATGTTTTCCCTGGCTGGCTTTTACAACTGTGATTAACTGCTTGTTAGCGCATGTCAACACCTGTCATCCTCTGAGTACACGCGCCCGTGTCTTGAGGTCATTTCACGGGGCTGGATCAGATTCTCTTCTGACGTCGCGTGCGTCACTTTCACACCTGTAGTTTTTAATCTCCTCTGGCATCGCAAAATCTCACAGAGACGTAATTGATTAATAGCATTACTCACTGGGGCCGCGACGAGATCTTACGTGTTATAAATAAACGCAGACAGGTGGATCAGGACAAAAGAGACGCATCCTCTTGTGATATTACGTTTCACTTACTTTTAATTAAGGAACTGCCAAAGTGAAGAGTGGGACACAAGCACATCTGTTTGTGTTCCTTTTTGCGGTCTAGTTGATGACAGAAAATGCTCCAATTAGGTGGTGATGTTCAAACATGTTATCATGGACAGCAAGTGATCTCAGTTCTTTCATTCATGGGGAAGTCGCATTGGTCTGTTTTTTGCTTTCCAGTTAGCTCGACGGAGGGTCACAGTCCAGTGGTTTGAACTGAAAAAAAAAAAGCTGGATATGTTGTCTGTGCAAGCAGCTTTGGACGACTCATATTCTTGTTTATTTTTCAAGTGGCCATAGTAATGACAAGAGCAAAGAAGGAAGTCAGGTGATGTAGTGAAAAGGAAGAGAAAGTCTGCATATGGACGGGTTGGATGGATGGTTCAAACACACCTAGACTTTTACCCAGGAGACCAACGTTTGTGTCTAATGTTAGGCCAATATTCAACGCTGACTTAATTTAACTTACATGATGTACTAACTGACATCACATTCATAACCAACATAGGTCTGTTTACTTTAACTCAAACTATGATCTTTTCCTAAACCCAACCAAACTGTGACCATTTCACAACGTTAACCATGTGACAACAAAAGGCTCAGAACACCTGTCACTGGTACTCTCAAACCATCATATACGTCATTCACATATGTTGTTGGGACTCACTGGCAATCGACTGATTAGAAGTATTTGGCATGTTTTTGCTGTCATATGAAGTGAATGCAGCATCATTTATAATGGCAAACTTATTACACTGGGGGGAAAAAAACAGCTGTCTGGTTCATTTGAAGTACTTGCTCCACATCTGGTGTAAACATGCCTTTGGAGAATTGTGGTCAGGCCGGCCTGTAACCTTAGTGCAAATGTGATTAACTTTTATACAGATATTAACCTTAATATCAAAAGATAATATTGTCCCAGTGGTCATGAAAATCAGTGTTGTACCCGAACGCGTTCAAAGAACGTTCGTTCATGAACTAACTCATATATTGGGTGAACGTGAACGTCCCGTTCATTTTTGCTTGATGAACGTTAAATTGTGAACGCACTCATTCTGCTGTTTCTTGAACAGCACTCTGATTTCGTTCAGATTACGTTCGTGCCAGATTTCAAGAGCCCTCAGCGAAAAACCAAGCTAAAACAGTAAAAACACATGGTAAACGACCATTAAAATGTCGCGGATAACCACCCGATCTGGCAACCGCAAGTCCTGCCTGTCGCTCTACCAACTTCGTCATCAGCGGTCGCCAGTCTCGTCACAATTCACATGTGTGCAAGGAAGGAGGATGCGTTTACTGAGAAACTAATTCCCATACAGTCGGGAATTAGCTCGTAGCTCGTGGCAACGTAAAAAAAAAAAAAAAAAAAAGAACTAAAAAAGAACGAAATAGTTCATTTTGGGGAAGCATGAACTTTAGTTCATAATTTTGAATTATGAACGATGAACTGAACTAGTTCATTTTAAAAGGTTTGAACTGAACTTTGAACTAGTTCATATAGAAAGTGAACTTTCCCAACACTGGGTAATAGGTGATAGGATCATGATTGGGTATGAAATGGGCATGTTGGAAAGCTCAGTCGTTCACAAACAAGGATGGAGAGAGGTTCAACACTTTGTCAAACACATGACTGGATAAAGGAGAGTACTACATGGGATCAGGTACACTTTGTAAACACCTCATCACATCACCTATATTTGAGAAATCTGAATTAGACCAGGTAGGGTGGAATAATAGGAGGCACAATCCACTTGACTGATGTAAGCTGTAAAATGTCACTCTTGAGCCGCAGTAGGACAACATTGGGCATTTGTTGTTTCTGAATGAGTGAGTGTATGAACTGACTGCATCTTTCATCGTTTTCTCTATTCCTGTATGAGTACTGCAGGTCAAGTGGCTCGAGTGGCTGACCTGCGATCATAGGATTTTCTCACCCACACTTCACAGCCCCATAATTGCATGTGTGTGGTGATTTTGCACATTTACACCATTTCTTCTTCTTCTTTTTTTGCAGTCTGTGCCTGTAGGACAAAGACATGAATGTGTGGTGAGTAACCTTTCCTCTTCTACTAAACAATGCTTTGTGACCATGAAGGACACAGCTTGTTCCTTTGTAATGCTTTCTGCCATTAACAACTGCACTTTCCTCTACACTTGCCTGCCCGCTTTAAACGCACTTGCATATGACTGCACAACTCTGACACTGACATCATTAGTGCAAGTGAGAAGTCATAAGTTCGTTTAGTGAAACTGATCTAATGAAACTANGTGGGGGGGGTGGGGTTGTTAGGGAGGGAGGGAGGGGAGGAAATGGATGAAACATCTCTCATCACAAACAACTTCAAAAAGTCGCCGAAGCACAGAGAAAGAGTCACAAAGAAGGAGAGAGAGGAAAATCATCAGAGACAGAATGAAAGTGACAGAGATGCAAACAGAGCAACACGGAAAGAGAGAGTAAAACAAAACAGGAGAGAGATGCAGAACAACTCCGAGACAGAAATTTGGAAAAAAAAAAAAAAAAAAATCAGGAGTGATGTACACAGTAAATGACAGAAAAGTAAAGAGATACAGATGAGCTCTTGTGTAGTTTGGTAGTCCAGTTAATGAAAGGACGTGTGGTTGCTTACAAGAAGTATCCCATTTTTATCACTGGGGTTTTAGACCAGAAACAGCTCATATGACTTGTTTTTGGAAAAGTGAAATTGGTTATTGCACTGAAAAATGACTGGATGAGGATTCACTAAAAATTCACCTCCTCTTTCTTTTGCAAGTTGGATTGGTGGTTAGTTGTCAATAGCTGTGACCTTGTGTGAATGAAAGGTAACATGTCTAAACTGTAATTAAAATGCCGGATGCTTCACCTTCACGGCAAGCACCATTTTAACATTCTGACAAAGGAGTACGGATGAAAATGAGTCAATCTTGGCTAACTCGGCCGCATTTACATTTTTATTAATGTGGAATAATTTGTGCTGCTCCTGGTGAATAAATACATGCCGATGGAAAATAGAAAGTGATGAAGAGGAAATGAAATGGCTCCATTTGTGTTGATTCTGGTTATAATCAAATAATTAAAGTGCAGGTTAACATACTCAGAGGAGGAAAAAGCTTGATGTAGGAAGAAGCGATGACAAACATCAACACCGTGAACGTCGCGCTGTTCAAATTTGTCAAAATCAGCCGCTGCTCACCAGAATCCCTGACCTGAAACTTAAACATTTCTTTATTCATTCCGTCCTGAGCCGACACAGATTTTTTAAACGTCGCTCTTGCATGCACTGCGCTGCCTGCCACATAATAGGAGAAGCACAGCTGTCACTGCGAAACATGATCCAATAGCCTGGAGACAGATGGAAACACACCTGAGCCCCCGCACGCTGCTCGCTGGTACAGGGAAATGTCACTTTTCAAAAATGTTCATGTCTGTCCTACCGTTTCAAATAGTCTCATTTAGGGTTTTTCATTAAGTGGTTCATTTAAATACTTTCATTTCAGCGGACACGAGAAATGATTATCATATCGCTGTTGGCAAAGCTGCATGAGGCGCATGCAAAAATGTGACAGACACGGGCAACTTCCCAGTGTTTGGCTCTGCCTAGAAAGTTCCTATCAAAATAAAATGGAAACATTTGTTTTAGTTGATTTAGTTGGTATGCAAAACCACAGGCACCCCTTTTTTTCTTTTTTTTTTTAGAAAGAGACATATTTTGAATTTCAGTCTTTTTCCTCCTCTTTTAATTGAAAGCTATTGAGACTAGAATGCAAAATATACAATATGCAAACATAAGGGGAAAAAAAATAGGCAGAGAACTTGAGTTTGAAAGTTCGCTCTTGGTGTTGGAAACGGTACTTTGACCTTGACCTTTGAGCTGTCTTGGAGTCAGCTCAGTTGTCATTTCAGAACATGTGGTGACACCTGAGCTACTATATTTCCATGACAAGGAGCAAAGAGACAACATGGTAATAATGAAATGGACAGAGAGAAGGAGGTGGCAGATGAAGAGAGAGAAGGACAGAACAGTGCTGCTGTCTCAGAAAACACGGGGATTACGACGAGAGGTAGAATCACAACGCCAGCGAAAATAAACAACAGGCCACCAGCCAGCAGCAGAGTAAACAAGTGGAAAAGATGTCTGCCTGTTCAAACTCTCACAGCACACATCACGCACACACACACACACACACATACTGGATCTACAGTATGATGCTCTCATTGATGAACGCAGGCGGAAAAAACACGTATGAAGGCATGAACACTCATAGATCAAGATGCAGCCATAACACACACACACACACACACACACACACACACACACACTGAGACTCATAAACCAGAAGAGACTGGGCAAACACATATAAACATGTGCACACACACATTTTATTTTATTAAAGACATAATAAAAGAGTCTCATCAACTCCTGTAGCTCTCTCTCTCTCTCTCTCTCTCTCTCTCACACACACACACACACACACTTACACACACACACATTATATGCAGTGGCAATATCTGCTTCATATTCCACCATGGTGGAGTTAATCCTCACCGCAGGAGGTGTCATCACCTCGCTGAGACACTTGTGCTGCGTTTTCAATGTTCCGAAATGTGAAAATATTGAAACCGTTAACTCAGCTGACATTTTTTCATGTCGAGACGCTCTGAAAGTGTTGAGACAGGAGAGCAGAGCGCTGCTTAAATATTAATATGTCAACAGAAATATGATTAGTAGGAGTCACTAAAAACTCTGTGCATGCATAGAAGTATTTGTATTCGAGGAGCATGGGAGTGTGTGTGTGTGTGTGTGTGTGTGTGTTCGAGGAGCATGAGTCTCTTCAGCTCTTTCTATCTACCTCTCTGTGCATCTGTTTCCCCCTGTTATACTCTCTCTCGGTAAATATTCATTACAGCTCTTTGTAACACTTAGTTCAGCTCCCCGTCCCTCGCCGTCTGCCCCCTGAACACCGCTGCATGTGGGGTACATGCTGATGAAGTCGACTTTGTTTTAGGAAAGCTTTGATTCGCAGTTTGGGCTACTGTTAAAATATTTCTTTAATCCACAGTTTGACAATAGTAGTGGAAGTCAAGCTTGGTTGTGCAGTCATCCCTCTTTCTTTCTTTCTTTGTTTCTTTTTCTTTCTTTCTTCCTTCCTTCTCCGTGTTCCTCTGGGCGTGAGGCGTCTCAGCACAGGCAGTCCCACTGTGTTTTTTTTTCTCCAAAGGTTCTTCTGAGTCACTGATCAAACTCAAACTAAGCGTGTTTACTTCAGGGTTTGTAAGTTGTCACATGGATAACGTCTCAGTGTCTGTTAACCTCTGCAAGGCTGCTCTCTGGATTTCTCTCACAGGAGAGGAGTTCCACTTACGTATGTGATGTGTTTGAGCCCATTATGGGACACATGCACGGGTTTTCTTGTGTAGGTATGTGATTGGTCGGATTTGTGGTTGTGGATAAATATGGGAATTCATCAGTGCTTTTTCAAAATTATTTTAGAAATAAATGAAATATCAATTCAGTGAAAATGATATCAAAATCTAAAACATAAAAATTGGTCAACAGTAACACATTACTTAGCAATGCATTCCACTAATGAGATTATTTTCTCAGTAACTACACGTGTGAGAGATTAGAATTTGAAATTAAATTAGACTACAGTTGGTCCTACTTATCCTAGTGTGTTTCCTCAACAGGTCAGGGATCAGATTATTTGCTGTCTTATTTTGAAGGACTGATATTAATTTCATGTCTGTGCATGGTGCTGGGGTGGTGATGTGCTGAGGCATTTAGCCTTTACTAAGGAGGAGAGAAGAGTATCAAGGAATGCACCTTCGACTAACTACGTTCTCTTACATAGCTACATGTTGAGTATGACTTGTTTAACAGCTGCTTATTTATAAGCTGTGCTAGCGCAAGTAAATAAACAAGTGTAATAAATTACCTTTTGCTTTGGAATAATTAGTGAAGTAATATAATTTGATGTTCAATTAGTACTATATAATGAGTAATTGATTACAACAGTGAGCATATTCTGGTGCTCTGATGCATAACCAGCAGCTTATTTGCACTTTCTTGCCATATTTATCTTAACTTGATAATACTTAATGCATTTTGCTGAAAAGCCAGCAAGAGGACATTTTCTACCATAAAATACAGTGATTAGTGTCCTGTTGCAACAGTAAACATATAGTGCATTTTTGTGTGCATGAGGATATGCAGTTGGTGTAAACTTATGTGCTCCACTGACAAAAAAAATGAAGGTATTTTTCAATGAAAATCAGTGAAAACTGAAAATGATGAGCCTTAGGTATAGCACTCACCCAACACACATTTGTGATGCAAGAGAGCTGAGCAGAAAACGCAATGAAACATGCTGATTGGTGTTGTAATATGTCAGGTTTGATTGATTAAACGCAGAACACTGAGCCTGAGAAGAATTGATTCGTATGATAAAATGAGTAATGTCATCAAATTTTCTGCGTCACAGGACATAATGTCTCCTTGACCTGCAAGACCTGAGACTGACAGACGGCGAGAGAGGCTGCACAAAAGAGCAAAGCGGCATGAGATTAAAGAGGGAACACATTTTCTTTCCTAATTGATATATCTGCATTTCATGGAAAACGATGATTGATGGCTTTAGTTGCAACAAATGATGAATTAAAAACAATCCCTCAATTTGGACATACAAGCTTTTCACAGATTAAAAAAGCCTCAGTGTTTTAAAGATGCTGAAATTGAAACAACAATCTTCAGACATGGATGATGCCGTTTTGGAGATGAATCATTCCAAATACAGATATAAAAGACACTGCGTTCCGAAAAGCATAAGGGTCATCCTGCTTCATCTCACTACCACCTGTGTAAACAGTTGTTACCCTGATTTAGCGGTAAGCACTTTGGCTTCTGAAGCCATTACCAGCTGGTGACGGATGGACCTAGCATGGTGGTTAATGAGAATTGACTTCTCACTGAAGAAATCGTTGCACTGAGGTAGCTGTGTGTGTGTGGGGTGGGGTTGTGGGGTGGGGGGGGTGTAGGACTGGAGGGGGAAAGGGAGACTGAGTATACAGGACCCTCATTTGAGGAGGGGCCACAAAGATGCTAGAATGAATAGCTGTGGATTTGATGAGGGGCCTATAGAGAATGCCTATGTATAGGATCTAGAATTTTGTGCTACACCCCTGTCTCTGTGTGTATGTTTTTAAGCTTCTGGATCTTTGAGGAAGTGCTTGTAAAATGTGTATTTCTGTGTGTCTTCTAGTTGGAACACAGGGTAAGTCAGGTGGTGCAGCCCCCTGGAAAACACACAAATAAACCTCCTCAATCAACTACATTTGTTTGGGATTAAATAATGCATACCCATATTTGTGTTTGATCTAAATTCTGGTGCAAATACTAATATTTCCAAAGATACTGTACTTATTAGTGTAAGTCATGCTGAATTACAGGGGAATGCATGGGGGAAAAAACGATGCACAATAAATCTTGAATATTCCATTAGGTTTAGCAGAGCGGCCTAAAAGGCTTACGAAAGCAGTGTAATGGGACCTTTCAGATATTGCTGCCAAATGAATTGCAGCATTCCTTCCTAACAGTATCAAGTAGGCTGAAATGTAAAAGTCACATCTTGGTGCTTGGTAAGCTTGGTAATCAGAGCAGAGCCCCAACAGGAACATCCAGTGATGGGGTGGTGTGTTACAATGTGAACCTTTGTGCTCTGTTCAGGTCACACTGTTAAAGTTTTGCAAAGGAGAAAATGCTTGCATACTGACATTTTATGAGGCCATTATTATTGCAGCTAGTTTAATGTTCACAATCTTTCCACCTTTAAAGTTAATTCGAAAATGATGCCATTCATAAAAAGTGCATCCTCAGTAGTAACACTCTTACACACTACTCCTTTGTTTGGATTAAATGAAAAGAAGAAGAAAAAGGCTAAGTGACATCACACAGACTATTTCTATGTTTAGAAATTAATTATGACAACACAAACCACTTCTTGTGATTCCCTGCAAGAAGCTTGTGTCATCACTCATGGTTATTCTCAGATGTTTTGTTTCCAAAATAGTTCTAAAGGATTTTTTTCAGGATATTTTAGTGTTTGGAGAAAAAGGTTGACAAATCCTTTATCTTCTTCTTTTTTCTTCTCTCTTAAACTCCCTACCTTTTAATTCATGTAATCACCTCTCACTGGCCTTCTTTCTTTCTGTTCCTTCTTCCTTCCTTTATGGCACTCCTCCTGACCAAGCTCAGCTTTCTCCACATGTCCACAAATGCCATACTTGACTGACTGACGAACATAATCCCTTACATATGAAACTCTTGAGATATAATCCCACCACGGCTCCCTCCCTCTTCAATGCATGCAAATGCACAATTTGCCTTTGCACATGTTGTGTAATCAAAACCAAATTGTGTGTTTTGTGCCAGGCAAGCACAGTTACTCTGAGAAATTAACATAAATACATTCCAAATAGGATGGAAGCAGTGAATTGATTTCTTGAGGGGAATTGGGTGTCATGAATAATGACTTAGCTCGGGCTAGTCCTTGAAGTCCCTGATGGAAACCAGGCCAATGTTTGGTCTGCCCTGCATGGCTAATAGACTGGCTGGTTCTGACATCTAGTGGTGAATTTCACAATTGCATTGTTGTGTCCTCGTTTTAAAGGTGATTCGACTAATAGGTTTTGTGGACGCCAGTTGGTATTGCACCCAATTCTTGAATCGAGCCATGACAGTGGTGGCCCCACAAGGCAGCAGCCCCATGTTGTCCCTTCAGGCTGAGCTCAGCAGGGCCCACATAGTATCCCATAGAGTATCCCAGGCTTATTCTACGAGTGGTAGCTTTTTCCAGAAGTTGCATGTGATCCTTCACCCCAGTTCTTTTTGTCTTGGTTGACCCTACAAGGAGCTCCCAGGGAGGAGATTGTTGTAGTTTGCTTATCTAATTCAGTTGCCTCCTGGACGCCTCCCTGTGGACAATTTCTAGGCACCTCTAACTGGGAGGAGATCATGGGGCAGACCCAGAACGTGCAAGAGAGATTATGTATCCCATCTGGCCCTGGAACAACTTGGAAACCCCCAGGTGGAGCTGGAGGACGTGATGAAAAGGATGCACGGTTTAATGTGCTTAGTGTGCTGCCACCGTGACCTGGACCTGAGTAAATGGCAGAAAACGGATGGATGGAACTTTGATCCTAAAGTATATCGTTACATTTATAAACCCATTATTGTTCAGCAAAAACTTGAAACCTTGATGTGCAGTTTCAGATTTATTTCATATTCTAAAAATTACACTTGGATCCTTTCTGTATTTTTTTTAACATTCACATGAAATTCTTTCAATGTCTGTATTTTAACAGGTTTTTTTTACTTGCATTGTTTTTTTATGAGTTCGGGGAAAAACAGAAAGTGGAGAGAATTTTAGAAGACGAGCCAACTGGATCAGAGTGGCTCTGTAGATCTTCTGGAAACTTCTGGCACAGTAAGTGCAGGAGCAGCTAAGAAGCAGTTTCTCACATTATATTGTCTGAGACTTCAATTAGTCTCCTGCAAATTAGTTAGATATTGTCTATACATTAAAGTCTCCTCATAAGGAAACATAAAGTTCCCTGAGCTCCTGATATGTAGAACAATGAAAAGAAATAGAAATCTTAAAAGGATGCAGCCGTGACAGAAAGTCAGACTAAAAAAAAATTCAGTTTCCACTGATGCATAATTGGGTAAAAATGAATTAGTGCCATAATACTTTGACATGAACAGAATTTATTTAGCATACCTTTTTAAGCTTGGCAGCAGGGCCACTTAAAATACATCAATGTAATTCACCAGAGAAGGCAGAAGTGTAATTAAAGACTGGTGCTTAGAGGAATACTTCAACAAAAATGATAGAGTGCACTCTTTAGAGGGGGTGACTTGAATTAAGAATTTTAAGAAGTCATAAAGGAATTAAAAGCCCGGACAATACAGAGTCTAGTTATCATCTTCTTATTTGTTCGGATGCACGTTGACAAACTACAGTTATAGCTTTGCTGTCAATAATGTGTTGTGTCAGGTTAACCTTACATGTATATCTACTTTGATGAGAAAAATCAGAACCAGATTTCCAAGCAGGTTATGTTTCACATTTTTGCCTTGGTGTTTTGGTGCAACATAAAAAAAACATAACAGGGATATATGTAAAGAAAAAAATCAGGCAAAAAGCATAAAAATGACACTAAAATATGAACAAAAAATACAATAAAAGCCAAAACAATATATACAATATGATCATTATTTAAATGAAAGAGCTTTGCAATTCTGTACAGGAATGTGCAAAAGTTCACATTTTGCAGTCTAAGATTATTTGAAATGTGCTGGATAGTAATTCAAATAAGATGTCATCTCCACCATCTGTAGAACATTGAGCACCAAGTTGTTCTGCGTCCAACAGGTGAGCAGATGGTCAGTGGCCTGAAGACTGACTCATTCATACCAGAGACGAGTCCAGTGAGGGTGGTGTTGTCTGTTAACTTCAGGAGCTTGATGGATTGAGGATGCAGGACTTACCAGAGTCAAAGCAGAATCATATATGACATTCAAAAAAATACACTAGAAGTTTCCTTTTAGCATATTGAAGCATGCAATTTCTTGCTGCTGTCTTGGTGCGTGTACTTTGTTCTGCTGCTGCAGGGAGGCATGTCAGAGAGAGAACCACTGCTGTGGAATAAGGAAGTCACATGTTCTGACCCCAGCAATCTGTAAAAGGCTGCCTGCACTATGATTATCAGCTGCCAGATGTGAATACGTGCAATTTCAAAGCTGACTGTTGTATCCTCTGGATGAATAAAAAGGGAAACGACAATTCACAACAATTTACCCTGATAGACCTTGGTAGAAATGAAATCTGCTATTACAGCATTTTGTACAGTTATAATAATTAGAACCACATATTTTCATGCCAAATAAATTCACATGGATTTGCCTCTGTGATAGAGACAGCAGTACATAATAACACCAGGGGCCATAATACAGCACCTATAGTGTAAAACAACAGTCTACCTTCAGATCTCTATTAATATAATTTTTTATGACAAAAGACTAAAATAAACATAGTAAATGTGGCTTTTTACCAGAAGGGGGAGCTAGTTGCATGTACTTTAATGGCATATCTCCCCTCAGGCATCTTCCTCTGTACTTCAAAGAGGACAGATTATAGGACTCTACAAAATATAGATATGTAGATTCAAAATTCTGTTTCAGTAGTGAATAGTAGTCACATTCCACATAAGTTCCATTTGAGATCACCATGTGTGGAGGTTAGAGTTTATAAGAGAGAAGACTTCCAAACTGTCTGCTGGTCTCCTTCTTTCCCACTGAACTTCCTGCTGTCGTATTGCTCAGTAATGGACTATCCTTGTCTCTCTAGCTCAGACATATTTTTGAGAAATGCAATTAAATTCATCATGGATGGTGGTTTAAAGCATCAGTCTCTAAATGTACATGTACCCCTCTGGATGGACAAAATTTAATGGGGTCTTGAGCAAAATGGCAACAATTATATTAACTTGTGTTTTGTCTTGTTTAATCACTTTTCTGGCTTTATTCAGTGTACAATGTCGTCATGATTTTGAAAAGTAGTCAAGATCTTGACAAGAATAAAAAAGGTTTAAAGTTAACCATTCCCACTGCCAACCACCCCCTTTGGCCATATTACCTGCAGTCACGCACAGACAGTCATCCTGTTAAAGGGACAGGGTGTTTGATGAAGTTTAATTAATTTCTTATATGACATTTGATTGTGTTATACTCCAAATTAATCTGACTTGTCTATCCTGCCTCATAGTAATTAGCCTTTAATATAAGAAAATAACCCCAGTGTAATGTACATCGGACTAAAATGAGACATATATGACACAAATATCCAGCACTCTAGACAGACCATTTCATTGCCATGAATCTCACTGGACCGGGCTAATTAATGGATCTAATTAGTATTTTATGGTTAAAAGCAGGTCAGCGGCTGATCTTCTGAACAACTGGCATGGACAGTGATCAGCACTGTGTTCATGTTCTCAAGAGATCCGTTCTTATAGTGAATCTTATAGCGGTTTTAAAATGAGTCCATTGTATGTGAATCTCTTAAGAGCTTTCAATGACTAAAACATGTGCTCAAGCTCAAGTCACTTTTTATAATCTTTGAGGAGGAATCTCACAAGGTTGATTTGAGGGGATACTGGTAAACTGGAAAATCTCCACTGGTACCAGGAGTTTGGTCTCTCCTCCTGCTCTATCAGGTCTGTTTCCAAAATCTGGATCTTGAAAACCCCCAAATAATACACAAGATGCTAAGTATCTGCCCAGCTGGCAGAGCACTGACATTGCAATGTAATTAATTCAGTGTCATCTAAATGTCTCTTTTAATGTGTGCATGTCATTTTGAATTGGTGTTAACATAGAGAGTGCATCATTGATTAAAAAAAGAAAAGTTTTAGACTTAAATATTTTCATTTCACATAAGCGTATTGCTGTACACGCCCAGCGCTTCACCTTTTTATTTGTACATTTAGTCCAGGCCACCTCATGTAATTTAATTAGCTAGAATTGATGATACCTGTGTGGGTGTGCAGAGCCACTGAAAGAGGTTAAGCAGGATCTCCATAGTGTTAACCAAAGGTTAGAAACAAATGGCTGTTTTCTACAAGCATGTAATATCTCATTGATACTTGTCGGCCATACTTTGACAAAAATGTGCAGACCGATCTATTTTCCGCAAATGGTTTTTTACAAGTTTTTACTGCTTGTTTCTGCTGTTAGTCGTGCCAGGTTTATAGCTGCTTGCTCAAACTGTGGAACTACTAATTAACTAACACTTGTAAATAAAACTCACATGGGCTCCCAAGATGTCTAATGGAAAATAACTGTCATTGCGCTCTCAGATATTTTATTCTTTGGCTGCGCAATGATGATGTGTTTGTGTGCGTGTGTGTGTGTGTGTGTGTGTGTGTGTGTGTGTGTGTGTGTGTGTGTGTGTGTGTGTGTGTGTGTGTGTGTGCGTGTGTTTATGGTTTCAAGTGACAGTTAAAAGGCCCAGTGAAGAGCTCCATCTGGATGAATGACATATGAGCCAGTATTTCCCTCTCTCTGTGTGTGTGTGTGTGTGTGTGTGTGTGTGTGTGTGTGTGTGTGTGTGTGTGATTAAACAGGCTAATTATTACTCAATTAACTGAGTCTTTTACACATAAAGACATATTGCAAGTATTATAGGAATGTGTACTTTATGACATGCATCTGTCTCTCTGTTCTTCAACACTGATAATCTGATCATCCATGTTGGAAGAAGAAAAGAAAAAGAAAGCAGGGCATTCATCCTGAGCCTGGAGACATCAGATATGGGACTGAGACGTTGGTGAGCTCTGGAGACTGCAATGCATGATAAATGAAGAAAACCTGTTATATTATCTACCTATTAATATACCATGGATGTGATATGTTCCTACCTGTTCATCCGTCCGAGTATCCTGAGGGGTTAGAAGATAATTATGCTTCTACTGATGGACAATGTGATTGGGAGTGGGGGATCGGGGATCGTGGTTGAAAGAATGGGAGGAGAGGAACAGAAAGAGAAATACAACCCTTTGGGTTTCAGAGCATTAATGACTACTGGGGTCACTCAGATCCAGATACCACTTTAATATAATATATTCTACCTGGACATGAACGCACTAATCAGACCGTGGTCTCATCATCAGTTGATAAGCCCGTCAATTGGAACTCTTAATGGAGTTGACCCAGAAAGGAAGAAATCTTTGTAGAATATCATTAACAGTAGATGAACAAAGTTTCCTTCCGTGTAATTGAGTAGAGTTTCAGACTTCTCAGCTTCTTGCTGGGATGTGACACATCGTTAGTGGCCTTAAGACGTTGTATGTCTATTTTTATCACAGGTCGTTGAACACTGACTGTAGTGGAACTGTTGCACACAGGGGTTAATTGGGCCAAAGCCAACAGTCACTGATCTCCACCTACTGACATCTACATCACACCCTGCAGGAGCTCACATCCGTCTCCATCAGTATCACAGCGTCGCCATCCCTCACACATTTGGCTTGAAGCATCAGCTTTCAGACACTGTCTGGCGCTGACAAAAGCAATGTAGAATATAGGCTCATTTTCTTTAACCTTATTAAGAAGCTGCATTTCCTGATGTGACGTTGTGATAATACAGTAGCCATATTAATCTAAATGCTTCTCTGCTCAGCAAAAAGGTCATCTGTTGCACATAGATTTCATGTTCAGGATGATCCATTAAAGCACCAAAATTTAGTTGGTGGCATTCAAAAAAAACTCTTTCCAGAAACAATGTAGCTGTTACAATCTACGTCCTCAGAGCACAATGTTGGCAGGTTTCATTGGAAATACTTTCTACTGAAAAACAGTCTCTATGAAAACTGTGGACAGAGTGGTCTGTGGAAAGGCCCCCACCTATACTCAAGCCCCCAACCTCATTGGACAAGACCTCCTCCTCACTAATCCCAGTTTAACCAGTTGTACAGAGGGTCAACAAAATAACAATGACATCTTTAAATCTTTACATCCTGTACAATACAGATTGCAATACAATAGCTAACTTTTCATCTTGTGCTAACCTGTGGCTAACAATTGTCGTTTCCTGTGAAATGTCTCTGCTAAAGGTGGATAAATTGCCATGAAATTTGGTACATGCACGTTCCTCTCAGGATAAATTCTAATAACTTCCTCTATGTTATTATAATCTTCCTACTATGACCTTTTGTCTACTGCCATTATCAAGTCTGTAAAATTTCAGTTTGTCATATCAACAGAAAATGAAGGTAGGTAACCACTGAAACCTAGAGAGGTGTTTCACACTGGTCATCAGCTCCTTATGACCTATTTTATGGATTCTAGTTTTTGTGGTCTTCCCTGAAGCTGTAGACCATCACATTTTCACCTTGATCACATTATCCGATTTTAATTATATTCTAACTTCAGCCGTGGAGTTATTACAAGTAAAAGCGTGCGGTTATTCCCTTGGAAGCACGAATGAGCTCATGAAAGTTAATGACTGTTACATTATGAGATGTGTGCAAAGTTGATGTTTTGGCCTGAGGACCTTGAATATCCTTCACACACATGCACATCCTGCCATTCATTTTTGAGACACGTTGCCATGGATCGAGGTTTTGGTAAAAGGGAACATAATACTGCTGAGGATCATGGACATACCCAACATGCAGTATTCATGATCTGGCCTTTGTTACTTGTCAGTTTTTGGGACTTATTTTTTTTCCCAAAGCAAGTATTTACAAACGCAGGATGTTTGGTGTATTTTGATTGGCAGACTTGTTTGGGCCTCATCAGAAGTTTGACTCATCACCCTGACAGCCACACAACAATGAGACATCATTTGTCATCATTATCCAAGTCTTTGCTGCCGTCAAGGAAACCCCTCTCAGGCCATCGTGGAATGGTGGCATTGTGTACAGAGACAAATGGCCCAAGATGAAGCGTGACATCAATTATGGACACTTTAACCCAATGAAACGTGGCATTCATTCGTCATAAATTTGGAGGAAATGCAGATTTCTTTTTTTTAATTAATGCAGTGGAAATACGTGAAAAGGAATTGGTGACTAACTAACTGCCTCATATATGTTGAGGTTTTAAATCATTCCTTCTTCACTAGCAAGATGTTGCCATGTGTTTCAATGCACATGACGCAGGCCAGAGAGGGCGCACCTTTCTCATCATGTTGCCTAACAAAAGACACTCCACAATCCAAACATGACAAGCTTATTTTCTTTAGATCACAACGTAATTAGTTTCTGAACACAAGAAAGCAGTTCTTATTAATTCACTGTCTTGAAATAACAAGCTCGTCTTTTCGAGATAGAGATGATTATATTAGAATAATTAGTGTTTGCAAACAACAAATGAGAAGTAATTACATATGTGGCCTCTTCAGCTTTCCATAGATAGCGTTCGTAGAAAAAAAAAAAGCAAACAGCCAACAATTGCTACACTGTGAATGAGCATCTGCTATGGTGAATACAGGCCAATTTAATGAACACTGATCAGTGTCCAGAAGCAATTAACATGTTCCTAGAGGAAGATGGAGAGCCTCACAAAGGAAAGCAAAAGGGAGAACTCATGGGCAATTGCCAAGCCCACAGAAGGAGACAGGACTCACCTGAGACCCAGCACAACATACTGTGGAGTAAATACACAGCTCGCACTCTCTGATGACAGGAAACGGGTAGAAAAACAGAGCAAGTTAGGGGATGAGAAGAAGCAGATAGAGAGGCAGGGAGAGGGAGAACAGAGGGATGAAACAAAGGGAGGAGAAAGCGTCCCCAGATGGCGGGGCATACGGTGAGATGTGTAGCAGACAAAGCTGGCAGGCTGATGTGACTCGGAGAGGAATAAAGGGACGGGGGCAGTGTGTGTATGTGGATGTGTGTGTGGAAGTCTTTGATCACTTCTCAGACTGTCCATTCCCAAATCTTTGATGAAGATCTCCATTGAAAAATAAAAATCATATGCAGTATCACAATAAAGCATATAGCCCCTACCATATATAGGCATATTACATTATGTGTTTAATTTATAACTGATTTAAAAGTTAGCAACTTTCTTTCTGTGCTGTTTTAATTAGCCTGCAGAGGGCAATGAAACACTACACTCTTCACTCACTAATGCTTTCACACAGTAGAAAGACTTCTTAATAAGTAGGAATCTGTCTTATTTATTTTGCTATAATCTGTGTGTATGTGCGGGCATGTGTGCTGTTGCATTTGTGTGTAAATGTGATTTACCTTAGTGACTCCAGACAACCAGAGTTTCTTTGCAACGTGGTCTAATGCATTTGAAAAAAGCAATGCCGACAAAATTTGCAATGTCCTTCCTCGTGCTGTCTGAGTGTCCCTCGTCTCTTCCCATCCATCGAGCCCTTTTCTTGATCTCTCTCTGGGGTGTATTTACCAGCTTGATCTCACTGCCTGCTTTACTGTAAAAACAGAACCTTTAATCGACCCAACACTGATTGAGCTGCTGACTAATTAATAATGGATAAAGTTGGCTCAGCTCCTCCGCTCTTTGGTGATCTGGTTTGCTCAACTGGAAACAGATCACAGGACTTGGGTTGAGAGTGGAGAATGTTTCATCACCAGACCCCTTATTTAATTTAGTAACAGTAGATTTATATAAGTTTAGGTCAGGTGTTTGTTAAGAGTGAATATAAATGTCTTCTTAAGTGCAAAAATAATTTAGATCAGTTCCCCTCAGTCATCAAAGATAAACTATCCAGTTACAATCAAGTACAAATACAAGTTAGTTTTTCTTCTCTGGAGGTGGAAATTGAAGCGATTTTAAAGTAGTTAACTATTTGTATTTGTATTATATATATACTTATATCATAAGTCATGTGTGACCAACAGTGCTGGGCAACTTGAAAACTATAATTACATATTACTCATTTTAATTACATTTCACTGATTACTCAACAGGAAAATGAATTCATTACAATACTGTTGCTTTCCTGTCGCTCTCAGCCATCAAAGGTGCCTGTAAATATAAAAAAATATATAGATTTTAGATATTTCCTTTCCTTGTGGCTCCCAAGATGCAGACAGAATATGATAGTTACTTTTTTAAATATAGTTTCTTTTTCTTCCCATTTTTGTGGACTGTCTAACTTGACTGTCTCCACACCTGTCACTCCGCTGTGCAAAAGCTGTCTTTATTAATCTAAGAACAGAACAAAGCTGAGACAAAAGGTCATGCAGTGTCAAAGTGGCCAGGAAGTGGTGAAACTCAGGTGAATTATTGAGGAGCCCAGTGTATTGATATGGATAAAGACACCCCAGACTGTCTGAGGACCAGCGTCTTTATCATGTATATAAAGAAGTAAAGAGATGTTTTTCATTTTTCCTAGATATTTGTCTTCTACTTCTTCTGTTTGTAATGATTTCTTATACAAATGTACACATGCGCTGTATTCAATATGTAAATTCGCTTATTTGGCTATGTTACCTCAAGATTCATGCAAATGAGGCTTACTGAAGTTTGATTAGATTAGATTTGTTATCGAGCACTTTAGTGCCACCAAACGTCTGTGCCCTCACTGCAACTTGAGGTCTTTTCATTAAATGACACCCCACGCCAGATGGAGCACCATGCAAATCAAAGTGGTAACGATCTGGCTTTGTAGTCGCTGCTCGTGCGGACACGTAGATGCTCATTGGCGAGACAGTCCACCCTCTATCTAATCCATACTGGAAATGAGCAGAGGGACGTGGAACATGATGAAATTCCCACCTAAAATTTCCAACCTCTGTCCTTCCCCATAATTCAAACTTGGAAGTAACACGGATGCTATTGAGATTCTGAGCAGCTCTGCTTGCTAACTGATGTAAGGCTAATATTTTTTGACAAACCCAGATGGTTTCACACCTGTCTCTGCAAGGTTTTATTATCATGCAGTGTAATAAATTTGAATCAACAACGCATTTTAATGTTAATCTTAAACAGTAAACAAGCAAAAGTGCAAGGTTCCTTTTTTGGCATTGTGGCAAATTTGAGATTTGGTTCATTACATGCAATTCAAAGCTACATACCAATACAAGATATGCTGGCTATATAATGCTGCTTGTATTTCAAGATTTGCCCATATGCAGAAAATCGAGGTGTATGATGCCAAAACGAGCAGCTGTGAGCATCATGCAAACCATGCAACAACATTTAGGAATCATGAAGAAGATGAGTATGTGAACAAACATGTTGGCCAGGGGGTTTGTGGGTGTGTTTGTGTGTGTTCTTTTGAATTCGTGAGACATCTGGCATCCCTGAACCCCCTGCCCTCTATCCCTACATGAACACACACACACACACACACACACACACACACACACACACACACACANCACACACACACACACACACACACACACACACACACACACACACACACACACACACACCCAGACCTGAATAATGAGGTGTCATGTCTCTCTCACACCCTGGGACCTCCATTCATGCCTCATCCATTCACGTCATCATCCAAATCCATCTCTTGTGCTGTAACTCTCCCGTTACACACTCTTTCTTTACCACACACACACACAATGACACACACACACACACACACACACACACACACAGTGTCAAGATGGAGGTCAGGTCATGGTGCCGAGAGATGAGGCTTCTATTGAGAATAATTACAGCTGAGGATTGGCTGCTCTCTGGTCTCTTCAGTATGAGCATCTCCTATTGGTCAGACTGGCTCCTGTCTGGCCTACCAGCTGCCCTGTTTGTCTCAGGTGGTAAAGGCGATTATTATGATTAATGAAGATGTTATTTATCATAGCAGATAATTTGACAGCAGAGCTGGCTCTTGCTGCTTTGCTACAGTGTGCGCCATTGTTAAGTTTCTCATAATTTATCTACGCTGCATCTGTCTTGCATTCTCGTGTGAAAATGACCAAACACTGAGGTGAAATGAGAGTAATTTTACAACCACTGTTGAAAAGAACAGAGAAATATTTTGACACTTTTTTTGTGCGTGGTTATTCGGTTCATTCGGTTGCATTTATTTTTAGTCAGTGAAAGGGTTTGGTTTTAGTGCTGCCTCTAAACACAGCTGCCAGATGATTGCACTACAAATGTGCTCTCAACTGATTGGGATGAAAAAAGACCCTGAGTGCGTTCCAGATGACACAGACACGAGACCAACATGTCACCCCTGTCGGAAGGATGTCATTTGTTTGAGCCTTTCAAAACCTTTGTAACTAACCATTGGTACCGCAATAAATCAAATAAATATGTTTAATGATTCAACAACACTGTGGTTTGGTCAGGTCTAGTCATAAAACCACTCAATTAAGTTTTAAAATCGTGGTTTGGCCTAAAATGTCTGACTTTGTTAAGGTTAGAAAAACATTGTGGTTTGTGTTAAAATGACTACAATGTTGAGGTTAGGAGACCTTTGTCCTCATGGCTACAATAGGGAAAACTTGGTTATGGTTATGGAACATTCATGGTCATGCAAAAACAAAAAGCACTGACTTATGGTCGGATATGAACAATAGTCTCAGTGTTTTGATGATTTTGCCTGTAACATCACCTGAATTCCTCCTCCCATCATAATTACCACAGCAGCCTGAGGCTTTATCACGTCAATGTAAATGGATGTTTGGTGCATTTGCTGAACTCCTAATTGAACTAATATGTAATTCCTCTTTACTGCACTTCTCTAGAAGCACAACATATACAATAACAGCATTCAGGTTTGTGTCATTCTAACACAATGCAGACTTTGTTATTGTATAATAAGCTTTATTATTTTCCTGACTTGTTGTGATGGAGACATTTTTATATAACTATCATTTCTGTTTTAACTGTCACATACTGTACAGTTCTTGCACGGATGTTTAAGGAAACACCTTTTTAAAAAGCTGTTTGTGAGATTAAATTGTCAATAATGTTGCCGCATACTTTCAAAATGGCTTTGTAACTGCTAGCTTTTATCTATCCACACAGACTATCCACCTTATTTAAGGAATAAAATGTCACTGAAAGCTAAGCCACAGAAACAACTTTGAATCGCTTCTCACAGATACCTTCATTGTTTAAATATTCAGGCTTTTCAACATCAAAAATTCACAAAGAAAGCACAAATAATATATCAAAACTATGCCAACACTGAGCATGAAGCCATTAGAAGTCTTAGTGTTCTTCCATCAAATATTGTGAAAGTTTTTTTTATGTTCCCTTTTGAGCGTCAGAAACTTCACCTGTTTTCATTGAAATGGCAAGAATCCCACTGTCCCACAGGTTAATGGCACACGAGGCAACAAAATGTTCTCAGTTCCTGTGTCTGTGCGTGTGTTTCTGTGTGAGTGTGTTTGTCTTCAGAGCCATCAATAACAGCCTTGTGCCGACTTCAGACAAGGACACGAGCACACCAACAGACACGCACACACGAGCTGCACACACACTTCCTGTCCTGTGACCCCGATTAACTACAGGTTCTCTCTTGCTGATGACAGCTTCATAACACTGCTGAGAGAGGCAGATCTCTCAACAACACTGTGTGTGTGTGTGTGTGTGCACGCGCGCATGTGTGTTCTTTTGAGTGTCGTGTCTAAAAATGAGGGGGAGACAGCAAACATTAATGATTGGATAGACTGATCTAATCTAATTAATTCATATTTTCCCACATCCCTTGTTGTTTGACTGCTCGGCTACTGGGGAGCAGACAGAGAGCGAGGTGTTAAGAAATAAAGGATGAAGGGAGGTAGAATGGACACAAGTAGATGTGAGGCACAGATAGAGAAAAGGAGATAGCAAGCACAGGTGTAGGAGGTTTAGGAGAGAGGATGTGAGCGGGATAATTTATGCAGCCAGTATGTAAATAGTGTGAAGTATAATGCTATTAGCTGTGATTATATTAGGCAGCTATTTCAGGACAGAATCTGCACCCAGCTGCTATCACAGATGTTAGAGGAGAGGATAGAAGAGGAGAGGAGAGGAAAGGAGAGGAGAGAGGAGATGGAAGAGGACTGATAAAACTTCCTGTGCGTGCAACAAAAGGATTTATAAAAGTCAGGCAAGCCATCTACGCTATGTATGGGTATGCTATTGTTATTTATTGTGTCCATGCTCATACATAAAAAATTGAGTGTCCGTGCGCTTGCATCTCTTTAAATGGATGGCGCTTTCCCCTATGGGTAAGAACATGTGCGTTTGCATGCCTGATTATGTGCAGCTCGCTGTGCGTGTCTATACTGTGCACATCCTTCTATAACAGCATCCCTTTAAAATCATGCATTCACACACAGGCTCGCAGATCCGGCAACTGTTGTGAGACAGTGTGCCTCTGTGTGTGTGTGTGTGTGTGTGTGTGTGTGTGTGTGTGTGCACCCTCGCCACTTCTTCCTAGTCCTCTTCCCCCCCTCTGTTCCTGTGTTGAGGTATCCTTGTTCTTTGTATTGTGATGTTTTTATCTGTGTGTGATTGCTACAGTTCCCCTCAGCCAAAACACACAGCTCTCTGAAGGCACACACAGTGCCAGCTTTAGCCGCCCTCTGAGGAGGGAGTCAATAAAATATGAGCCCCGGCATACACACAGCCTAACAAACACTCACGCCGAGCCGCACATTAACACACACACTGAGGCCTGCCTGAGCCTGTGAGTTTACACTGCTGTGAACATGAACGCTAAGTGGAAGTTTGCACGCAAACATGGCGGCCACAGGAGTTACCTCAGGCCAGCTGCTCTGTCATCCAGCGCACCCCTGTGTTCCCTGCCCATCATCACCCAATCTGATTTGACTGTAGGATATGTTTAATTGATGAGCACCGTTTGTCCTTTCATATCCCTGCCTGATCTTTCAAGACCTTCCCATCGCTCCCACCCCCAACAAAGAGGGGGAAAAAAAAGAGGACGATTGAGGAAGAATGACACGTGTAAGCGAGAGAAAGAGAGAGCGGCTCCCACATGGGGATATGTGCGTGTTGGTATCGCGTGGGAACTGTTGGTGCAGCAGGCTTGTTTGTTGGTGCATCGAGTGACAGCGGCAAACTTCATGCGAGAGTTCTTCAGGCTGAAAGGCTTTAAGTGGGCATCTCAGCGCAGCCAAGGATCAGAGAGATGAGAGGGCACACATGGCACGCACATACACACACACACACACACAGTTGATGTGGACATAGATTGCAGCTACTGACTAAGGCTTGTAAGCCACTATCAATTGGGCAGGTTGGGCCTAAAAAAAAAAAGACAACATAAAAGTGTAAAAAGCCAGAATTTGAGAATCCAGAGAGTGAATTTAAAGAGAAGAATGTGATCCCATAATAAAAATCCCTATCCTTGAAACCACATTATTTTTGTCAATTTGGATCGATCACTCTGAATCTCAAAGCAAATGTAAAGCATATTTCTGAACAGATGATAAATTAAACTTAATCCACTTGGTTTCATCAAATTTTTGTTACTGTTTATAAATTTCTATTTGTAAATATCTGTTTCCATTCTGCTAAAAGTGAAAAGCACAACCAACTGTCCCTGTAAATCTGCATAGGTCGAGTCCAGCTTTGACTCATCAAACTGAAGCTGAACCACCTCTTCAGATCAGTCCATGCCAGAACTGGACTACAGAGAATATTCTCCGAGTGTCAGCAGATGTGTTTGCCTTGAGCTCCTCCCTGTTGTCACTCATTCACTTTATTGTCAGCGATGGAACTGCCGGTGATGCCCTTCATAAATTCGTAAGGAGCCCAGAGAGAGCTCCAAGAGGTTTCTCAGCAATAATATCACAACTCCCTGAACAACTCTAGGGCCACCAGGTTCACTTTCCTCTCAATGTACCAAATGCTCCATATATGAGTCTCTGACATGGGCTGCTACCCCTACTGTTAGCCTGAGGAGGCGGCAGTGTTCCCCTCCCCCCCTGTGGGACACATCTTCTGTGCACAAGCCCTGACATGTGGCCAGTGGAGTGTCAAGACCATGATCCCTCACTGGCTTCCCACACTTTCTTTTACTCCTGCTACACTTAGCTATCAGATGGTTTTTGGAACCTCATCCACATTACATCATGTGTCATCATACTTTAAGTGTATTTTTTTAGTTGTTAATCTCTCAACATATAGGGGTCAATTTTATTTAATACCATCACTCACTAATGTGCGGTAGCTTGGTCAGTAGCCCTATGCTTCAAACTTTGACACTTTGTGTACCCCTATAGCATAATGTTCTGATGCCATCAAAGTCCAAATATGGAAGAGGTAGGGGTGCACAGATGCATCAATCTGACACAGGACTTTCACCCAGGAGACAGGGGTTTGCATACCGTGTGAAACTGTCATGGTTATGCCAGTCTGGCCTTTGTTTAGTTGTTGTTCAGCTTTAGTTTTTTCCTGCCTTTCCATCTCTGTCTCAGTTCCAGTCTGTCTCTGTCCTGTCATAGTCCCTTGTTTTGCCTTGGTCCTGTTCATGTCTTGTATTTGTCCTGCTGTGTTTGGTTCTAGTTTTAGTTGTCTTAGTTCTCTGTCTTAGTTTCAGTCTCTGTTACAGTTCAGTCAGTTTGGTACTGTTCATGCCTTTATTCTTTCAGTCTTGTTAGTCTTGTTTTGTTGCAGTCTTGTCTTGTTTAAGTTCTGTCACTATTCACCTGCCATAGCGTTTCACCTCAGGACTCTGTATTTGTCCACTCACCTCGCCTCTGCCTCACCTCTCCTACCAGCCACTCCCACCTCATCATGTCACATGTGTTCCCAGCTGCAGCTAATCACCCATCAGGACTCTATAAAAGCCAGTTCATTTCAGTTTGCCCTTGTTGGATTGTTAGTTGTTCCAGTTGTTGTTTGTTCTTCTCGTTCTTGTTCCTTGTTTTCTTCATCTTCTTGTCTGTTACTTATGTTTGTGGAGTTTTTGGCCTTGCTGGACCGGACCCTGCTGTAAGTTTTTTCTTGTTAATATTTCTTTTGCTCTCATTAAATACTAGTCCAAGCATTGGCTTTTGTGTGTTGCGTTTGAGTCCTAACCCCAGTCGATATAACAGAAACCATTGGTGAACATTACCTCCTCGATCTTATGTATGTACCTGAAGTAATGTAACTTAATGCACATAACTAACATGAGTAACTGACTTGCTTATTTGAACCCAAACCATGATCCTTCCCTCTAACCAAATAATTTTGGTGCCTGAACCTAACCAAACTGGAAACGTTTCACAATGTCAACCACGTGATTATTATTGTTCTCACCAAATTTATTTTTGAAAATAAACCCGATATTGCATACATGCTATTGCACATGCAAAGCAGATACTAGAGGTGCATGTAGAGTTGTCATAGTGTGAAGCAAAAGGCCACTGACCAAGCTGCTGTATTTGACGAGCTGGGAGTGAGAACATGTTGGATATGCTGCTGTGTGTGGATTCAAGTCTTTTTTCTTCCATCTCTCAGGGAGTGCACATTGAGTATGAGCTCAGCGAAACAACCTGTGAGTGCGCAGTAGTATGAAATACAGATATATATATATATGGTACCAATACATATATACTTTGGCAACACACCCAATTCAACAAACTTAGAACCACAGAAACGCTTTGCCTCAAGTTTGAAGCTCTGTGCCCTGTAACAGTTCTGTCAAACTTTACTAATTAGTATTGACAATGAGAATTGGATTTATATTAATGAGTGTGTTATCACTTTAGATCCAGACTATTGGGGTATTTCATGGTCTGGCTGGGGGGACATCAAGCGTGGATTGACGTTTGCAGACCTTTATAAGCTCGATGCTCAGACACAAATTAAGCCAGAGCCGCAGTACAGGGACAGGGACCACAGGTAAAAATTTAACCTGATATTGAACATTTGATGTCCTGTTAATTATTAATAGCCATCTTTATCTCATGACAGCTACCCCCTCCTCTTCTCTCATCTCTTTCCCTCTCTCTGACCTCTTCTTTACAGTTTCCCCGTCTTTCCCTTTCTATCCATTTGTCTTCTCTGGCACTTGTTTCTTTAGGTCCCCTGTTCTTTCTTTCTTTCTCACCTCCCTGTGAATGTACAGGGGTGCTCATTAAGGCCATTCTTTATCATTTAATGAAGCCATTGGATTAGAGGTGATGCATTGACCAGTCAAAGGGGAGAAGTGAGGAGGGAGCAGGGAGGCGGTGAGGGAAATCAGCTGCTCGTACCACCAAGTGAACACGTGTTTGATCGATACAAAATAGTTTGACAGCATCACCTTATTTATTTAGTTTCACCTTGGACAGAAAGGCAATTGATAATGATGAATGATGATAAATGGATGAAATGAAAATACAGGCTGTGTGATTTAGAAAGGAATAATACTTCATTTTGTCATTTTTCCAGTGTGAAAAATAACCTTTTAAAGTATGGTTTTAACATTTTATGGCGTATATCCACGAATTAAAATTTAAAGTTGCAGTTTAATAAAGCTTGAGTTTACTTCTTCTAAACACACAATAGGTATACTTTAGAAAATATACTTGACTTCAACTTGAGAATACACTTTCCCTTTTTAATATTGCAGTTCATTCTCCAACATTGAAGTGCAAAAAGTCAGATTTTTTTTGCAACTGAAAGTTAAGCATGAAAAAATGGCACACATCTTTCATTGACTTTGGTTGCCTCCAAGGAGGAGAGGTAAAGAACAGATATCTGATCTAATATTCACATTCAGACCACATAAGAAAAACTTTTGATATTCAGTTTGAAGAGGAGCAGGACTTAAAGCTTTGTCCTGATGTCGATCCTTGGGGGGTTAGATACATCAATGAGGTGTTGGAGCTTTTAAGTGTGGATGCAGGCTGCGCTTGTATCCTCCTGACTCCAACCAAGGAGACTGTACTGTGTGCAGCTCGCTGTGTCAATATTGAGACATCTCAGCTTAAAGAGACAAGAGAGCAAGGCAGACTCGTTTTTTCTCTGTGTGTTTCTCCTTCTCTATTGCTTTTGTTGTCATTTTCTCTTTTTTTTCTCTGTATCAACATTCTTACTTATTTTCTGTTTCCATCTGTCTCATATTCGCTCACCTCCATCACTCTTAATATCTCTTCCTTTCATTCTATTCCTGAGCCTCCCCCTGTTTCTTCATGCTGTATTTCTGTATCTGACTTGTCCAGGTCTGACTAGTTTACACCTCTTATGATGGACACCTTGCTCTCTTTCTTGTGTGCTCTCTCTGGCCATTTATATCTTCTATTTCCTTTCATCTTTTTCCTGTACAAAGGAAAGCACAAGTTCAATACAATCATAGAACTCAAAATAAGATTTTTATCCCCTGACTTTTTCAGTAGGACGGCAAACTGAGCTCAGTCAGTCACCCGACACCAGCAGGCGTCTGAACCTCCTGTTACCGAAATGCAGGGAAACGGTGAAGCTGACGGCATTGGATATAACAATCTGGCTATGATGGAACCATTGTCTCAAAACAGTGAGTTATAAAAGCTGCAAATAAATTCAGTTTGGGAGAGTTGGGGAGTCGGATATTAATTTTGAGACACATTGAAATGTTTGTCACATTCAGCGCGTTCACACACTGCTCTGCAGAAGTTGGTGATTTTCTAGAGAGGAAGAAGTACTGCAATTAAAACCATTTCAATTAACATGAATTAAACCAGGAACTGGAAAAGTGTTAAAAAGAATATAAACACATACAAGCCCAAATCCTGCTGTGTAAAACATAATTAAAGTAGTATGCGGTAATCAGCTCTTCCTTTTTTAACTATACTCATTTGAAAACAAATGTTTGACCTACATGTTTTAAACAAGTCGGGACAGGAGCAAGAAAAGACTGAAAGTTGTGGACTGATCCAAAAACACCTGTTTGGATCATTCCACAGGTAAACAGGTTCATTGGTAACAGGTGATAGTATCATGATTGGGTATGAAAGGTTCATCGTGGAAAGACTCAGTGGTTCACAAGCAAAGATGGAGAGAGGTTCAACACTTTGTCAAACACATGATTATATAAAGGAGAGTACTACATGGGCTCAGGAACACTTTGTAAACACCTCATCACATCACCTATATTTGAGAAATCTGAATTAGACAACATTGGGCATTTGTTGTCTGTGAATGAGTGAGTGTATGAACTGACTGCATCTTTCATCGTTTTCTCTATTCCTGTATGAGTACTGCAGGTCAAGTGGCTCGAGTGGCTGACCTGCGATCATAGGATTTTCTCACCCACACTTCACAGCCCCATAATTGCATGTGTGTGGTGATTTTGCACATTTACACCATTTCTTCTTCTTCTTTTTTTGCAGTCTGTGCCTGTAGGACAAAGACATGAATGTGTGGTGAGTAACCTTTCCTCTTCTACTAAACAATGCTCTGTGACCATGAAGGACACAGCTTGTTCCTTTGTAATGCTTTCTGCCATTAACAACTGCACTTTCCTCTACACTTGCCTGCCCGCTTTAAACGCACTTGCATATGACTGCACAACTCTGACACTGACACTCGTTAGTGCAAGTGAGAAGTCATAAGTTCGTTTAGTGACACTGATCTAATGAAACTATGAAGTCATGCTTAATGAAGTGAGACTTTACAGTAAGTAACTTAGTCTAGTGACGCCTACTAGTGGCCAGATAGAACTTTATATTTTTGATTGATGGCTCTAAATTAAAGCTCTTTATGCCTTTATAACAGCAATCATATGTTGCACTGTTTCTCTCTTGACAAACTTTGAGGTGCTGTCAGGTGCTTGCACAGTATAATCCTGGTTCTTCATCAGTGATGTGCAGCAGCAGCTATCTGGTACACGGCAGATCTTTGTTACATTCAGTGCTACAAAATTGGTACAACTGAAAACATGTATACGTAATTTAAGACTGTACAGTGAAAAAGTTTAAGTTTAATCTTTTTTGTTGTTTTTCTCAAGTGCATTGTGCTTGCTTGTTATTTTTCTGTGGGACTATATATGACAAGGCCAAATTTTGACTCATTTGGTAATGTCTAAAAAAGCTGTTCAATTAATAGATGTATATCACTAAATTACTCTTTCAGTAAATTCTCACTCCTCCCTTTCTCACATCCTTCCTCTCCATTTTCCCCACTTCCTCTTCCTGACTCTCTCCCTTTCTTCTCTCATCTTTCCCCACTTTCTTTCCTCCTCCCGATCCTCTTCTTCTCTGTTCCACCCTCCTTTCGGTCTCCTCCCTGAATCTCTCTTCTCGTTCTTTCTCTCTCCCCCTGAGTCTTTTCCTTCTCTCTCTCTCTCTCTCTCTCTCTCCTTCTCTCTCTCTCTGCTCTCTCGCTTCCTTTCTCACCCCCCCTTACTTTCCCCCACCCTATAGGGATAGAGACTCAGTAGAATTACCATCCTCTTGATCTATAATTACCACACAACTCTCTCTACCCCTGGCTCTCTTTCTCCTTGCTTGCTTGCCAGGCACCCTCAGTGTACACAGGATACACCATTTTAACATTTTTTTTTCTGATTTAAAGCCTCATCCTGTTTGTGCGATCGAGATCGAGATGTTCAGTGGAGTCGAACATATACTGTACGACAAATGCATGATGGCACGACCTACATATTGACTGAGCCAGCATGGGAAATGTTGTTGATGTAGCACCTCATTGTTTCACCTTGATAACAGGTGATGCACTCGATACAAGGGATCATTGGGTATCATAGACATTATATAATAGCAGCTGTGAACCAGACTGCTAATTGTATATGTAAATGAATTCATCTGTCTCAGATGTCTTTTTTTTGCACCTAATAATTTTATAACTGATGCTCATAATCTTCTCTTTCATGCAAGCTTGTTATCCAATCGTGGTACAGTCAGCTAATGACCTCTTAAGGTGTGCAAAGAAAATGTTGCTGAAATTGAAACAGTGCAACCTGCACAGGTGCACCTTTGGCTACATTTGCACTGCTTAGAATTCATGTTCTTCAGTTTTGTCTTAGTTCACATCTTAAGTCATGAGTGTTTTGGGATAGACACTATTATCTCTCACAGCTGTCAGGTCATGTATAATGGGCCTGTGATATTAAAGAGCAACTCCACAGATTTCAGACCTTGAATTACTCCTACATATGTGACAAAAGTTGTATAAAAACCTGTGTGGCTCCCAGGGCAGGTGCATGAAACCTGATGTTCTTGTGTTTGCATTGGCTTGGGCTAAAGATTGAAATTTGATAATGAAAAATCTAGGTATGTAAGAAGTGAAGTTACCAGGTGTAAGGCTAATGTAGCTGTGTGGCTGGCAACTTCAAGCAAAACACACCTGAATCTCTGACAGAGCTATTGATGATCAGGTTAGATAAGTTTAGAAAGACAAATTTATCTGTGGAATGTCTGGTTCTGCAAATACTAGAGCACGTAGATTGCAGCCTAATACCTTCTGTTGGAATATGTTTCATCCTTCGTCATACAATGAAAAAACAGACAAGTGATATCTGCCCTATGTACTGAGGCAGAATGTGATGATAGTGGTTGAGGCCGTAAATGGGCACATTCAATTTTTCATCTTCTGTCACAGAACTGCAGTTAAAATTAGCTTTTTAATCTGCTGCAGTCCTAATTTTCCCAACCTTTACCAAGTGCTTTAGTTGGCTAACCTCGCCATACCTGAACTGTTGATTTTTTTTGTCATGACTTTTTTTTTTTTTACCATGCACAGATATTGCCGACATTGTTGAAAGTATTATTTGCATCAGCACTGGAAATAAACGGTTAATGTCTAATCCAGGTCTAGTCTGGTGACAATGAGGGGGGAAAAAATCAGGTTTTATTGTATGTATGACTTAATGCATTATCATACAGGAATAAGTGATGGATGACTGCTCAAACAATAGGCAGTTAATCAAGAAACATGAGCCACTTAATGACACATTCATTAAAATGAATGCATTGATAACTCACTTTTATCCAAAGAACTTTACAACTTACCTCTCATTCAATCAATCACACACAAAATTGTTCAGGAACCTGCAAGGTGCTGGCCTTACCAGCATGACCTCAGCAATTACTTGGCTTTGACTTTGGCATGCAGGAGCCAGGTGAACAATCTTACAATTAGGGGTCACTCTGTTTGATCCACTGAGAGTCATCTGCACCACTAGTAGTTTACTACCTCACAGAGGAGAACACAAGAAGGTGGATGGCGGATCTTAACCAGTCCTAAGCCATCCAAACCATTCTACGTTTACATGGGTAACATTAACAAATATTTTTAAAAACTGCATTTCCCAAAGCTGTATTTCCTCCTGTTCAACATGCATTCAAGTGCCAAGCAATGTGCACTTATGTCTGGACCAATCGCTGGACCAGGTCACTCTTCTTCTTCCTCTTAAAACCATGTGCTTCTGTGATGAATTGTACAAGGTAGTAGCCAAGAAAGAGAGAGAGAGGACAAGTTTGTCTGACATAATACTTTCAATACAGCTGATTCTCTAAAACTGCGGGTGACAGTTTTAACAGTATGATGAAATCAATAAAGCAGCGTGAGGCAGTGACCCAGTATCCTTGTCCTTCCCATCTACGGCAGATTTGGGACCACAGTGGCTGCCTGTTTCTAACTAGCGTGCCGCTTGATAAAATGAGTCAGTCAGTCAGTTGTTTAACTGTGATGAAATTAATAAGGCAGTAGATGAGGCAGTGAGGGTAAACACAGTTTGTAACCTACACTTCTATTCTCCTCAACATCTATTATTCATCGGCCAAGATGATTCTTTCATGAGGCAAGCTAGTTGCACATAATTCATAACGCAGGCTGTGGAAACTAGGACAGAGTGAGATACAGGCAGAGGAGGGTGGGGGGAGGGAGGAGGAAGGATGAGAGGGCTGAGTGAGAAAGAGGGTGACGAAAAGGATGAAGACAGAGAGAGTGTCAGGGTGAGGAGGTGAGAGAAAAGAAGAGGAGAGAGGCAACAGGATTTGGGTTTACAGAAATACAGCTGAATGAGGGCAAACACGCCGCAGAGTCGGTGCAAGTTCAGCACGGAGGGAGGAAAAGATGGAAATTGGGAGATTAAAGGCGCGAGGAGGAGAGATGGGGACGAGAGACAGAGAGGGGCTGGAAAATATAGGAGAGGAAGAGGAAGAGAGAGAGCTTCAAATGGGAGGGGGGCTTGCGTCTGGCTGATGTGACAGACATCTCTATCAGGATTTAGGGGGAGGAGTCTGCTGTAAAGAAGTTTATCATTGGTCCTTTGTTTTACCAAAGCAAGAGGAGAATACATTTGTTCGAGCTGCTGCCTGGTAGGGAGATGAATGGTTTCCCTGCATATTTTCCCCATAGAATCTATAGCTGCAGCAACAAGAATCCATCTTAGAGATGTAAAAGCAATGAAAGCTCTATTATCATTCTTAATTTGGCATGGGACCTTTGAAGGGAAATTCTTTTAGATCCTCTAAGCAATTGTATTTTTCCTTCCAAAACATCACTCGCAACACTCCTTTCAAAATGCCTGTTTGGTATGAAATGGTTCACTCGCTTACACCTGTGACTAATGCTGGCAAAAAGACGGAATGACAGCAAGAGAGGAAGATGTAAATGTGGAAGGAGACAGGTGTAATTCTCTGGTTGGAAGAGGTGAGACGTGGAGACAAAAGTTCGGACCGCTTCTCTTTGGTCTGGCGCTGGGAGCCAAAAGATCAGGATTCCAACATCATTCAGCAGCTGTGTGTGTGTTTGAGAGAGAGAGTGAGAGAGAGAAGGACAGACAGACAGAAAAAAAAGAGAGGGAGAGATCACAGAGAGAGTGTGCACTCTCTCCCCTGCTATATAGCTCTGGGCCATGTACACAGCAGAAAGTCACGACCCCGGTACAGTGCATGGTCTGAATTCCAATGACTTTTTTGACTGAGATAGAGCATTTGTGAGCGTGCATGTGTGTGTCTTAGTTTGTGTGTATGTGTGCATGTGTGTGTCTTAGTTTGTGTGTGGGTGTGTGCATGTGTGGGTAGGAGGATGGGTGGGTGCTATGGGGGACAGTATTCCTATGGGAGCTGAGAGGAGAAAAAATAGAATGCTGAATTGTGACAATGACACACTACTCTGGTACACACACAAACACACGTGCAAGCACACACACACGCGCACACACACAACAACCACCGTTAGAAGAGGTGCGAGTGTAGGGCAGGACAAGGTGACCACAAATAGACTTGGAACAAGGCTAAGCATCTTGGCAAATGCTTCCATATAGCCATGCCAGTATGCTGGAAAACAAAGTGAATAAAAGCTTCAAAAAATAGATGCCACCAATGGAGACATCCGCCAATGTCTGTTTTCAAATATGATGTTACTTAAAGAGAGGGCACATAGGTTTAATAGTATAGCAGCCACCATGCTGAGGTGTTTCTGGCAACACAAAAGCTGTGTTGGAAGTACAAAAATACACTAGAAAATTGACTAAATGAAGCACAAAAAAATCCTTAAAAGTATATGCATTGTAAACTTTTTCTTTTTTGTGAGCAAAAATGTATGTATGTGGAATTTAATGTGTCTTTTTGAGAACATTAACTGGCAGAGGCATTTTGACACCCATCAGCTCACCTCTTCTATCACATCCAGATTAGTGTCATAAATCCTTCCTTCTCACTCATTCATTCATTCTGTCTGGGTTTTCACCGTCAGTGGGGCTTTTCACAAGAGAAACTCTGTATCACGCTTTGTGTTTTCGTTACATGATTTACAGTTGATCCTGTCTTGGTTTCAAGTACATGTTCTGTTCCATCTATGTGAGCTGCCTCTCCCTCGACTTGCTGGTTTGTGGACAGGTGTGCATCTGATGTCCTTTATGAAAATAAACAAAAAGTGTGAGAATTTTCATTTTTTATCCAACTGGCTTGTTATAAAGTCCTCGGACCAAATATCTATTAAACATTAAATATCCATCTCTCCCGTGCTGCTGGGGCTTGTTCTGTTTTGTTGAATTGTTGAAATTCTTGTAATAGGCCAGAAAGTCCACACCATCCAAGAAAAATATCTTCACACTAGAACCATGGTTCAGTTTGATTCAGACCAACCTCTTTTTGTCTGACCAAGATTCGGCTGGACCGTGGCCCAGGGGAGATTTGACATGTGTCATTTTGGTTTGAATCATCTGAAGACATTTGACTTTGTTCTTACCAAACTGTTTTGAGTCATGCCTGTGGGTTTCTGCCTGCTCTGTCCCATCCATTACAATTAGTATGTAGCATGTGGCTACATAAATACCCTATAAGAAGCCTGTTGTTTTTCACCTGACCGTTGGCCTCTCTCTGGAGGGTTAGCTGTCAAAGGCAATCAGAAGTAACCCTGGTAGTGCCATATCAAAAAATGACCTCAAACAAAGTCATTTGATTTTTATGTTTTTATGTACAGAATTGAAAATAGGCTTCAAATCATACACATATGACTGACTTGTTTCAAAAAGGAGCTTTTTTCCCCCCATTTGTTGGATGAAAGCAATGCACAGACCAGACTGTACATCATTTACTAAATGCATAGTCATTACATCATGGTTCAGTTTCTTCTCATTTAGATACATTACATCATTTATTTTGTGTTTTGCAGCTCATTAAGATTTGCTTAGTAAAGAGAGTCCATGGCATTATAATCCCATGAGCACTTTTCTGTGGTTTGCAAAAGCTTCCTTATTGATCCAGGTGTAAATTTCACTTTTCTTCTCTCACCATCTCTTTGTCATTTTGTGTGTATGTCTGCTTCCATGTATAGGCTTATTATTCTATTCCCTGCCTCCTATTTTGAATGCATGCATATGCTATTCACAAGTCTGGGCTTACATTTCACAATAATATGCAGCTACCGCTTCAGGCCGCATTGACATTGCTATTTCTCATAGGCTCATAAAGTATCTGAGACACAGTGTAGCATTCAGTAAAGAGCACTGTGTCTGTCTCTCACATTACAGTATAAATTACATATCGTCTTCAAAGTAAACAATTCTCAGACTGTTTGATGGCTTCTCTAAATGCTAATCCCATTACAGCATTGCGACAAAATGACTGTCATCACTAAATGTATGATACAGATTTTAACATGTTGTGCATCTGTAGCGATCATGCATTATGTCTTAAAATTGTAGTTTTCTTAAAATGGGTGAGGTTATCTGGAAGAAGGGTGATATAATGATTATTGGTGTGTTGTTGGTTTAATATTAAACTGAGACCATCCTTTCGAAAGCATTTTATCTTGCCAACAATACTGCAAAGAGTATAAACTTAGGGATAGAATACATGATTTTCTTTCACCTTGTTCATTTAATCTGTTAAACTCTAGAGGCGACATGGACTGTACTGGCTGGAAGCTGCCAAAAGTCACTTTTTATCTGGTAAAAAAACACACTTCCCTCAGTCCTTTATGGTGTAATTGGAGGTCACACACTTAATTAAAATTTACAAAAATGAACTTACAGTACAGTGGAGAGGCACAGGGAGTCATCGTGGTTCATGAGTGCCTAGAAAAGTCACACAGAGAAACAGAGGGCAGCTGAGGTCACAACCCAAACTCCAACCTTCACTTGATTTCTCTAATGTCATTTTAGAAGTGCTGTTTCTTCCAACCTTAACTTAAAACCCTCGGCCTTGCACTCAGCTGAAACTTTAGAGGATCGTCTGGCTACCAGCACACCCAGTTAAAATCAATAGCTGGAGACGCTGCCCCTTTAAAGATCAATATTGGTACTTAACCTTCTGATGCCCAACATATTCAAAACCTTTCAATGCACAACAATGATGTCAACAATGACATTTTCAAAAATGTAATAAAATGATGTAATCACAGGATTTTAAGACATGCCATTTCCAAATCCAAATTTAAACATTTTTTAACATTGTTTTGGTGGGAAAATGGGGTAATTAATTTCCATTTTTGCATCTATATCAGTAAACTTTCTGTTAATAAATGTCATCTTTTTTGCACTCACTCCTGCCTATCAACTTGCTTCTTCAACATCCCTTTTAAAGTTTCCTGGTGCCAAGCAACATAATGTTGTGGCAACATTACAAGCAGTCTTGTAGAAGGATGGAATAGCAAGAGGAGTGACTGGTGACTAAATACTTTACTAATACAGTATGAAAACAAATCAAAGGCTCCTATCAAATTCCACTAAGGATAAATGCAGGTCATTTTTGACCCATGTCATAACTTTCTTCGGTAGTGACACAAAGGAATGCTCAAAAGTAAAACAACAATAAAATAGTTGTTTGTGATGTTTTTTTTAGTTTTAGTTTTTTAGTTTAGTAAAAATTGTGAAATGTTGTATAAGACGCAAATATATACGTCTACAAACAGTTCACTCGGGCTACTTTTGACCCATGTTGTGCATTACAGGGTTAGTGGAATGTTTTGGTGGGGTCTTCAAGATTAAAACATTTAGGACTGTAATGAGGCAAATAAAAGCAGACAATTGCAGAAATGCAAACATGAAATACATACTCAGCAATACCATACTAAAGAGAAGAAGAAGAAGAAGAAGAAGAAGAAGAAGACATATGTGACATGTTGTAAATCAAAGAGTCTGCTTCCAAAAGATAAGTTTTGAGAAATGATCTGAAGGACAAAGGTAGTTCCAGAGCTGAGGGGTCCTGACGGTAAACACTAAATTTGATATACTGTACCTTGTATTTTTGGAACATTTTATGAGCTTGATCGAGATACTAGAGGTCCTGGTTCAAAAGATATTATGTTTCTGAGTTATTCATCTGATAAGAATGAAAGATTAATTGGGAGAATTTGACAGCAGCTTGCAGAAAACACTTTGACCAGACAACAGGTAAGTTTAATTTTGGGCTGTTGTGAAGTTACTCATGGAAAAACAGCATTTGTCATTTTATCTGGTAAAAGCATCAGTCAGCACCACCTAAAATGAGAAGCTGCTACCTGCTTCCACACTGCTCTTTGCTAATGATAATAAGCACCTGAGCTTTGCAAATCTCTGTATTTCATTGACATGGGTGACTGAACAGAGTCACCAGTGTAACCAAGTAATTTTTCACATTCACTCACTACTATAATTTTCACTTTTCGTTCATGCAGCAGAATGCACGCATTGTAAAAACCAGTAAATGGGATCAGCGCTGCAAGCTGAGCTGGACAAAACACAGGAAGATGAAGAAAGGATCTGACTTTGATGGGCTCTAATTTAGCCAATATTGATCCATTAAACCATGCCCAGAAACCATCTCACGCCTTCGTTTTTGTGTACACTGCTGACTCTGAAATGAGATGTATCGGCCTAATCTGGATTGCCTGTAATCGATTACCTCACACACTGCACTACGCCACCGCTTAGGCATATTTGTTCATTGAAGACAAGGAAACAAATACAGTACGTGCTACAACATGAGCCAAGGTAACAACCAAACTGAGACAAAAGACTTATGTTTAACAAATTACCACATTCTATTGCTATATGTACTTAAAAACCAAAGACATGTTTTGACAGTTTTAAAGATTGATTTCTTGAGCATCCACCAATCCAAGGACTATGAAGCTGACTCTAATTGCTATCTAAGCAATCCAGTCCTTGAGTGAACTGATTGGTAGAGAAAACAAACTGGTCTGACAAAGCGATCAAACTGTAGAAATAACAACATACATCCCATTACTTCCTCATATCAGTGCACAGTTGCTTTGCTCTCACTTTATGCCTACGGCTGTTTAGTGATGGTTAAGAATTCATCTGACAGGTTGGAGTTTCTACTTGCTGCATTATCTGCTCAGTTTCTCTGCTTTGTTATCTCTTTCTCTCTGTTTCCAGTTGTGTTTTTTTCCCTGATCCCTGTGTAGAAGTAGGTTGACACCCCCTCAGAGAAAACTTCTTGTAGCATTTCAAATGATGACTCAGTCATCAGAAATACCTCTCACTCCGTCTTTCTGTGTGTGTGTGTGTGTGTCAGTGAGGCATGTGCGCCATGCAGTATGCATGTGTCACTGAGTGTGTGTTAATGTATGCGTGTGTCACTACACACTAATCGTAATTAGATGTTTCCTGTATCAGGCTGTTTGCAATTTGAAGCACAGGCTCTGCCAAGTGCCCTAGGGGTGTGTGTAGTGTCTGTGTGTGTGTACACATGTGTGTGTGTTTGTGTGTATGAGAGAGAGAGAGAGAGAGAGAGAGAGAGAGAGACTCTGGTGGCTCTTTGTTTATATTGGGGTCAACTGACATCACACTTCCTGTGCAACAGTATTCCCTGTCTGGCACTGTGTGTGTGTATGTGTGTGTGTGTGTGTGTGTGTGTGCGCGCGCGTGCATATTACCATTGACAGAGTGGGGAGTACAGAAGCATAGCATCCTCACTCTTAATAAAACTGTCCAAAAACATGCTATTAAGTATCTATCATCAGCACAAGTGCTTTAAGTGGATATTATTAATATGATTGAAATTACATAATTTACAGTGACATACTGGGGGGGTGGATCATATTTTCCCAGGATGGGGGGGTCCCCCTGTCCCCCTGGGATTTTCCACCTATGACATATTTTCTTTCTTCTCTCCATCTCTCTTGCACCACTTCACTGTTTAATTTCTTTATCACTTCTCTCTTAAAATGAGTCACACAAATGAAATCTGTTTCTTTTCCTCTCTCCCTGCTCCACATGTCCCCATCACCAACCATGTTCTGTCCCATTGTTTTCCCTACATCTTTTTTTTTTTTCATCTCTTATGACTGCACAACTGGGTTCCCGTTTTTCTTCCTCCCTCAGTTTGTTTCCTTTTGGCTCCTAATCTCACTCCCTCGCTTTATCAAATGCATCTCATCCCTACCTCTCCTCATCATCTTCCTCTTCCCATCCTTCATTTTTCCGTCTTCCATTTCCTGTCTGACTCTGCCTTCTTCTCTCCATCCTCCTCTTTTCATCTCCCTCCCTCTCTCTTGCTGTCTGTGATGCTCTGTCTTGCTCCCTCTCCTCCCTTTAGGAATGGAGGGATTATGGAGATGAGAATGTGTATTGTTAGGGACAGGGCCTGTCTGTGATCCTCTGTTAAAAAAAAGTCTCATTGCCCCCAACTGGAGAGAGCTGCATCACCAGGATAAACAGCATGTGGCAGTCAGACTCCTACAAACACACGTACTCACAACTGTGCAGCTGTAAATGTATCCACATGCACAAAAAGGCATAGGCACTGAAATTCTTGCACATATGCAGGTGTAGTTGTCTATGCACTGACAAAGCATGCACAGTCTTCACATATATAATCAAAGAGTGACATATACTCTACAATAGATGTAAAGCACATAAACAAGCACCTACAAACAAACAGAGAAACACCTAACAGAGCTGTCATAGTGGCGCAACTAACGAGATGTGGCAACCGCCAGGGGGTTATTACAACACAGGAGGGGGCTTTCCCTCTCTTTTTCTCTCTTTCCCTCTATTTACTCCTTTGAAGTTTTAATTTCGCTCTTCTCATGTTTGCTGGTGTGCATGTTGTACGTGAAAGAGGAAAAGAGGGGGGCAAAAAAAAAAATCACAGAGAGATTTAATGTAGCCTGATTCATTTAGTTACAGTTACAGACTGCACTCATGTAATGCAGTATTTTATAATCCAATAAAGTGTAGGATGTGTCTGTATTACACCTGTCTGGATAATTAATGAGGCTCCGCCAAACAGGAATACATAACCTTTTTAATTAGGCGTGGGGTCATGAAACTAAATGTGATAATACACGATAAACATAAGGTGGGTAGTCCTGCATAACACAATGGAAAATCAGATTTTCAGACTGAAGCTATACAAGCACAAAACTTCTGTCTATGAGTGTATCTGTAATCTATATTTGGATTGTGTCAGAGGTGGCTTATATCAGAGCTTGTTTGAGATCTGGTCTACTTCTGCATTACATTTAATGATTATTCATGTGGTTATTATATTCCTCGTACATATCCCTCGGATTTCTAAAATGCAGCTAAAGTGTCTAGGCCTGCATTTTAGCTATATTTTAGCTGACAATGAAACATTTAAAATAATGCATTTGGTTAAATTGCATTAATTATTTGTAACATTGGTCTATGATAAAAAAAAAAAAAAAAAGAGAAACCTTTTGAGAGAAAACTCATTGGGCCATAGAGGCAGTAGCCACTTTATTAGGCACATTTGTAAAAACAAATGCAATCCAATGTTCAGTTTTTGTTAGAGAAATGTTTATTCAGCCATATGCTTCTTCAAACTTATTATACAGCCAACAAGATCGTCCATATTGGGTGATTCTGTTCATGTTTGTAAAATTCTCACTTTCTACAATATGGCTTTAATGGCAACTACAATATGGTCAAAGTTAGGGAAAGGTAAGACAGTGGTGAATGCCAATAGTGTGCACAGTCCTCATCAAAGCAAAAGTGACGACTTCGAAGTGCTTAAAATACAAAATTTGTTTTTCTTTGTTCGCACTTTCATGTTTAGCAGATAATTCAATATGTGTAATTTCATGATTTTAAAGCTAGAAAAACCATTGAATGAGAAGGTGTGTCCAAACTTTTGCCTGGTACACTATACACCTTTGACCAGCCACAACTCAGGGTCATCCCACCTGCAGTTCTCTGCTATTGTGGGTGTTTCAGTGGACAGGTACAGTAACACAGCACATGGGTGGATGACTGTGTTGTGTGGCAGAGGCTGAACCAGCTGCAGTTGAACATTTGCAAGAAGAAGGAGTGGATTATGGACTAAGCCTCCCCTGACCCATCCAGTGGGAGGATGTCGAGGTGATTCACTCGTATAAATACCTTGTGCACCTGGACGAGAGGCTGAAGTGAGCTGGGAACACAGAGGCCCTCTAGAAAAAGGGCTAGAGCATTAACATTTTTTGGCACATTTATATTCTAAAAGAGAACTGTCTGTTCTTGTGGTTGTGGCGATTCACAATTTTTTAAAAGTTAATAAATTTTAACAGAGCGTTTTGTTAACCAGCACAGCTTCTCTAGCCCTTATGACACTGGTTTATCAACCAAGAAAACTCACACACCAATTGCATATGTTGTCGTCGTCCCACATGATGCTACTCAGCCAGTCAAATCTGTGCGTTCTGATAAGCATTGCCAATCAAGCCAGTGAGTGAGATAAGTTGCTCGCACACGGGAGAGATGAGATAAGAGACCACAGTCAGAGAAAAAAGTGAGTCTGAGAAAAGTAATCTCACATGACGTGCTCTAAAAAGAGAAAAGTCGAGAGCGACAACAGAGCTTTGAATCAAGAATGGACGAGAATGGAGTCTTAAAATGTTCATTCTTCCCATGGGCATTTCAAAACCAGCGTGTCTCACATGTTCCAAGATAGTGGCAATTATTAAAAGCGATAATGTGAAGTGCCACTATGAGACATATAAGAGGGAAGGAAAGCGATAAAGACGTGTTAAAGCTGTTCAATTGTTAGGATGTGTTGAGATCGTTTAATTGGTGGAGACTGTTAAGATGTGAAATGGAGCTAACACAAAAGATGAAACGGGCAACTCAAGCCACACTTTTTATTTCATTTTTCCAAAATGACACACTTTATCTGAAGATGCACATTTTCAATTCTGCCCTCATTTTCATTGAAATGAGAAAACATTATATGTCATTAGAGCACTTCAAAACACAATACAACCTAAACATTGTGATGTTTTGGACCTTTGATTGAGGAACCATTTCTAATTTAAACTGAATACCCCTACATGTATACATCTGGTGGATATTATACATGAATGCACTCTTCTAGTTTGTTATACTATTGATTAAACAGGAAGAGAATAGAAAAACAGTTTCTGCATAAGTGACTATTTTTATGACAGCCTTTTCTAGTTGCAGTGCAGAAGGCAACATCACTTGGTCCAAGCTGGTATGTGAATTGTTAATGAGGCATTTCATTCAGTTCTTTCCTCCTTTTGTCAAAATGTGAGAAGTTAGAACAATACAATTTTCCACTGGTTAACATCTAAGGGTCTATAATAGTGTTTGACATGCTCAGTGCCATTTGTCGGCATCTGTCCAATGTGCATTGTGATATGCCAATCCAACATGAACCAGAGTTAGAATAAGTAGGTCCATCCATCTGGCCATTTTCTAAACTGTTTATCTTGCTCAGGACACACACACACACACACAATAACAATCACCCGGTCTACGTCCTGCTTGTTTCTGTGTTGTTTTTGTTATTTATTAAGAAAATATTGGATGGTAAATTGGAATGGGAGCTCATCAGGCACCTCTTTTATACCAGCATTAGTCAGATAGCAAGCACAAGATCCCTCCAGAGGTTACATCGAGGGGATTGGAATAAGCTGAGATGGGAATGTGGACTCTTTTAGCTTTGAAACTTTTATTCTTTTATGCACCATTCAAGTCCCTGTGCATGTCTAATACTGCTAATAATGGTGCTAAGGGATACAAACCGCACTGCATCGTTGCATAAGGAAACCTCATAGCTACCTTTCCAAAATGTAGATGTAGGTCAGTGAGCTCTCATTTGTTGTCCTTTTTGATTAACAGAGCCAGATAATTACTTTGATGTGTCTGCTTTTTCTATATGTGACTCCTAACACAGTTGCTGCAGTGCCTCACATGCAGTAACTGCTGTTCTTTAACAGGCCTCCCCCTGAAAAATTCATGTCATCATAAATGAAGGTTTTGACTGACATTGGTGGTTTCAGCATTTTGGGCCACAGTGTCTCCCAGCACATGAAAGAAACATAAAGCCATAAGGTCTTTTTACGTCCCTTTTCATTGCTGTCCTATATGTCTGGCTGCAAGCTGTTCTCCCAGCACCACTGCAGCGTCGCCAGCTGTGCCGGCGCTCCCCTGGCAGGTAAATGATGAGGCCTGATGAGACGAGATAGCGTCGTAACGTCAGCTTTTTAAGTAAAAATTTGTTTTGCATCCCGAGCAGCTGCATTTAACATAAAATATGGGCAATGTAATGCGTTATGGCATATGGCAAATAGACAACATGTGAAACATGAAAAATATTACTGTGTTGACCTTCAGGAATCCTTGGCATGGGCAATTCACCAGCTAATCAAAGCAGTTGGTTTCATTGTTTTATACTGAAAAGAGACTCCTGAACATCTGTAAGCTCAAATTTCAAAATAATAATTTTAATCAAATTCGGTGTCTAGTGATTTCTGTGCCAATTTAACCAGAGCTCTTTATTTGAGCAGTAACAGTTTATTCGAGTCATTGTAAAGCAGACAAATGCCAAAAGATGTGAATGTAAAAGTAATGACCTATTACTTAATGACCTATTGAGCACAACAGGCTTAATTTTTCAGTGATGCGCTGTGAGCATCCAGCGAGCCCATAGACAAGCTGTTATTAGAAGAGCCTCTGCAGTGTCCACCAGCTGTAACATCTCTCTCTTGGCAGGCAGCGTGCAGTCACAAAACCATCTGTGTCTGCGGGCATCAGGCAGCAGCACCAGCAGATATATATATGTCCTCCTTTAAACTGGCATGGTACCACCACTTCCTCCATAGCTGGGAAGATAGAGCAAATGCTTTTTTCACGCTGAAAAAAACAGGTGGTGATGTACTGGTTTGCTGTATTTTCTCCTTCTATTCGGGTTCAAGAACAGATTTAATATTGTGGCATCACTTAATCAAATCAGGTGCAGCTTAACCTGAGTGGTGAAGCGCTGAGCTGAACGTCCTTCCTATTTCTGGCAATGTAAGGTAGATTGAAATAATAAAACTGCAAGGCAAGAGAGCTCACTTATATTATACATGAAAGAGGAAAGAAGATGTTTCAAACTTAAGAAGTGAATCTGCTGAAAGAGATAGCCCCCGACCCGGCTATATGGCCCTAATTACTGGCACATTTTTCCTATACAATGGCGTGATGAATCAATTTTGCAAGGTACTGAAAAATATGGGTCCCTTGTGGAAACGACAGACAATCCTGGATATAAGACCACAGTAAAATCCCAGACTGTGGCAAATTGTAGTCTGTCGCACTCAGGAGACTCTCCGCATGACATGAAGTGCACGTCCATCGAGCTCGGCAAATTTGCCTTTTGAGGGAAATTTCATGGCTTCTTTATTTTGTTTTTCAGCAAGACTTGATGTGGAGTCTTTAGATTTAACATGCATTTTCACAATCAATATTTATTTTATGAATCCAACTCAAAAATACTATGTCAGTATACATTCACTGTGGGTCACTGAAGGACAGTTTCATTTTCATTTCCAGGAGAGTTAAGGCCCGTCTCATTCACTTTTCCTGTCCAGACTATCGGCCCCAGACAATTCAAGATTTGATTTGGTGACCCTATGCCCAACAAACCCAATTTTCCGCTCATTATTCTGCCTCCCGGCTCAAACCTCCCGAGCTATTGCAGATTCTAAATGTTCTGTCATCACCCGCTTCCTCTTTCCCAGCCGCCGTCTCTCTTCTGTAGATTTAATAAAGTCTGGTGTTAAAAAGTCGGCTCAATGTCTCGATATGCAAATTATAATACATGGAAATTTTTTTTTAAAAGTGCTTGCTCTCGCTGTGAAGAGGATTACATGGAGGAGACACAAGTGAAAACAGGTAGAGCTCCACTTTTGACAATGAGCAGTGGGCAGTGAAGGCGTGCTTTTGTCCTCAAATGTGAAGATCGAGATTGTACTCCAGGATGTTACACAAGAAATCCCTATGCAAACTTGTTGCTGCAGATTTTTTCCAATATCTGATATATTGTTTTGGCTACATTAAAACCTGGCTCCTCTTTTTTAATAAATGTACCTTGATATAAGTCTAACATAATTACACAATAGGTAATTGTGTTTTTTTGGTTATCTTGTGTCCTTTGCATGTGAAGCAACTTAGCAAATAATTTTTTTAAAGCATATGCATAATATTACAAGTAATTTTGGGTGTGAAATGATTATGGACAAGTTGTGAGGACGCCTTTGGCTTATGATGGAAGGTGGGGCTTATGTTTGTAGCAATTAGGGTCGGGTGATAAATGCGAAACAAGTCTCTGAATTTCAAAAATAGAATGTAATAGGTGGGTGGTTTGAATGTGTGACATCTTGTTCAACCAGCAATGACAGCTGTTCAGCTCCACCGTGTTTCCCATCTACTCCCCTAACCCCAATTTAAGTCTAATTTTTTTTTTTTTTTTTTTTTTTGGCACAACACACACAAAAGGAAAAAAAAAGAAAAAACAACTTCAAGTCAAAGCACTGATGTACACTAGAATGTCTCTTGTTTATTCCCCAGGGAACTTCTATCCATACTCTCCCCCCTTATACCCATCAACACACACACACACACACACACACACACACCATCTATTCTGTTATTGCTCTATAGGGACCCATTCTTTTCCACATGTAACATTGAAATTAAGCACCATGTGTATGTGTGGGCAAGGGGGTGGGGGGTGGTTCATGTATATATATCTCAGTAAAGGGGAAAGCGGCACGAGGAGATAAATATGGACACAGCATGTATGTGAATCCTGTACGTGTTCGAGGTTTGTGAACAAATACCTCACAAGACCGACAATGACTGGAGGGAGAAATATTGATTTTGCTTATTACAGATCATTAGAATATTGACTTCTGATTGGTCAATGAAGCCGCTCTGTGGCTAAATAGGGAAATAAGTCCAGGCAGCTGCTGTTTTGTCATGAGCACGGGGGAAATATACATATTACATCTAAATCGTGTCATTGGCTATCCCTCAGTGCTTTATGTTGCTACTTCAGTGCTATTTTAATTTATCCCTTGAAGTCTATCTATAGAGGTCTCCATGGATACATTTATCTGCAGTGCACTTCATTAATGGTATAGACACAGTATGGCTGCAGTTCATTGGCCTTTTAGTGAAAACACAGCACCATACTCCTGATTAACTTTATAAAGGGGGTTACTAAACCAGATTAGCTTGGAAGCAGCATCTTTTCAATTCTGTATGTTGTGTCAAAATTACTAATTAGTGTTTTTGCCGTTCGACAATCGGGTCAATTGTCTTTTCAATGCTTTGTTTTGCATCTTCCTCAAAAGTCACCCTCCTGAAGCTTAATTACAGATGACATACAGCTGTTTGTACTTTATCGCTTACACAGTGGAGCCTTTCAACGTAGAGAGAATTTAAAGCAACTACAAGGAACTTTCATTTTGTTTCATATTTGGCAGCCCCTGGGAATGAAAGCTGCAGTGTTTCCACCATCACGTGTCGTAAAGGTCTTGATCTGGATAGGGTGTGCATTTGATTTGGAAGCAAGTGAAAGTAAGAAGAAAGACTAAAAAAAAAAAGAGTAGGTAAAAGCGTAGGTACCACTGTGACTGAAACAATGTGGTGAAGAATGGTGGTAAATATAGTGGAAGCTGCTGAGCTGATGAGAGGCAGGTGAGGAGACTGGGAAAAGCGAGGAGGTGTGTATAATAAGGAGCTAGAAGAACAAGGAAGGAAGACGACGTAGACACATAATACAAAGAGAACAGAAACAGAGACAGACAGGGAAACACAAGAAAACACTGGGCAATCTTCTGGGGGTAAGATTAAGCAGTAACATTGTCAATTTCATTTTTTTTCTCTGTGCTGATCCTGCGCCAGTATCAGCCATGATCACAAAATATAATGTCAAAAATAAGATTCTCTAAAGAACAATCTCTTCCTGCTTCCTTTGAATTTGAACAACTCACTGCAGAACTTTAAGCAGGAAACGAAGGCTCTTCTGGTCTATGTGTCACACATCGATTTGATTTTGCTGGAAATCTGACCTGGTGACAGCCATTAAAAATAATTATATAGAAATAGTCAATCTTCTCATTGATGGAATTTCTAACATCACCAGCCATTAAAAAAAATGTCCACTGTGCCTTGTTGGTGAGAGCAGCCTCAGTGATCAAAAGGTCGACCGACTCTATCTCGCAGGCTTAGTCGCTTAGATCAGATGTTCAATCAATGCTAACGATACTGTTGTGCTCATGTCACGCAACTAGTCTCTGTGCTTTGCCCATCTGACTTAATATCATTCAAATAACAATGAGAGTATTGAAAATGGCAAACAGCTGTTACAGTAATGCAGCTCATACATTTTAGCATGTTTTCATGTTCCCATGTATGATTGTGCTGCAGTGTACAAATCTGCTGTTTTCTGTTTGTCACTATACCTGGAGACCTGACGCTGGGGGTGGTGTGTGTAATATTTACCTACAGTAAATTGTGTAGATTGTATTTTGATGAAAAGGTGACTGGTCTGTTGTTGTTTTTGCCTAGAGAGTGAGATGGACAGATAACAGATGGGCTGAAATGGGAAAAAGAAAGAGAGATGCCAGCATTTTGCTAACGCCACTGAACTGGACAAACAATTGATTGGATTGCCCTGGACCCCCAGGGTGTAGTGTGTGTGTGTGTGTGTGTGTGTGTGTAGCCAGCATGATGTGGAAGTTGTAGGTTAATAGGAAGAGGAAATACAGGGCTTTAGAGATGTGTGTGTGTGTGTGTGTGTGTGTGTGTGTGTGTGTGTACAGATGTGGATGAGTGCACTTCTATACTTACAAGGGCAAAATGTCCTCACAAGGCTCAAATGGTGAGAAATTTCCTCCAAGTTAAAGAAAGCTGAAGAGGGTTAATAATTATTATAACTTGGTTGTTATGGATGCAGCTGTATAATGAAATCCTTCGAGACAAACACCAAATGAGAAAAAGTGAAAAGTTAAAAGCAGAAGTAAAAACTGAGTGCTCAAACCTAATGTAACCCAAACTGTATACAGTTCATGGGTAGATGGGAAATGTTAGCATATGAGCTAAATAGAGAAGAGAGGGAGAGCAAGAATGTACTGTATGTCTTATTGGAGAAAAAGCCGGGGGAGAAAAAAGCGGAGTGACAGAACAGTGCAGGGATGGATGTGGGGGGAGGCTGGCTGAGGAGAGGGGGAGATGAGGGGGTAGATTGGAGAAGACAAAAAGGATGAAACAGATAAAAAGGATGGGGGAGCGGGGCATGCCTGTGGGAAATGGAGGCAATCGATGGAAAAAGATNAGTTGACTTCTGTGTAATCAAACCACAGACGCTGTCTCCTGTGAATGGAATTGCTTGAAGTTGAAAGCTGAAGTATTGTTTATGCATCCGAAAATGTCACAAAAGAAAAATTTCTACAAGGCAAATATTAAGAGATGGCCGGTCACAAGCATCTCTAATAGGATCAGTTTGATCCCACCTGTCCATCAACTACTGTATGTAGAGGGATAAAATCAGATCTTTTTTTTTGTTTTGTTCCTGTTTAAATCCATTGTTTTGGTCTTGTTTTCCATTCTTTGTTATTTTCAAAATTTAACAAACAGCGTTCAGCATCACGTTCAGCCCACACATCCACTATGGAAGTTAATACATGTGCCATCATCATCATCGATTGCTCTGTAACACCCACACTCACAAACATTTACTTAACGTCCTGTGCTTGCATTATAATCTACTGTACTATTACCTTGCATGTTTGTAATAAGTAAAACTGAGAACCAGATGCAAAACGACACAAACATTTGAGGTTTGACTGGCGCTCAGTTACGCACATCATCTCATTGCACACTCTTCTTCTGCAGTGGTTTGATGTCACCTGACTGGAGAAGTAGTGCCACCAACTCCTCGTACCTGTGTAACACTAGGGGATGGAAACTTGTATTAATTTGCATTTTTCTTTTGCTGATTTTCTCCAAATTCGGTCACAGTTTGGTTGAAAATCCAACTGGTGTTTTATTACTCTCAGCTCTCAGTCTTTTGCTTTTTACAGTTAATAAAGCTGATATCCTTGTCTACCATGCTGTGCTGTTTTAAACAAGGGTGATTTACGTGCTTGTCATTACTAAATCACATATAGGACATATTATATTACAAGTAATAAATCTGCAAGACAAAGCTCAGTGTTTCTTCATTACATATTAAAGCAATCTAAATCAAAGCACTTTGTTTTTCAGTATTTATGCTACGGCTCTTGGATCCTCGGGCATTTTTTTCTCCACGGACTGCACTTAGAATAAGTTATCCCCCAGCCCCTACACACTTCTTTTTCATATAGAGTATATATTCTGTAGGTCCCGAGTCGGCAGATAAAATGTGTGAAAAGAGAGCAGTAGGATTTGGAGCAGCATGCAGAGGGGAGCAGCCAAAATAGAGAGAGAATATCAGCAGCACTGCCTGCCAGCCTCACTGAGCTGCTAAGCAGGGCTTAACGATGCCCACGGGGTTGTGTATGCGTGTGTATGTGCATGTCAGTGTGAGTGTGTGTGTGTGTATTTTTTGTGTGTTCTTTCCTTCTTTATAAGCCCAAAACAAGTGCTCCATGTTTCGGGGTCAAACAGAGGCCAGAGAATTTGAAATGCAGAACTTTGTTTGAGCAGTGATAAGTCGTCAAGCACTTAATAAGCTGTCAAAGCAGATGCAGGTTATTTGAATAGCAGCGAGATGACAGAAGAAAGATGAGCTTGTTTCGTACTTCCTCTTGCATAAGAGTCCACATAAGAGATGTCAAACTCAGCTGCGTCATTTAGGATGCATGGTGCCATAAGTGTTTTGCTGCAACATCCTGCAAAGCGTCTCCCTCTTGCAGAGTCACTGATAGACTGACAATGAGGAGTTTCACCCTGAAATCCAAACAGATAATGAGGTTCCCACTATCTCCTAGATCACCTCTTGTCTCCTCAATAAACAGTCGACCTGGCTGGATTTGCCATCCATCTGGGCACACTCTCTTCCTGACTCCCCACTTGCGAACACTGCCATCACATCTTTTTTCACAGAGGGTATTTTCACCTGTCTTGAAATACACGTGTCACTTACAGCTTAAATGATGGTTCTTTTTTCTTTTAAGTGCTTCATTATGCTATGCCAGCGAGACGGCGTGCACAATAGCGCAGCCCTGGAATGGAGGCATTTAAATGGAATGCGGCCACCATTCATGTTAGTAATTAGACACATGCTTTTCCTGCCATGAAATGCCAACATGTCTGTCTTCAAAAAGGGCCATCACCCTCTTTTGAACACCTCAAATCAGGTTTGTAAACATTTTTTTTTCTCTCGCTATGCCACTCAAATATAATTCATTCAGGTGCAAAGGGGTAGAGCAGCATTGGATTCAGCTTCTTTCCATCTATTTTACTTTACTTTGACTGCAAATATCATGTAAACTTTCTCTGAGCACTGACAGCTCTTTTCATTAAAAAGTCATCATGTCCAACAAATGAAGAAATAATGGAGAAGAAGAAAGCATTATGAGCTAAATGAACTGTAGTTTTACAGTTTCAACCCACCGTGTTGATAGTTCCAGCGCTTCGGAGGAAAGAAAAGCATCTGAGTTCCTGCACGAAAGGAGACATTGCTCTGGAGGCCTAATGTGTTTCAGTGTCTTACCACATATTACCATGGCACTCTGGAAAATCCCAGAGTTCCTTGGAAAAGAGGCCAGCTGGTCAAGCCCCAAAGCTGATTATTTTGGGAATGGGGGTGCTGTGTGTGTGTGTGTGTGTGTAAGGGGGTGGGAGGTGGGGGGGTTCCTTCACTATATCTCAATTTCTCCTCAGGCTTGTGTGGTCTGGCCAAACAAAAAGAGTTATTTTAAATATCTGTTCACCATCACACACACCCCTACTTTAACCATTTCACAGAAGAATAACAAAAAAACATAGAAATATTTATGTAAAATCATCTGATTTTGTGCTTATTTTATTAAAGAACAAAAAATTATTTTCAACCATTTTGTTTGAATGTTTGTATTTAAAGCACCTGCAATGCAAAATTATTTTTGTGCAAACACAAGAAAATGCTGTATGTAATGAAACACCATGCTCTCTCAGCAAATGATGGTAACACTGTATTACGCTTGAGTGCATGTGTGTGTGCACGCTCGCTTGTGTTGCAGGTGAAGTGAGACTTTCTCAGTTGGAGGACTGAGTCAGTTTTGACTTCCTACTTCTGCATCAGACAAAGGTATCTTTACTGCCAACAGCAAGGTACTCCCTGCTAAAAATGTGTGTGTGAGAGCATGTGTGTGCGCGTGTGTGTGTATGTGTGTCGACTGACCTAGCCTGACCTTGCTTTCCCATTCCCTCCCCTACTGTCATGAGTGGGCAGACACAGAATCACAGCTGACTGTTCAGCCCCCAAGGTACCATCACATCTGATTGCACCAAACCATTGGTTTTGGAAAATGCTTTAATATGGTGCTGTGTCCTGTAGTGGAAAAAAAAAACCTACACAGGCATTTTACAGACAAAGAAACTGGAAAAATGGATCGCATTTATTTTGAAGGACATGTCCATTTTGACATTTTTACAGCATATCATCAGTGTTTATAATAGTCATATGATGTCTTGATGATGCATATGATGTCATGTTATGAACCTTCGTGCTATTTTGATTAAAGAAACCTTGCCTGGATATCATAGACATTAATACGGTACAATTAAACAAGAAGTAATTACATGGAGGCCCTTGTAGTAAATGGGGCCATGAGCATTTACAGTAGCCTCAAGACCAGATTCACAGTCACAGTCTGGCTTTTTTATCATTAAAATTGATCAAATGACACACTGAGAATTATCACCAGACCCTCTAGTTCCAGATTGCAGTGAATGCTAATGTTGCTTCCTATCGGCTGGATGTGTAAACATGCAACTGTAGTTTGCCATAAGGTGATCATATGCCAGCCTTATCTTCACAGCCAAAACAATCCATCACTGCAGATTCAAGCAAGGACTTTTAGCTGCCAAACTGTAACAATATTTTAGTGTCCACATCTAGATATAGTAGGACTAATGTATTCAAACTAGCTGGGAGAGGACACAATCTCATTCACAATGCAAAATAATACCATATGAATGTAAGGAATTTCTGATGTATGTGAATAATATTGTCATCACTGGTTGCACCTGGTCTTCACTTTCTGATGTTTAATGCATTTAGAGAAAATAATATGTTGCAGTTTGCTGATGAATCCTCTGCCCACGTCCTGCATTGTTTACTTCTCAGTAACTTCCTACTCCAACCTTCCTACTAACTTCTATTCCAACCTTCCTTCAAATAAAAATCACAAATAACACTGTCAAACTCTATTGTAGCAGATCTGGAAATATCTAAAAGTGATGTCACATCCTCCACAACACACAAAGGAACGAGAAAAATACATCCTCAAACAACAAAATTAGAGGATACGTTACTGATAGCTGACTGTTAGGGGGCTGTTTTTAGGTTTGGGGGTGGATTTTTCTTTTGGCTTTCCTCAGCAGACATTTTATAGAATTAAGCCGACGACACCTCCAGGAGACAACAAACGTTTCTGGCATCCCAGAACCACCTCCACACCCGCTGTCAGTGCTGATCAGACCCCTACACGTCTACAATACACCACCGCCACCATGGCATTACACCTACAGTAATGATCGGGCTTGGCAAACCATGTTTATCATTTACTGTAAAAAGAGGCAACATTTGAGACTTGAACACGCTAAAATTTGTGACGGAAACCGGAGGTGGGGGTTTGTGCATCTGTCAGGGTTGACAAGGAAGGTCACAGCAGGGTCTTTCAAGATCCAAATGTGTGTTATGAGCTTAGGAAAGGAAATAAACAATCCATGTACGTATGCATGTCTGTATGAATGTGTGTGTCTGTGTGCATACACAAGGAGCGTGGGAGGTGTCAGCAGGGTAAGCCACAGGAATATCATCCTGAATCCCTCAGTGATCAGAGCATCTAATTGCACCATGGAGAGAGAAAGAGAGGCGGAAAAAAAAACAGAAAGACGAAGACAGAAAGAAAGAGAGAAAAGTACAGAGAGTAGACTAAATGTGGTAGGAAAGAAGAAACACTTGGTGCAATGAATCAACTAACCCTGATGCATAGGTAACAGCGGGAAAGTGAAAGAGACCCTATGAGATGGTGAGAAAAAAGAGAGGAGGAAGATTGAAGAGAAACTGAGATCAAGATGCCATCAATGAATCATCAAACGACGTCTTAAGAGTTTTACGATCCTATAAATATAAATTAATTCAACACACCTTGAGGAGCTGTGATGATGATACAACGCTGCTTTACAGCTTTAACTGTGCAGGACGAGCCTTAAAACAAAGAGTCTGTGGCAAGAATGTTAGTCTTCAACACATTTTTAACCAGGAAGCAGACAAAGAACAAATTGTCATTCACAGCTATAGTGTGAAGAGTTGGCAGAGGGTGTGTGTTTGTGGGTGTATACATATTCACACTTTAAAGATGCGTGCTCCTACACTGTTCTGAATGACTTATTTAGGGGCCTTTATGGGCTTGACTGTTTAACTGTTTCTGTCTAGACTGTTCCACTTTTCCATGGTGCGATGAATCAGCTGACTGCGGCGAGCCTATGACGAGGACCAGGCTCCAATTCATGCAATTAAACTTCATTTTAATAATATTACTTCATACATTCCTGTCTGGCATTTCTTTGTTTAATGGTAAATGGACTGCATTTGTATAGCACTTTTCTAGTCTTCTTAGACCACTCAAAGCACTTCACAAAGCTAGCCAGCATTCACCCATTCATACATGCTGACTGATTGGATTCTTCTGGCCACCACCACTAACCATGTACACACATTCACACACCGATGTATAGCAAGTTGGGGTTCAGTATCTTGCCCAAGGACACTTCGACAGGTAAACTGCAGGGATCAGGGATTGAACCACTAACCTTCTGATTGGTCAAGCTACACTCTACTAAGAGTCTTTCAACAAGAGCAGAGAAACAAATTGGTGAAATCAAATCCGGAAAACCTGAAGATTCTTGATTATGATGGGACACAACTGATTCTGTAATAAGCAAATATGTGGAAGTAAGTAGATAAAAGTTTATTTCTACAACACTTTTCAAAACCAAGATCACAAGATAGTTCTCAAAGTTACAAGTAAAGAAAATAAGTACATACCACAAGAAAGCTTCAGGGCATAAAGAAGCAACCTTTTAGAATATACACATCGTAAGATATTCAAGTATGGGTCGAATCAACAGCAGCTGGACTTGGTTGTTTGTCGTCCAGTTGCTGCCTTTACTTGAACACCTGGATGACTGAGAACCTTCACGCTTTTAAGATACTCTCTGACCTTTCTCCCCATGAAGAGACCGAGCCACAACCTCAAACAGGACAGCAAGAGCTTAGTCAACACTCTTGAATAGAGGGAGGATTAAAAGGTTTCTTGGTGGTTTCCTGGTGGTGAAATGCATAACTGCCTCGTCCTTTGTCTCATTCTGGAGAGGGACATTTCTTGCATATCTCTCTCGCCATGTTTCCTGTCTGTATCTCTACGGTCACTATCCAATTAAGCCAAAATGCCAACAAAAGTCTTTAAAAAAGGAATAAAAAGGATATCATATATTCTGACCAACAATGGATATCAGATGAAAAGTCGGTATGAAAGGTTCCACTGTGAGACAAGACTACATCCCAGAGTCACACCTTGAGATCAGGTAGCATGAGGTAACAGTGACAAAGACATAGGGAGACAGAAAATGCTGCCTGAGTATAAAAAGAAACAACTGATGATTTTGATTTAGTCATGTTGCTCCACTTCACTTTATTTTCACACCTCTTTTCCTTCATTGCTGGTCATGTGGCGCAGCATGGCCACAACAGGGCAGTCTGCTGCTAGATGGCAAATCACAGCTTTACATCCAAGATTATTTACATGGCCCATGTCTACTGTCATCACCTCTCTCTCTACAGAGTCTTACCGTAACTAATGTGCCACTGTATTGCTCCCAACAGGGGAATTATTGTTGCATTCACAGTCAAGCAGTGACGCCTCAGGGATGGAGGTAACACTCCATCAGGATACGGGGGAATCATATGAGTGATGTTTGGTTAATCGCTTTAAAACAAATCTTAGTGAAAATATAGATATTGGTAGCCATTTTGTGACATTCTATGAAAGCAGATGAACATAACATAACACAACATAATTATAATAATATAATAAGAGAATTTTCTTATAATAAAAATAATAATCCTGGGACTATAGAGTCAGTGTTTTTTTTATCTTATTTTCCTAAAGTACTTAAAGTTCTATGTTGCACTGTATGGTGTTTTATGTCAAGTTAACTTGTTATTTAATGTGATATTCGTTGTGTTCACTTCACAGTGAAGCTAATGCAACACAATAATATCTATCTATAAAAATATTTTTATATATAATTAAGTGATGATTGATCATATGGTAGCAAGTTTTTAATCACGTGGTCACTCAAAAAAAAAGCACCATAAAGTAATGTCATTACATTTGGAACTGGTAACGAGTGAGGAGTAATGGATTACCGGCTGCAGCAGTGGGGTTCACCTGTGGAGGATCTGTGATTGGAGAGACTCGCGCTTCACCCCGCCCCCCCCGGCGCGCTGCCCTCCTCCCCAAACCGAGAGCGCACACGGCTCCGGAGCTCCTTCCTCTCGCCGCCGCAGACTATGAGCTGCCTTCTCTCGGCGCGGACGCACGGCGACACCGATGCTTTCATCACGGTGACATCCCGCTTTCTGCTCACCCAAACTGCTGCCGCTGCTGTTTAGGAACCAAATCTGCTGCTGCTGCCGGTTGTGCGTTTTTTTTCTTCTTCTTGTTGGATGCGCCATGCAAGCTCGCAGGTGGAGTTGTGGCATTCGGCTGGTGGCATGGACGTGCGTTTGGAGCGTGGCTCTGCTGGGAGCGCTGTGCATCCCTGCAAACGAAGGTACACACACACACACACACGCACACACACACTTTGATTGTTTAGCTTTAATTGGCACTGACAGGTCTGACACCCCCGGTGCTCCAGACCGTCGCTGATCACTGGGTTCAGACGCCGTTTGACCCAAAATGAGGTCGCCTGTAAAATGAAAATGAGCTGATAATGTTTATGGCATCCGTGTCTCTTAAGTCTGTATTGACGGTGTGTTCTGAAAGCTGGAATCAAATGAGGGACCTTTGAGCAGAACATGCGTCTCCAGATAAGCAGATAGTCCTTTGGGCACTTGGCACACCGCGCGGCAGGAATCACTGTCTGCGTCCTCATGCTGTTGAGCTGACATTGACCTTTATGATATGTTAGAGCTCACATCCTTGACTTGGATGTGTGTTACAGTGAATTTCAATTGAGTTTTTTTTTCATGTCTTAATGGGATCATTTGGGCTTTAGCTGTGATAATTCTCTTTATTCCCTCTTAAGGTTATTGTAGTCTGTCTTTAAAGATTGACTCTCCCCTCTGAATTGATTGACAGCCATTTAGTTGGGATAGTCCCTTGCAGTGATGTTGAACACTTGCATTTGGCATCCTTCACAATTTGGTGCAAACATTTCCATATACGTGCACTAGGTTGCAAACTGTTAACTAATCACTTTTCATCTGGCTTGAACTAATGCATGTGCCTGCATCTCCCCCCTGCTCCTGATTACATGCCAATAATGGTCAAGAAAAGGTGAAAGAGCAAAGTGTCTGAACCGGTGTGTTAGATATTGTTCCCACGCCATTGTACGCAGAGTGAGCAGCATTTTAATAGCTGGAGATGAATGCCATTGTTTGAGGCTATTAGACGGCATTATCCGGGAAAGGGAGGACATTCATCAACCTGCTTATTCTTCACGTGGCAGATTTATTTTAGATTCACAAAAGTGTGACCATGGGCCACTCCGGGAGCAGTTTGCAGGGCATCCTTCAGCATAAATGGTTAAAGTTCACCCAGAATACATAGGTTGCCTCTTTGTGTCAGTGTCATCTGAATTCAGTTGCCGCACTTGGACATTCATTTTGGGACATTTGCATTTTGTGCTTCATGGGATAAAGTACATTTTAATACTGGTGCAAGCAAGTTCCACAAGAGTGAAAAGTCAGTTGAAAGGAGTGTTTTTACTTAAAATCTATCGAAAAGCATTACTCATGCTGTTTGTTGTTGTAAATGCCAATACCAATTTAAAATACTTGAATTCCCATTTTATTCAAACACGGTCTTCTCACAGCAAAGTTTCAGGCTGTGGGAATTGTGAATCAATGGCAGACTGGATCATAAGTTTGTGTTTTGCAGTGAACGCAGAGAGAGAGAGAGACAGAGAGAGAGGGAGAGAGAAAGTCCCCAAAGTACATCCACATTTGTTTTCTTTGCTGCCTTCATTTATCAAACGTGTCCTTTCCTTTGCTCCTACAGCACATTATTAAAAACATGCTTTATTTTCTCTGTCAAATTTTACTAAAACAAATTCCATGAACTTCTACTTAACCACAACACAAATAAAACAGCTAAACAACAAACCTCTCAAGAAGCCAGAGGCTGCCACACAAATTTTAGATTAATTTAGCACATATTTGCATTGCAATGGATCATCATTCATCGCATGCATAATTGGAGTGGAGAGTGAAGCCCATAATTAAAATAACCGCTATTCTCTCATTGGGCTCATTTATTGTAATTGAAAAAGTAAAATTAAACCATTTTTCAGCTCGCTCAGGACATCTTCGAGGAATCACTGGGGACTTTGGCCACTTGCCCATCTCAATTTTTTGTCTTAATATGTGAGTAAAATCCTGTCAGGCTACATGCTGATCATGTGCAGCACAGTGTGTCCCCCACATTACACAGCAGACTGTTTTTCAAATTGAAGTTCACCTTTCATTTGCAGCTATGTGTCGTGTTTGTGCCCTAAATTGATTGGCAGAAAAAAGCCAACCCCAAAAAAGTCTGATACCTTTTTAATTATATTAACATTTCTACCAGCAGCGAGTCTCCACCACTGATGAATGACACTGAGAAAAACTGTACACACTGTGCCACCTTGATTAATTTCCTCTCTCGAAGCCGATCCATTCTTATTCAAATTGCTTCATTTCTGAGAACATCTCGATGCAGAGCCAGATGCCTCACATCTGTTTCCGAGATTTTTATTGTGTTCGATTAATAGTAATGTCTGACTAATGAGGGCGATCTCAGGTGTGTGAGGCTACACTTTAGGGAGTTTAAAACCCCTCTCTTTCCTTTTTGTTCGTAATGGCGCTGATCAAATGAGGATAGTAAATTTGGGTTAATTATAGTAAATGGCTCGACAGAAGTGCATATTTGCATGTTTGCCTGCGTGACTGTGTGTGTGAGAGAGAAGGCGGGCCATTAAGCCCAGAGCGACCCAAGATAGCATGTAAATGCCACAATCAGACACCATGAAGCACAGACGGGAAAGAGGGGACTTAAGAGGCAAATGTGTTTAGGAAATTACAAGTTTTATGCTTTAACCACTGGTTTCATAAGTAGGAGGTAAGATATGGTTTCAGACAAGATTTTATTAGGGATCACTGAGGGTCAAGTTGGCACTTACACCCCTCACCTGAAAGAGTGCTAAAAATATGCAAATGAAAATAAATACCCAGGCAGTCATGTGCCTCTCAGATCACATATTCAGTTGTCATTTCAAGGAGAATTTTATCAGTATCCCCCCGTGCTGAAAACCCACTTACTCTTCAACATATTTCATGTACTTAGAGTATCCTTGAAGTAATGTCACTACGAGACTTTAAATCACTCCGTTCATTCAGTGGTGATGACTTTTAATAATAAGTTCTGTAGATCATTGTCACGGCTGAGCTCTAACTTGTTCGGTGGTTTGATCCTTAGAGAGAGCGAGAGAGAGAGTGAAAGAGGTAACGTATCCCCTATGATCTAGTTCAGTATCACTTATCTCTTCTTTATGGCCTAATTAGTTGTCTAATCGCCTCCTAAGGACATCTTTTATTATTCTCCGCAGAGCAGTCGAGACCGTACGACTAGAGTAGTGTGAATGTGTGTGTGTGTTGGGTGGGTTTTGCGAGCGACTCTGTCTCTCAGTTACCAGCTCCGGCTCTTGCTTCATGTTTTGTTCTGCTTACTCCACCTTCTCACTGCGGATGTCTGTTCTTTTTGTTGACACTTGGGCACGGTTCATACGGGGATCGGCTGTCTTTACAACAAGGCTTATCACAGGACATATGACTGGAAATGCTGTATTGTACTCAACAGCTGGTTTATGATGTGAATAGCCTTTATGAGATAATTGATGATTTATTGAAGCTCGTAGGTACAGTAATAGTGTTTGCTCTCTATTAATGTTACACTTGGAAACGTCTCTTGTCAGCGACTCCAAATGGTGGCAAGACATTCGAGGGAAGAGAGTAAAAAAATATCTAATAATGTGGAGTCCAGCAGCCTCTGTGTTGAGCGCTCACACATAATTTTAATTTGTCACTTCTTGTGGGAAAAGAACTGACTTATCTGATCAGAAAAAAATCCACACCAGTTGCATGGATGGAGCATTAGTTTACCCAAAGACAGTCGGCCTACAAGCAATTTGACAAAATGACAAAAATGTTTGCATTTTTTTTTTTTGAATTTGCATTTAAGAACAGTTTTGATAAGATAAGATAAGCCTTTATTCGTCCCACAGTGGGGAAATTCACAGCAGCACAGGGGATAACAGCAGTTAAATATTAAGAAGAACAAATAACAGTCTAAAAAGGAGGTATACACAATTTTAAATTGACAGGTGTTAATCAGAGGGACCATTAGAGGACACAGACCAAATAATCAATGCATAGATGCAATGACTAAATACAGGAAGTGCATGCTGCCACCATGACGTCACCCATTGGTTTGTCGACTATCGTAATGAAGTCTCAAGTGTGGCAATTTGACCGTCGCCATCTTGGTTTTTTTGGAACGAAATGTAAACATATTTGGACGAGCGTGTGGAACTTAGGAGGAGCGAGCAATTAACTTTGTTGAACTGAAAACACAGTGTGAAAGTGTCAGCGCTCTACGACGAATACATAACATCCAATAACTTCACAGTGATTTAAGTAAACTCTGTGCCAAGGATATTAATGGTATGCTCAAATGTCTAGCTCTTAATCTTGTCTCATTTCACGGATACTAACACTTTGACAGTGGATCGCTCGGTTGGACTTTCTCTTTTATTGTTCGAGGACACGCTGTGCCAGACACACAACAAGCAGTATGTTACCATAAATGAGATAAAGAAGACTGAACTCTGGTCTGATGAGTTGAGTGGCGTTTATGACTATCACGTCATGGCAGACGGGTTTTGAAGCTGTTGCAAGACAGACTTAAATGAGACACGGCATATGATCATTGATGTGATTTTACTGTATGTGGCATCTGTGAAAGTGCTGTTGAGGATTTTTTTCACTTTATGTTCCACACTGTAGAGACATCATCCAATAGCTGAAACATACTTTGGACCAATTGTTTGGTAATAATTGACATTGTACAGGCTACCAGCTGAGCTCCATGTTGATACTATGGGACTCCTCCTTTCCACATCCTCATATTACCTTTATCACCAACTGCTTATATTGTGGTGGAAGCCACCAAAAAAAAAGGTCGCAGGTTGACGACATGTCTACTGCGTCACTTTGGTAAAGTGCTTCCAAATATGTCCAGAAGCTCCTCCGTGAGCCCACAGTTGCCTTTTGTGAGATGCACTTTTGACAAGAACACTTATGACTTTGTTGGAGAAGTATGTGGACACACTGATAGGGAAGATAAGACACAACTCACGAGACTGCGCCTTCTCCAGTGCTGCGCAAGAGGAGATGGAAACATGTTGTGAGGAGTGCAGTGGTCAGGTAATTGCACTTGACAGCTTTCAACAGAGAGGCTGGGAAAGGAGGATTTTAATGGATCAGTCTGAGCTGAGAGCACTGTTGGAGCATAAAGTTGAGCGGCAGTTTTTGGTCCACAAGATTCACAAAAGTGCAGTTCCACTAAAGAGTGTAAATAGATAATAGCCACTTAGCACAAAAACTCCAGGCCATGCCAAGTGTTCTGTCAACTCTGACTCATGAAGTGGCTCTGGGCATTTAAACTACTATGCACAAAATATCCTCCTATTCATTTAAAACCAGTTTACTATATTATACAAATGGAAAGTGCTCTTTATTCTGTCAGCTTGTAAGAGACGTACAAAATCCAAGGAATAAGTGGAGTAGAAATTATATTATCTATCTTAAGATTTGGTCTGAGAAACAGTTCTGGAGTGAATTCTTTCTGTAGAGGGAAAAGTTCTTTATGTGAGTTCTCAGTTTTGTGATTCAGATTGTGTCAGTTCTCGAAAGTCACATTTGGTGATCAGCCTTTGTGATGCACCTGGAACCATTTGACCTTCATTAGCTGAATACCCATAATGGTTGTGAATGGTTTTTTATCTTTTGTCACATTAGTGAATGGAAATAAACTTGATGAGAACAGATTTTGAATGCACTTTTAGATGGAAACCACATAATGAGAGTGTTGATGAGGTCACAATTTTAGTTATGTCCTTTTTTTTTCCCCGTTAAGATAATTGATTGGTTGTTTGCCCGTGCTTAGGATTCCCTGTGTTTTTGATCTTTAACAGTGAATCTGCTGGATTCCCGCTCTGTGATGGGAGACCTAGGATGGGTGGCCTATCCTAAGAATGGGGTGAGTATTACCAATACTGATATGTTTAAATTGTTGGTTGTGTAGATTTGACAGAAGTTGCACATTTTCCTAAAGTTGTCAGACATGATAGTGTTATTGTCTCTGGATTGATCTTTCTGGATGCACATGGTTTCTCTAGTTAAGTAGAAGAATGTGATTATGAAATTAAATATGAAATTATTTAATAAAAAGATGATTTTAAAAACATGATTTGCAAATATAATATCTAAAAATAAACATTTTTCCATGTAAACAAATGAGCTTGTAAGCACAATTTAGGCAGTTTAGGTGGTTGACTCACTTTCTATGTGTGATAAAAGACACCTGTAACTCATTTTGTACCGCGAAGAACAGGCTTTTCATTTGTTTAATCAAGGTTAAAGGTCGTTTAATTTCCAAGAACTCTCAGTTCATTATCGGGGTAAATTGAATTCATGAATAAGATATCCAAAGTCACCATGGAATATATCACTCTCGAGCCAGGAATTGAGTTTCCATTTCCAAGTATTCCCATGGTGAAGGCTAATTAGAGAATGACTTAGTAGAGTTGGAAAATAGTAATTTCATGGTGCGATATAGTGTATTTTATTAAGAAAAAGAATTGGTGTTTAAAAATATGTATTAAAGTATTCTGGAGTTTTAACATCTCGACTCATGAGACAGTCGTTCGCAGCCAAATCTGCCACCTTTCGTTGGGAAAAATTAAATTCCCCGACCTCAGGGGGATTGAGAGCGATGTGGTTGGTTTAAACAGGAATTCATTTGTGCATCCATCTGATCCACATTGAAAATCTCTCATAGAGTCACAACTCCTGTTGGCAAATATGCAGCTATACACGCCGGACCGATAGTGCTGACCGCGGCGTTTTCTCAGCTCTGGGTATTCAAATCACGGCCCACTCTGTGGCTGTATGTAGATGGGAGAGATAGTGCTGACAAAAGCAGCCGTATGCGCAATCATATTAATGAAGATGTGATTATGGTGTGTGGTTTCTACAATACAACTGCATAAATAACTGCATTCAGAGTAGGCGGAGGGAGGGAAAATAAAAGACGTGATAAGACAATGTAAGGATCTCATAATGACATCCTCTCTTATTCTCCCTCAGGTTTTTTGTTCAGCTCCAGTTTAAGGTGATTAAAATGGCTTCTTTTTTTTCTATTAGGACTTGTTGTCTGACAATGAAATGACAAACACGTCTGACAGAATAAATAATTCACTCCTTGTTTGCCATTTTAAATAACAGACGTTATTGTTGTCGCCCATTATAATTCTTATCGTGTTGGGGTATTTTATACGACACGGCCCAATCTGCAGCGCGCTCTCGCACGTTCTCCATGCGCACGAACACACGCTCACACTTGACAGCAGCAGTCTTCCACGGCTAAATAAGATGTTGAGGAGGCACGGAAGTGATTTTTTTTTTTTCAGTCTAGTGTTCCAGATGGTTTGTTTCATCCCTCATTTTCTCCTCCTCCAACCCCCCCTCTGTCCCCCATCATCCTCTCTCCTCTCATTCTTCACTTTTTGTTGTGGCTCCTTCCTCGTCCCCCCGAACATTCATTTTACTGCTTATCCCCATTTTCCTCTCCTTCTTGTCATCTGCCTGTCTTTGTTATCGCACGCTCTTCTCGCCGCTGCTTCCGAAGCTTCGATGAAAGTTCTCAAAACATGCATTTAAGACAAAAAGGAGACGATGTAAAACAAGCATTTGAAATTCGACGGATGACCTTGAGATGTTATGACACATTTCACTCTGACACAGTAGCTTGAAAGTGAAGAGTGTAGATTGTAAAACATGAATATTACGGTTGAAGAGCTTAAGTTGTCGCTGAAAACCCTTCTCTCCTCATCTTTGACTGGCTCCTTGAACTTCAGTGTTTTGATCTGAGGCGTCTCTTTATTTATACACAGCCATCTTTATGCAGAAGCACAATATTAGCAGAAATGATGAAGGCCTTAAGAATTGCTCTTTTTTTAAATGTAATTTGGAAATCAGTCTTGAAGATGCAGCCAGCAGGAGACCAAAGTAAATTACTGCCTTGAGGCCCCCCAGGAGGTTAATCTGGCGAAGTGGAGAGAGGTGTGGTGTAAGACAGAGGTGGAGAGAATCGGAGTGAGATGGAGAGCTGCTGACAGTAACAGCCTGAGATGGAGAAAGCGTGTGAGTGAGAACTTGGAAGTGACCAGGCTTCCTGTGAGCTTGAGAACACAAGTCCTCTTGGATACGAATCTTAAATTGGTGAAAGAGAGAGGGAGCGTTTGTGGCATTTAAAGTATCTCTAAAGTGAAATTATCCCCTTCCTGTGTGTCGATGTGGGTTAACAGCCACAGCAAATGAAGTTGACGAGGGTTCGGGATGGAGACAGAAAAATAGCTGTAGACAGATTTTAATGCAATTAATTAGCACTTGTGTAGAGATGTAATGTTGGACATTATTCATAACTTACTGTGCTGATACAGAAAACAGGATCATTAGGAAGAAAACAACCACCAAAGTTCAAGAAAGTCACTTGCAGCTCTGCATTAGAGCTATAGTTAAAAGACACTTAGCTGGTATTTAAAAATGTCATATTTGACATTTCGGTTGGTTAATGTAAGTTTGTTTAATTTGCATTAATATTAATGTAGCGTTCGACACTTAAGGGGACAAAGAAATGAAGATGAAATGAGGAATTTTGTACATTGGGTCTATTTGGCTGTCAACCCTTTGTCATCTATTACTTCTATTACTCGCTCTTCCCATCGCTTGTTCGTAGATTGAGTGGGTTGCTGATCAGGTGCCATTTGGTGAATCCCACAATATGGATTATTTTGCTGTCAAATCCATCTGTGTGCATTACTTCCCATCAGTCGAGCAAATCCAAGAACAATTTCTCAGTCCTTATTCAAGTATTGGTAGACAATGTCCACTCAGTCTGACGATCAAAGACTAACAAGCCAAATTAGCCCTGACCAAGAGTTGCAGATGGAACTGTGAAGTTTAGTTTTGACTGTTTGTGCTACTCCCCAGGACTGGATGATTTGGGGAGAATATCTGGCTGCAATTAGTGCTTCAGTTTATGATTATTTAATCTGCAGATTATTTTCTTTATTAATCCATTAGTTGTTTGGGCTATAAAAAGGTGAAAAATATTTATCTCAGTTTCCCAGAGTCCCAAGTGAAGTATGCAACTCTCCTGTTTTGTCTGAGCAACTGTCCAGAACCTAAAGATTTTCAGTTTTAAGATTCTCACATTAGAGAAGCTTTAACCAGAGACTACTTGGTATTTTTGTTTAATGACTGACTGACCCGCATAATCGATTACCTAACAAATCAACTAATTAACTAGTCATTATAGCTGTAGTTTCACAATTGATATTGAAATTTAATTGTGAATATTTTCTATAATTTAAACCCAAATCCTATAATTTTAATAAGCCTTAAGTTACATACATTTATTGATGAAGGACGCATATTTATACATGATTATAATGCTGCGTTTGGACAACTGAATTATATATGTTGTTTTACGACATATTAAAACTAAGATTAAAAAACAATCATGCTGACAATATCAGAAGTAATGTTACTGTTAGCTTCAAAGACAGGACGGATTTCACCACTCTGAAAACTGGAGGTCCTGATTAAGATGATTTCCAGATGGCAAGCTTAAACAACAACTTGAAGTTCTTGGAACTTAAATTCTCTCTGGGACAAAGTTTTTCTGCCCGTTGTCTGTCTTTCACATTCAACAACCAGGCCTACAAAGTTACAAGTCATTGATCAGCTAATCACTCAACCCTTATATACTCATGCAAGACGACCAAAGAAAGTAAGGTGAAGCTTCACTAAATTTGTGTAATCACTTCCATCCACTGCCTCCACTGATTCAGCATTGACCAAGTGCAAGTGGGCATCAGAGGTGCTGAACTACAAAACTCTGGGCAACGATCAGGCACCAGTGACGGCTAACAGTTGGCTTGGTGTGTCAGGGTCCTAAACGGTCTGTCCCTGATGAGGAAGAGGAGCGGCTGTTTGAACAGTTTGAAGAGTGTTTGCATAGAGTTGTGTTGTACTGCAGCTCATATGCTATTCAGTAGATCCTCTTTTTGTCCCATAGCACATTTTTGCACCGTGAAGATGACGCGAGGTAAAAGGGACAGGAGAGAGGAGAGAGATAAGAGAATGGCGGAGATTAGCAGGGAAAGGTGCGACAGGAGGGAGGGAAGGAGGCGAGAAGCGGGAATTGGGGACAAGGTAGAAGACGAGAAGCCAGACGGAGAAAGGGGGGGGGCCGCGGTCGAACAATGTTTCTGGGTTAGACTTAAGATTGGATAATTAAAGGAAGATTAGAGGACACAGAGGGAAAACGATGATAGACATGGATGAAATGAAAAGGCAGAGGAATGAGGCACAAAAAGAGGGGATGTTGGAGAGAATGAGATGGAGGCAGGAACAGGGATAAAAACGGAGGGGGGTCGTGGGGGTTCTTGTATGGTTAAGGAGTGAGAGGGACAGTTCTATTACGGTGTCATGGCGGTCAGCGGTAATGGGTGGTAATAATAAGTTGGAGACAGCTTTATAGACTTAGAGCCAGGAGGGCACTCGGCACGGCCACAGGGGGTCTGCTGACGGATGTGACACACATACAAACACACATAACCGTGAACGAAACAAACACACACTAATGAGGAGCTAGCAGGATGCCTATAGGGACGGTTCAGTGTTGGGAGTCAAAGTGGGAAAGGGCAGGAAGTGGAGAAGAGGGCGTGCAGAGGTGAGGGGGAGGTTAGGGCTACGTGAGAAGGTCTGAAGGACTGAAATTAAGAACCTCTGATTACTGGCACCATTTACCACCAGTGGGACCACAAACTCCACTTTTCCATTAAACACATTGAAGTATCAATTCACACAAATTGCACAGAAGAGAGTTTTGGTTTTGGTCAAGGTGTGAAACTTGCCTCTGAAACTTTTGCTACCAAGGAATGTTTGACATGCTTTTTGGATGCCCAACTTAATTAATTCACATTCTTTGCAGTTGACTATTTCTGTAGGAGCCGCACAAACTCTGCATTATTCGTAACTGTGGTATTTTTTTAAAGGAAAGAAACAGGAGAAATCTCAGAAACAGGCATCTGAAAAGTAAAAGTAAAAATTCCTACCACAAGGGATAAGTGGGGGAAAATGTCTTTTCCGTGGAATTTGGGTGAACTGACCCTTTAAGCAGAGGTTGTGTGAATTGCATTAGTGTGAGGTAGGTTCACTGAATATCTTGTTTTTAAAACAATGGATGGTTAATTTCTTCATTCAGAGACAAAGAGGCAAAGCAGAATTAGATCTACTGTAAAATGAACATACAAATAGTTCTAAGGTTTTAAAAGGTATCCCATTAGTGCATGGTTTTGTTTCTACGGTGCCTCACATTAGCATGGGTGGTCCTGACCCTGCAGTGTTAGTATGCTGCTCTTTGCACTGAGCCTTGGGTTTGACCTCAGAGGCCCCCATCCACATAATACCATGTACAGTAGTCTTTAAAGATCCCATGAAACCAAATCTTTTTCTCCATAAATTATAGCCCTTTGTACTTAAGATATCGATTTCTAGCCCCTATCTAGCCCCAGCATCATGTGTTAAAAGCAAATACAAGAATGCATGAGGAATGAAAGGCTATCATTTTACAGAACCTTTTTAAAGCAAAGGTGTGAGTCTCCTGTTAACTTGGAAATGTGTGTATTACAGTGCTTATTTCATATGCTATTTCCTTGCAAGTGGCTCATGTTAAATCACCGTTTGATGACTCAGTTTAAAGATTTAGCTTAAGCAAGTGTCATGTCCCATTTACATTAGTAATCAAACACTGTTCGCACAGTAGAGCTGCAGAGTGGGAGGATTTCCAGTGGCAACAATAGCAACCACGCTTTATACACAAATACTGAACCCATTTGGTTCCAGGCAAACTGGAGAAGGTCATCTGTTAAACTCCCTGCTGGGCTACCAATGATTTGTGTGTGTGTGTGTGTGTGTGTGTGTGTGTGTGTGTGTGTGTGTGTGTGTGTGTGTGTGTGTGTGTGTGTGTGTGTGTGTGTGTGTGTGTGTG